>BLKR01014815.1:0-221188 GCA_011170035.1 Teleogryllus occipitalis | reverse complement strand
TTATTTATTTCTACTTATTTATTTATATTTATTTATTTATATTTGTTTCTACTTATTTATTTATTTATTTATTTATTTATTTATTTATTTATTTATTTATTTATTTATTTATTTATTTATTTATTTAACGTCAAAAAACAGTTAAAACTGTGTATAACGGGCTATGGGGAGAAGTGATGTCTGTGCACATTTTCAAAATTCTGTGATCCCTACACTAAGTCACACTAAGTCATATACTACTTGAACTTTGAGTTAATAAAAAAAAACTCTCCGATGTGATAAAATCTATCTTCAAGAATAAATAAGCTATAAATTTTGGGCTCTTATCCATTATGTAATAATAATGATACTTCCTGCCGCGACAACATTGAAACGATAATTTGAATAACTATATTTCCCACTGAATTCTAGAAGTCGTGCGCAGATAATGAAGTTACATTTATGTCCAGAAGCAAAACAAGGATCCATCTCAGCATTTGTTCAATGGATCAGGGAAACTGGATGAAAACCCTGATCGAGATGGAGGTCATTGACCCAGAATCTGCGATATAATACTTGTTACATTTGTTTAGAATTATACAATCCAAATGGTAAATAAATAATTAAATATCACTGTTAAAATTAATGTTACTTTCCTCGTGATGCTCAGTATAGTCTCTAATTGTATAGAAACAATTATGCAGCAGAAACGATTTCAATTGGGATTTAAACTTTTTTATCGAATTTAATCGTTTAATGACATCTGGCAAAGTGTTGTAAAATAATGTATATGTATTGTATGTGAATTTTTGTAATGAGCTGTTGATACTGTCACTTAATGTGATTTCTACGTCGAGTGTTATAGTAATAGACATCGGCATTTTCCGAAAATATATTCCCGAACTTAAGCAAGTCATTTTTGACAAACACTTAAAAAATAACCCGTACACGACAATATAAATAATATCGTATTAAAGTATTTATCTGCACCAGCAATAGCTACCCTCACAAACATCTATAATTCGTGTCTCAGAACCAATTACTTTCCGTATACCTGGAAACATGCTATCATTATTCTCATTTGTAAACCAAATAAAAATCCTTTAAGCGTTGACAGTTATCATTCGATTAGTTTATTGCCATCCTTATCAAAGATATTCGAGAAAATTATACTTAAAAGATTAAACAGTCACCTACACATAACGAATATAATTCCTAAAGAACAATTTGGATTTATCGAAAAATTGTCTACTCAACACCAGTTACTAAGAATATCGGAACACACACACACACACACACACACACACACACATATATATATATATATATATATATATATATATATATATATATATATATATATAGAGACGAGCTCGAATATACGCCCTGGTAACGGACCGGACCATATAAAAAAATTCCCAAAATACCGTCTTCGGCAGTTCGCTAATTTGAACGCGGCGCGAGAACCCCGTCACTGTCTGACGTCGGCCGCGGCCGCGTCGAGCGAAACGCTTGTCCACGAATAAGAAATTCGAAAGATAAGCTTGGGAACGAGATCCTGTGATTGGCCGGTATCCGAAAAACGAGGGAAGCCAACGGCAAGAAATTTTTTCCGTTGAAAGTTGAAAGGGTCTCAGAAAAATCTCGGAGGAGGACGGATCGCTGCGGAACGCGTCTCACAAATCACGTAAAAACCGTTATAAGTGATGGTTAGTGAAGAGAAACCGGTCGCGAGTCGCTAGCAGTGAACTTCACGCGAGATTGTTTCATCCGAATACGGGAAGAGAACGAACATTGTACTCGTTTGTTTGTTGATAACTCACAACGGAAAAAGAAACGTGTATCAGTGGGAGCGCATTATGTGAATTCAGTGAGGGCTGAATCGGACTCTTTTCCGGCGTACGCCGAACAGTTTTCTGCATCGCCGCTACGTCACATCACCGAAGCAAGGCGATAACCATTCCTGAAAACACCGCCAGAGAAGCATTTGTGTTGGGGAAGGAAGACGGGCGCAGAGGCGAGGCCGAGGCAATTCTCGGCCGAGAAAATTGGTACGGAAACGCAGCGGAAGGAGGGGCGGAGGATCGTGGAGGCCAGGCTACCCCGGCACGTCGCCAGCAAGAGCCGTCGCGACCAGCGCAACGAGAGCCCGGAGGTCCCGTAAGGCGCGATCGCCACGTCCCCAAACGCCGAGGCGCCAAGGCGCCTCTCGCAGCACTCGACTAGGCCAGTTCACGTAAAACCCCATTGGAGAAGCGTGAGTACCCGTGCGACAGACGGTTGCAGAAACGAAAAAGATGTAATCGAACAATGTTAAACCACACTATTCTTTTAAAAGCTTTTCAAATATTACGCATTTCAAGCCACATTTGTGAATGTTGGCGTGTGGAACTCTTGAATGAAAGCCGATAAGTGATTAATTTGCTTTAAACAAGTCACCCAGTTAATTGAGTGTTCAAAGAGGTTTATAAAGTGTTCAAAGTTCATATAGTAAATTTAACTTTGGTCTGTACTGAGTTTTCTAAGCATTGGTGGTTGAAGTGTATTGTGAATTAAAAACCACTTTTAAGAAATGAAAGCAATTTAGCGCAGGGAATTTAAAAATTTGTGTTCTTTGTGTCCTTAAGACGAAGGTATTCCTACACCAACTGGTGCATGAATTACAAATTATTTAATGAATGATGAAATAAGGTTTTTTTATGAGGTAGCGATAACTGCTTCGAATATGCATTTCCGAGCACGAAGGTTGTGTTCTAAATGTGATTATTTGTGAAGGGTTGTTATTTTTGTTGAATTTATGTGTTGTGTTTTTTTTTGTTTCTTGATTGTAGAATATACAGCCTTGTATGCCAGAGCCACAAGTGTTTTGCTTTGAGTACAAACCTGCCCGTATTCCCCACCCAGGTGCATTTTCAGGCATAAGCCTCATCCAGGCAAGCGATTCGAAACAACTCGAGAGGTCTGACGTCGGGACGGCAGTGGACTGTCGAACGACGCCGGTAACGCCCACGCGATCTCACACATCCTTAGGGCTAACGACTCCTTCTCGCAACAGAGTTGTATTATGCGCGGCGCGTCGGAGGGAAGGCCACGACGTGTGTTCCGTCGCAATATATATATATATATATATATATATATATATATATATATATATATATATATATATATATATATACAGCATTAAAAAAATCACACAATAAGCGTATTTATAGATATTCAGGCGTTTGAACGGACATGGAACCAAGTATTAATGTACAATATCAAAAAAATTGGCACCCCATACTACTTAAAATCATTTATCAATCGCTTTCTCAACAATAGAACTTTTTCAGTTAACGTAAATAGTCATTCCAAGACATCATAGAACACAACTATACCTCACCTTACTCGATAGCTGGGCATCCAAACTTAAAATACAACTGAATCCATCCAACCAAATTAAAAAACAACCAGTAAACGGTTAAAATTTAAAGTTAAGGATGTACCTTTACGTTTACTTTCTCGCCTGCTACGTTTGTACGAAGTAAAGAGAAAGTATAGTAATGCAGCAGCACAAAGTGGCGATTTTTCGTCAGAAAAACCCGTATTGTGGGAAATTATATTGAAAAAGTGATTAAATCTCGTTCCCGAATGTAGTAAATTACTTCCTCTAACACGTTGTGAAGTCAGAATGCACATTTTGATACAGAAAAATCGATTGAGGACAAAACGTCTGTCCGTCTGTGAAGTACACTGGCGCTTAAACCGTTCTGACAATTTCTTTTTTCAAAATTAATATTTTCCAATTGATTTCGCTCTAAGATGAAGCCCTACGAGTTGGAAACGGATATTTTGATTTTTGGGAGTACTTTACATGAAGCTACAACATTTTAAAAATGTCAAAAAATTACTTCATTATTTTGGATTAATTTTTCTCTCGGATAGAGAGCAAAGTTCTCTTAAATAAATGGCGCAGGTTCTATTTTCGTTTATCTCTTTGAACTTTCGCTAATTGTAAATTGTTACAAATGATGCGAGAAAGTATGTGTTTTGGTAGCTCCACTAGTTTTTCCCTGCTGCGCGCTCTCTACTTCGTGGGCCCGACTGCTATTGCTTTCGCACACGGCAAAAACGATCCAAAGAATGGCTACCGGCGAGAAGAAATATCTAATTAGTGGTTATTAGGAAGTTTCTCTTCCAGACTTGCGGTTTGGGCTTCTCGGTGCACCGTCTAGATCGGTTGTGATACCGGTAGTGCTTTTCTTTCGTCTGTATATGCTGCAATACTGGCAGTGATAAAGCGATCTGCAACTAATTGCAGCACTGAAAACAGTTATTTTGTAGAAAGTAATTTTTGATAATTTTTCTTTCCTCGTATGCGTACGGTAATACGGAGCAACATACGTAGTATTGTTTTATCTGAACTATTGTTACTCCATTCAGACCTCTGTCATGTGATCCTCTTCAGTGCTATTTCGTCTTTCGCACGCTGTTTTATCTTGCGATGCCTATAGTGCAGTCGATAAGACATTTTGCGTTGCGAAAGGTAAAATTTCAAGCATGAATTGCGCGAAAACGATTAGTTTTTTAAAATTTTTACCTTTTTTAAAGATCTGATTTATACTTTCTCAGTTTAACTTCGTAAGAAGAGAAAGTATTGTAATCGTATGCGGGATGGTTTATGTGCTAGCGTTAGCCGCAGACGGACGTTTTGTCGTCAGTGTCGTCGTCAGTTTCGTCGTGTTTTGTGTCAGGCTTTGCTATATATAGAGTATTTACTATATATTTATCAAGTTTTTCTTTACCAGAGCCCGACAAAAAGGTGTTTTTCTGTCGAATATTCGCCGTTTTCCGGCGCACGACTACAACCCTTTCTCTTCTCACGAAGTTAGAGCGAGAAAGTAGAAAGGTATTTCAGCAAAAAATGTGTTTAACAATATGCGTTGTAGACACTGAAGGACTTTTTATGTTATTCGGGAAGACCGGAGCCTCCTCACAAATATTGACACGCGAAGCGAAGCGTCCAGCAAGTTTTTTCATTGCTGATGATTTTTTCATTGCTTTTCATGATGTCGTTTAGCCATGATCGCTAAAGCATTATACACTCCTTGCCAAGAATTACTCCGATTCAATGTTGTGGTAATTGTGCTCAAGAATGACATCCACGAAATCTTCATCATCGGTGCAATCAATAGGGACTTCATTTGCAAGATGAATACCATCTAAATAATTTCTCTCTCACTTTCGCACAGAGATATTAAGGATACCGGGCCTCTCAGGTTCTACATCGACCGCGCAGTTCGCATAAGCTGTGTCACGGCTTAACTGTTCGATTAGTCTAACGATAGTGGAATCGTGTTCCCAAATGTGTTTTAAAGCTTGGAGAATATAATATTTTCGTCGTTCATTGGTTGTCGTTGTTCATTGGCGAGGAAAGATTTTAATTTTTTTCTCTTTTTCAGTCGAAACCTTCTTCTAGGCTCTTCTTCTAAGTTTGAGCAGTATTTTTTTCCTTCCCTTACCTTTACCACCATCTTTAATAAAAAATTCCGTCCGGGTTCGTCAGGACTTTTCAGTAGTGTTTGTTGGTAAAGTGTCAATTAGCCCCATCCTCTGTATGCCATTTCCACAAAAGAAAACTTTCCATTTCCACAAAAATTTTTAAGTAGTATATGACTTAATGTAGGGATCACAGAATTTTGAAAATGTGCACAGAATTCACTTCTCCCCATAGCACATCATAATCAGTTTTAACTGTTTTTGATGTAAAATAAATAAATAAAATAAAATAAAAATTAAAAAACAATTTTTCTGATATTTTATTCACCCCTCCTAAGGTAAAAGCATCTTTAGTGGCAAACATTAAGAACATTTTCTTTGTTTTTTTTTCAAACTATTAGGCGACAGTACTAAATTCGTTTCGTGAAACTCAGTGGACAATTATCATAAATCCTTCTCATTAGATCCCTTACCTAAATATTTACAATTTTCAATTTGTTAAATTTTTTGTAAATTTATTTTAAAACTCCTATTTTGATTCAGCAGTTTTCACTTGAAAATTGCCACATTTTAATAATACGTACATGAACCAAAAGCAGCAACCCAGTATTCTATGCGTTTGAGATACTTTAACTTCAAAAAAGTTTTTTTGCTTATTGCAAAACCAATGTTACTAACATGTTTTCAATATATTATTTATGCGAAATAAAAAATAGAAAATAAATGAATGATATCCCTTCTAATCCTCATCACTAGAAAGTATTCGAAATTACACGAAAACTATTAATATTTTTGAAATATTAAACATGATCTTATTTCAAGATGTCTTTAAATAACAGATTTCACTTGTAAAAATCTCTATCTTCAATAGGAAGGAATGTTGTAGGAAGATGCCTCCAAAAATTGCACTTTTGCAATTTTAGAAAAAAATCAGTAATTTTAACGAACATGTGACTCGCAGAACTCCCTTAAGCGTCCTTTACGCTATATAAGGACAAAGTTCAATAAAAAATTGGGAGCTATTTTTGAGAAAATTTTGAATATGTTTTTGAGACTTCATGTAAAGTACCCTCAAAAATCAAAATATCTGTTTGAATCTCCCAAAGTCCCGAGTTCGTTCAGATCGATCGGGGAATATCAATTTTGGAGAAAATCGGCTGAATGGCTTAAGCGCTAGCGTTGACCACAGACGAGTGGAAAGACGGACGGGAGGACAGACAGACGTTTTGCCGATTGCCGGACAGACAGTCGATTTTTCAGTATCAAGGACCCACAAAAATAGATTCCGGCTACACTACGTGTTAGAGAAAGTAATTTACTATACAAAGGAACAGAATTTATTCACTTTTCCGTTACGTGGGCCCAACAATAGGAGTTTTTTTTGTCGAAAACTCGCCGTTTTACGGCGCACGATTATAATGCTTTCTCTTCTTACATTCGGAAGGGCGTGAAAGTAGAACTACCAACTGATGCCAAACTGAGTCAGTTTCCCCTACTGAACGTATTACTAGTTACGGAACAAATATTACTTTAATACTAAAGGAAAATTATATTTATTTATTGAAATTATAATTTCAGTGAAAATAACTAGCGTATAAATATCAAATTGTGCCAAACACGGATAAGTTGACTTACCTTATAAAACGGGCAGGTCCGCCAACCGTCGTCCACTAACCAGGCGGGCTGCGTTGTTTACTTGCACTTGTTGAACTGAGGGAGGTTATATACCAGAATATGTTTCTCAAACCATAAAATAATTTATTAACCTAGCGTCAATATCACCCTGACCTTTGCAATGAAGCAGGTAAATTCATGATTGCATCTGATATTTAATATCAGCCATTCTCCGTGACATGTTTTGTAAGTGATATAATTGATATACGTTTAAAGATGCATGTAGATAGTTCATGCCTTCGATCACAAGACTTTCGTTTGGAGTAACGAAGTTCTCCATAAAATAAAATTTATTTTCAAACACCGAATATTATATCACCAAATATTAAATACTCATTTTCCCAATAAAATAAAGAATAAAAATGATAGCATACAAAATAAAATTACCAACAAATATTTATGGACAAATTTCAAGACTATACGCCGATAAAAAGGAATACAATGAATAAAAATATGATTATACAACAACTAAATTATAATATATGATCCAATTATAAATTTGGCAATCATGTAATGATAAGACAATATAATAGGATCATATATTATGATTATTGAAATAATAAAACGGTAATCAAAACAACAAGAAACGAATAAATGAATTATCAAGGAGCAATTTCACAGATAATATGAGATATTTGTAACAATACTTAAAATAGGTAGTGCACTGATTCATAAAACTATAATAAATGTAATAATAAATTGTAACAAGACTGCAACAATCAGATCATACACACATTTTTATTATTTGGAATACAACGTTCCCAGTTTTAAATGATTTTATGGTTCAATTTAAAAAATATATTATTTTTGACTACTTTTATGAACTATTTTGGTAAGTTGTACTTTCTTCTAAGTTTCTTCTTATAAGTTTTACTTTCTCGTCTGTGCAGAAGGCATAGTAGAGAAAGTTATGTTATGATGCTTTAAGAAGTGCGGGGATTTCTAACAGGAAAATTCGTTTTGAGGGTCCTTGATAACGTGAAAGTGTTTTTCTCTTGCACCTATATAGTTGTTTTTGTATACTAAGTTGCTTTCTCTAATATATACTGGAGAGGAACCCACGTTTATTGAGGTTCCGCGATAACGCAAAACGGTCATGTCTGTCCTTCAGTAAGCAACACTGGGTCAAAATTATTCACAGACTTTTTTCATAATTAGTATTCCGCAATCACGATGACTGGATATATATGGCCCTGCGAATTTGAAACGAATTCTTTGAAATTTGGAGGCTTACATGAACCCCTGGGACATTTTCAAAATGTCAAAAATGATTCAAAACGATTTATTTTTATTGTTTTGCTAGCCTAGAGTAAAGTATGGTTTAAAGATAGCATAAGTCCGATTTTTATTGTACTGTTTCACATTGCTGGATTTTTGAAAACAGAAAAAGTTTATAATTTTTGGTCCCCTCGTGCAACCTCTTTATACAAGATACACATTTTTCTCCAAATGACATTTGTTCTCTATCAATAGTTATTATGATTTTATTATTTTAGGTACTCCACTAAAGAACACATTATGGAGAACAAATTTCATTTGGAGAAAAATATCTATATTTTGTGATAAAATTGTTCGAAGGGGTCCAAAAAATTCTGTTATAGTTTTTGAAAAATCAGAATTAACGGTGAATGAAGGGCCTTTCCCATATTTACAAATATATTTCACTTTCCCAGAAGAAATTTAAAGAAAAAATTTTGTATCTTTTTGAGAAATTTTTTAAAATGTCTCAAAGGCTTCATGTAAAATACCACCAAAATTCAAAGATTCCTTTTCATAATCGTTGGATATTGAGTCGAGCCAGATTGATCGGGAAATATTCATTTTTCAAATAAACCTACAAATATTTCAGGCGCTAGAATTGTCGACACATGGACAGGTAGACGAACAGACGTGCCAACAGAAGAACGGGCGTTCTAAAATCAAACAGTATTTCATTATCAGAATTTGATTTCGTAAACGTTGATTTTCGTTGAAATCTCGATATTGATTTTGAGCTGCATAACTTTCTGTAGACTATATATATTACTCCGCATATATGTATGTATACGAGAAAGGAACTAGTGGTGCTACAAAATGGCACAGACTTTCTCGTTTACGTTAGTGTCCTGTTCTCGTGAATCGAGGTTAGTTTTATGATTTCACATCATCCTGGACCTGTCGACTAGCTTCTATCGGTCCTTAAATTTCAAGAATAGATATAGTTGGGAACAAAATGTTCAATAGTTTCAGGAGAGAGTTCGAAGTTTTTAAGCGTTTGTCATTTTCGAAAATTCAGAGATATTAACTGGACCTGCGGCATTTTTACGAACTCTATTGTATTACGAATGCACTTTGAAAAGCTTAATAAATGAAATTATACATCAAATGAAAGAGCGTCTTTTGTTCTTTAATGTTGCAAAATATTGTATCACATGCATAAGAGTTTCAAACTATTAACTTAAGAGATCCGAGCATATTTTAGAAAATTTTGAAAATTAATTTCTCCTTATAATAAAAGTTTGCGAAAAAATGAAAAACGTATGCTTGATATTTTTTTCTGGTTCAGTTCGCAGAAAAACAAGTTTAAAAATCTGAACCAACGAAATAAAATGTTCCTTAAATTTGTGCAATTTGATGTGGAATGACTCATTAAAAGCTGCGTACGTTCAAATATGTATGTTTTAGTTACGTTACTGGTTTAATCATATTATGTTAAATGACTGCAACACATTTACAAAACCGGGAGCGGTAGCTCAGTGCATGAACTGATGTCATTGCAGTGCCTCTGGCCGGGAGGTCCTTGGTTCGTGTCCCGGCGGCGGCAGGATTTTCGACACTAGCTTTTCAGTTAGGTCGAATTTCGTCGCTGTCTGGAGGAGAATTCTAGCGGCCGGCTGCTCTGATCGGTAGTTTTCCGCGGTTTCTCCGATCAACACCAGGCGAATGCCGGAGCCGTACCCTACCAAACGGGCCACGGACCGCGCGCGATCTGTCCTTTCTCTTCCTTGTCCTATTCTCAACCTTTACACGCAAACACGCTAACATGCATTACAGTACCACATAATCCGGGAGACCGGTCGGGAGTTTAGAGCTTGTCTCTGCTGGTGGGAGAGTCCTGGTTAGGGGGAAATTCCACTAGCCGACGGTAGGTCGGCGCCGGATCTCGCCATCCAGCGGGGGAAGATCGCTGCCATCTCCCAAGAAAATAGCATGCAATACACTTACGGGACTAATGACCAAATCAGTTGACGCGCCTGGAAACACGAAAAAATCAATCAATCAATCGTTTACAAATAGTACGGCCAAATGATTAACCTAGTGTGTCAGAGGCTCTGGTCAGGGGATTTCAAGTAAGTGGACACTACGACTGAGGTCTCGAAGCCATTGTGAAGCAGAATGTTTGAACTTGTAATCGTGGCCTTGGAGGCATTCCGAGTCCCTCCTTTATTGCAACTAGGAAAGGGGTGGGGCACACCGAAAAGGTAGCCCGGACTCAAGAAAATAGGAAACTACTAAGAGAAAACATGTGCCACTAGCGGTTTAATTAGCGGTTTTATAGCACTAGTAGTTTAATCTTTTCAGAAATGCATACCATCATCTTCTCATTACAAACTTTTCTATATCTTATATTTTTCCTACAAAGTGTTTTCGTTGCATTTCAGAGATCTTTTATGAACAAAATTCAGTGAGAGCATATTGAATCTCCTTGTGTCTAAAGTCATCTCTTGCAATTACTATGACTGACGCAATTTTGAAAGTAGAGACTATGTGTAAAAATATCTTTAAAATGACGTATTTTCTATATTATTTTTAAAAGCATTTTTTACATATGCCGCCTTGAAATTGATTTTTTCGTTATTTATGTTTAATTTGTTTGCGGTAAATAAATAATTTAATTAATATTTTTAGCAATGAATATATTTTGTTTTGATTCATTGTAGGAAGTTGCTGAAACCAATACAAGATATATCTTCATCGTCTAAAGACTTATATAATTTTTTGAAGTTGTGTTATTTGGTGGAAAGATAGTAATTGAGGTATTTTAAATTTAAATCTTATTTTTTGAGTTATGTAAATTTATAAAAAATGTTAATATAACTGTTTAATTATTTTAAACAGCTCGAAAATATTGCAAATAGGAATAAAGGAATTATGTTTTGGAAAATGACTTGCATCCAATGATGAGATTGCCTTAATATGAAGGTCAAGGTTTGAATTTTCCCAAAAAATATTTTTTTACTTCCAGACGACATGTAATTGTGAAAAGTAATATCTTTTTTATCATTATCATACATCTTGTACATTATTTCGTCTTGGACAAAGGAAAATAATGGAACAATTAAAGTTGGAGGGAGAGTAAAAAAAGAACACAATTTTGCAGATATTTCACTTCATATATTAACAAATATGGTAAATTAATTCTAGATGCGATTTTAATGTCTATATTGTGAAAGAGTAGGCCAATGAGCTTAAAGGAGACTGCAAATATAATAACTTTTTTGGTAATTATAGTTGAGTCATTTTGTATTTTCGTGTTTTCACACAATGTGGCAAATCAATGCAAAATCAAAAAGTCGAATAATGAATTTCCATGATTCAGATAATTTAAAGTGAATTTTATATAGAAATGTCAAAAATTATTTCACTTCGAACACTTTCGTTTAATGCTATATGTGTGTGTGTATATATATATATATATATATATATATATATATATATATATATATATATATATATATAAATGAAGTAGAGAAATTTAGAAATACAAAAGTTCTTGCAAAGTAAACAAATCAGAAGATATTCGAAGTAATTTGCGCACACAGTCAAAAACAATAAGAATATTGCAGTCCTGTGAAAAAAAAGTAGCTTGAATATACAAAAAAGGCGAATGGAGGAGAGAGTGGACGAAAGAATACTCGAATGTGTGGAAGTAGAAGAAGGGACACATAGACGAGGAATAATACTTGATTGCAAGAAATACGGAACGTTGTTTCAAATGGTCCATTGAAGGCCAAAATAAAAAATGACGCAATTCCAAACGAACACAAGACACACTCCGTCCCGAAGATATCGGGTCACGTTCTTCCCACTACCTCCTCTTCCTCCACACTTCCCTGCACACCTTGGCTTCGGGGTCGTACTTCTGCGGCTTGGGGCAATTGGGAGGCACGTCCGTGAGGCCGCTGCGAGGCAGGAGGCTGTGGGCGGGGCCGGGGGCGGGGGCGGGGGCGGGGGCGGCGGTGCGGTGGCGGCGGGGCGTTCGGCACACGGCGGACTCCAAGTCCAGCTCCTGGCCTTCCCGGCAGCACAGCTTGGACAGTCGGTGGGCGTGGGGCGGCGGCGCGGGGGCGGAGGCGTGGTCGAGGCTCGGGGGGTGATGGTGGCCCCGCACAGCAATCCGGGCCGCGTGCGAGGGGGGCACCTGCAACAGAATCGGCTCCAGTATTATTTCAGTAGTATACATAATTTTGCGGCTCTCACACGCAACCAGCATTTATAAATGGGGTCTCTAAAGAAAGAGAATTTCACGGAGATGTAAAGAATTTCTCTTTGACTTTAAAAATATGAAGGGTTTGTTTAAAATATCGCATCTAAATATTCACGTGAAATGCAACCCGCAACACTCGGTAGCTTTTACTCGGTAGTTTTTACTCTGTATCTTTAAATAACTCCTAAACGAAGCATTCAAGGGTCTTAAAAACTAAACTTTTGAGGCTAAAGGCCTCAAAGAAACGTTCTTCACACTGTAATTTATATGACATCTTCTTGAACATTCTATTAAATTTTTGCTGATTCGACGCTTCTCGATTCTATCCCACGTGTTCATAACCTGTAGAATCTGCAAGTAATCAAACTAATTACTTGATATTCTACGCGATTGAATTACACGGGTGTACCACTCTGCTCGGTTATAAAATTAAATAAGAATAGTTTGTATTGACAAGGGTGTATTGTACTGTTATCGATTACAAGATGACATATAGAACAAATGACGGAGGATAAGA
Organism: Teleogryllus occipitalis; assembly: GCA_011170035.1. Taxonomy (NCBI): domain Eukaryota; kingdom Metazoa; phylum Arthropoda; class Insecta; order Orthoptera; family Gryllidae; genus Teleogryllus; species Teleogryllus occipitalis. The sequence continues at coordinate 208,073 of BLKR01014815.1, read as the reverse complement.
GAGTTTTGAAAGAAAAAAGATGCATTACAGGCTTGATATGGAAATGGAAAAATAGGGAAGAGGGTGGAGTTTAACATGCGTTCTCGCACGGGTACGCTAGTTTCTCGTTATTTTCTAAAAACCTCATTCCACCTCAGAAGGCGTTTCTAGTTTGAGGAGACAGTGTCTCACCAAATACACATCCTAAATATGTTCGCATACCGCGATCACATCCAAGATATGTTCACAGAAATTACACATTTTGCGGAAATAAAACATAAAAAATAGTTCGCTTCATCGATTATTTATTTTGAACATGACATTGTGTAACGTCACAGCATTTTGCTCTGGGACCGCACAAGGCGTGCGGCCCGGGAGTGGGAGGGGTTGATCCACTGGCGCCAGGCTGCCCGCAACCAGAGCTCCGAGGCCTCATTGGTGGGTGCGGGCCGAGAGGGGGGCGTGTTCTTGGAAGGCGGGAATCAGCGCAGGGGCTGGGGGTGATGACAGTCTCGGAATGCAGCTGGCCGGCGGCCCTACTTTGCACACGACCCCAAAATCCCGTAATGAGATGAGTTTTTTTCATGATTCCCTTCTACAGGAGGCGGGAATTTATTTACTCAGTGATTTACAATTAAACTGCTGCCTTGCTGAGAGAGAGGGATTTTCTTAATAATTATCTAATATTAACTAAAACTAACTTATTTTTTGCTAAAATCTAATTTGTTAGTTATTGCGTAGCTCTTTAGCATACCTAACTTCAACACAATTATTATTATTATTATTATTATTATTATTATTATTATTATTATTATTATTATTATTATTATTATTATTATTATTATTATTATTATTTCAAAATGATGTCGTAAACTGTAACATTGTTTTATTTTATAACTTATCTCGTATATGATCAAATTTCGTGAGTCATCGTAACTGTTCAAGCCAGAAGGTGCTTGTGACAACAGTCCTACAAAATATATTCATCTCAAGAATAAAGATGGCTTTGAAGACCGCACGCCACAATACATCTCCATAGACACGACATGATAACCACGGTCTGATAATGTAAAACCGAGAAAATGGAAGTTATGTCTTAGCAACCATATGAAAAGCGAATTCGTCGTGGCTTGGCGCAGTTTATCTTAAGATTTAATGATCTGTGACCAATAGAGTAATCTCTAATGATCTGTGACCAATGGAGTGGTCATAAGAGAATTCAATATTTATGATTTCGTGAATAAAGTGACTACTTTTCCTCAGTGCTGGATTATCTGCAGAATTTCGTAAGACTCCAGAAAAAGTGGAGAAGTCAAATTGTCTTCCAATCAGTACATTCATTCGATTACGTCAAATGTAGGCCTCCATGAGTTATTTTTGTTCAATTTATATCCGATAGCTTAATGGTTCATGCTAATAATTTAATATTAATAAAATAATATGCATTTAATTTCATTGTATTTCATTCTCACCGGGAGTTCCTGGGTTCGGATCCCGACGGCGACAGGATTTTCGACACTAGCTTGTCAACTAAGTCGAATTGAGTTGCTGTCTGGAGGAGAATTCTACCGGCCGGCTGCTCTGATCGATATTTTCCCGTGGTTTCTCAGATCAACACAAGGCCAATACCGGAGAAGTATCCTTGCCAACGGGCCAAAGACAGAGCACGATCTTTCCTTTCTCTTCCTTCCGTATCCTCACCCCTTACTAACACACACTAACATGCACTACACTACCACACATGTCGGGAGACCATTCGGGAGCTTAGAGCTTGTGCCGGCTGGGGCGCTGCCCCGCTCGTGGGAGATACCTGGTTGGGGAAATGCCCGTAAGCCGACCTAGGTTGGCGCCGAATCTCACCAACCACTGGGGGACGATTACCGCCTCTCTGATGTAAACATGCACTATACTTACAGGCATAATGACCTTAGCAGTTGACTCGCACTAATTCATCAATCAATTAATCAATTCATTGTATTCCAAACAACAATTATGACAAATTAGATGTGACAAATAGATTGGGTCCAACCTATTAGATATCACATAGAGCTACTTTTATCCAATGTGCATACTTTCGCTTTATCACATTTTATTCATGTGCGGTGCCATTGCCCACAATTTTCATGATTAAGAGGTGCATTATGTTCTTACGCAAATCGGAATCTGCTCGTATTATAAACGCTGAACAAATGGTGAAAAAAATATATGCGCACTACAACCAGTGCACTTCGCAGCCATCTGGTATTTGTGCGAATGTTCATTTTTGAAAAATGGGGCTCTATTCACATGTGTAATTAAATACATTGATTGCTTCATTCATTTTCAGTATTTTTTATACATTTTTATCACGTAATAGACAAGTCGTATTCACTAGGATCAATTGGTTTGATATGACCAAATCACTCAGTCAATTAGAAATTAAACAAAGCGTCATAATTATTTACTGAATATGACACTATATTCAGAAAATAATTATGATAATATAAAATTAATTTCATTTATTTTAAATTATTTTTTTATAATGCAATTTAATTCTGATAGTATATTACAATGATAAATGAGAATTCACCGTAGGAAAGTGATATGCTTCCAATATAGAGAATTCTCGAGACAAAGAAATTGCACCAAAGGACGAAATTATTATTTTTTCAAAAAAATAATTTTTAACAGCCGAGAATATTTACGCGGACGTTCTGACAATGAATGTGTATTTCATTCAGAATGGTCTGTGAGTCAGTACAATTTTCCTGATTTCTTCTGCAGGTTTTATGGAATTTTATTTCCATGTATTACTTCCCCAGGGCGACCGACGTAAAAGCGCTGTTCAAATACTGGATCAGTCTGAAAGAAATCTATTGACTTTGGTATCTAATATCTTTTTTTTATGTCACTGACCTGCAGCATTGTGTACAGTGCTAGGAGCAACATTGGACCGACGGAGCCAATTTCAAGTCTGCATGTGTTTTTTCCCTATTCCCGAAACGATCCACACACATTCACTTCACTTATTCCTGTTCTAATCTTTTCGTGTATTGCAGGAACTATAGAATATTCGTGACCTTTCAGTTCAGGAGAAAGCGACTTAATGAAATTTTCTTTCATTATGATTTTGTCGAACAATTGCTTTCTTGTGGTTTGGCCTGCCCCAAACAATTTACTTAAGTCGCCTTCGACATGGTTCTTTCTCCATTTTGCGGTGATTGTGGTAATGCCAGCAATGATAAAAGGCTTTTGTTCGTTGAAACTAATTAGAATCACTGTGCCTTTCCCGAAAGTAGTTCAGGAGAATGTTGAAAGTTTGAAAGTAGGATTAGATACTTTTCTAAGATGCTGGTAGTAGTGTAGAAGTTCTCTATTTTCTAGTTGAAAACTTACAGAACTCTCGTTGTCGTGTATCTCATATTTGAATCAAAAGTGACAAAAATAATTCTTCCAAATATTTGTCTTTCTGAAAAAGTCAGCGAAAACGTAAGTATAAATATAATGGAATTCTTATAATCTGAACTATAACGGAAAGTCAAGAATTTTTATATTTACATGTATGTTAGTAATAATAACAATATACGATGTTTTTAAGTGGACAAGTCAAATTATTTTGCAACATATCTCCTATTTTTTGCTACCATTTATGTGTGTGTTGTGAAGGCTAGGATTGTATTTCGTGCAACTTCGCCAGATATACAGAACGATTTGATTTCAAGTGTGTGCATGGTAATGACCAGTAAAATTAAAAATGAAATTTCTAAAGCCTGTTTTGTCTTCTTGACACTGAATGAAACCCCTGATGTATGCAGGAAAAAACAATTTTCAGTTGTTTTCTGTTATTTGTCTGTAAATTGATTGATTTTCTTTTCCTTAGTTGAAATTGAATTGAATTGTGCCTTATTTTACGTGGCGAGACTCAGGCCATGAGGCCTGCTCTTCCGACTGACCACGCAAATTTCGTTACGCTCCTTTCACCTACTAGGGAGGAAAGAAGGTATTACTTGGGCGACGAAACAGGCGATTTGAATTTAGCCCAGAGGCATCATTTAGGCTTGAGGATCTTTTACTTGCAGTAAATCTACTAACATGGGACAGCCGGCTTTTCTTCCCCTCCGAAGGAAGGCGTACGAAGGATTTTTTCGCCCTTGAAAATCTACGGCTTCGATCGGGTTTGAACCCACGAACTTTGGTATAACAGCCCGATACGCTAACCGTTACACCATCGCCGCCGCAAATTGTTTTTACTATAGATCAATGCTTTCCATTTTTTTAATTTTGCCATTTCTAATGGATTTGTAATGATATGAATTAGACAATTTTGAAAATAATTGTTGTAGTGTTCTTATTATAAAAAAATGAGGGCACACATTTATATTTTGCTAGGTCATGAACTTCAGTCAACTTTTTCTAACCATTAGTACATGAAGTACGTGCACCATTATTACTTTTGCTGGCTCTTTTTTTATTTTAAGTGTATAAATTATTTGTGGGCTCTATTTAACCAAAGAATCGAATATAGTATTGGCGAATGAAGATTATAGGGGAGTTGTAAATTATTTTCTCTTTTCTCGGGTTACATACCGTAAGCCAAAAATAAGGCTACGCCATTGTGTAGTGAGTATTGGTTTTGCGAGTTGCCGTCGGTCAATATTGAACTATTGAAAGCAAAGACAATACAAACATATCGAAAGCAGTAGATATTTCATCATGAACAAGAGCAACCATTTGAATGGAAGGTTCTATGCAATGAACCTATTGCAACAACTATTTGAATGCAAGGATATCCTTGCATTACGAGGTTATATTTGGCGAAGCCAAAAAGCGAGATTTTTAGGTCGGAATTATTTTTAAATGTACAGATTAGTGAATGTGTATAAACACTTGGTAAAATCAATCATCTGAAACCATGCGCGCCTTTACAATACATAATCAGTGATTATACTAATTGTGTGATGGAATAGATATTTAAGTTAAGATTGATACCAGATTATCCTACAATAGTCTACTACAGCGTATAGATTCAGACGTGAACAGATCTTGGTAAACATAAAGAATATTTCAATTTTAATTTGATAAGTATGTTTAGCTCTGTGTTCACAATGAATAATGATTGTGTTGTTCTATAATTTGTAATACTCCCTCATTTCATCAGGTGTCAGTTGTCACTCTTGGCATTTGTCCCCTGTCCCCTTTTGTCTCTTTCTCTCCCTTTTTCCATTATGTCCCTTCCTTCTTTTTCCAATTTTGTCCATTTGTCCCAATTGCCCCAATTGTCCCAATTTGTTCATTTGCCTTCTTCGTCCTCCTTTACCCTCTTTGCCCCAATTGCCCCCCCCCCCTTTTTTCCGTTTGATCCTTCCGCGCACTGTAATAGTTATTTAGAAACACTGTTATTGCTGGTACAGGCTATCAAGATCCTGTACCAACAATCCTTGCTACAGAACATAGAGAGTAATGACGATGTTTATTTTGAATAAATAGAATAACTAGAAATAACAAAAAACATTGTATGTAACACATTCTCTATTAGTCTTTAAAGATTCGGGTGGAAGGTTAACTACTCGGCTTTGCGATCGCTTCAAACTCAGTTAATTCCGGCCTCGACCTTAAAGACTAATTTAGAGGAATTGTTACATAAATAGCTATTGTGTTGTAACTTTATATATTGTAAAACCATGCAGATCCTTCACGCGATGTAATCACTAGGTGAAGCTGGGTTAATTTTAATATTACATTTTACATATTCCACAGAATGTAACAAACGTTAGTTGCCTGGTTGCTTACTTTTAAAAAATGCCCCATATTCTAGTAAGGTTTTTTGAGGGAGTAAATTCTCCCTCCTATGGATCCAATCTAAATTGTAGGTACAAAACCCCTCATTTAATTACTTATGCTCTACTGAAATAATATGCTCGTATATCTCACCTACTGAGGAAAAGTGCCACAAGCCAATCTGCAGATACTAACAACAGCTCATGTATTTTCTCCCATTAATTGTACACGATGCGTAATCTACACAATTTACTAATTTCCAATGCGCACAGATATTCAAAGAAAACTGGTCACCTTGTGCTTATTGTTCTTCGTCTTCTTATTACTATTATTATTACTATTATTATTATTATTATTATTATTATTATTATTATTATTATTATTATCATCATCACTCACAGTTTTCTGATTTTACAGTAATCACTAGTAATCACGCGGATTTTAATGAAATTTTATTTTTGTTCTGTTCACTTTAGAACAAAGTTGTTCAGTATAGAAATGAATTTTATTTTATGACGAAAGAAAATGACGCCTTTTTTGTTTTTTTGTTGTTTTTTGCATTTTTCGTCGATTCCGACTAATAAGTCATTCTTACCTTTCCCGTCATTTTTAATACATTTTTTGCTGATTTCATCGATTTTAATATAATTTTAATGGTATTTGCTTCAAATAATATTTACGAAATGAAACAAATGTTCTCCACAGAATTCTTGAGTAGCCTATTCGATTTCTTCGCTCAGAAATTGTAGTGTCAGCCGTTGTGAATATGTAATCTAAAGTGCCCCTGCGACGCTTATCAGCGCCCTTGTCGGGTCAACCGATTTCGGATAACTAAAAACAGATTTTCTGGTAAAGAACAGTCCAAACCGAAAGCCTGAAAGCCGAGTTCAGATGAACGATTTGAAAAAGCCTCGATTATATCAGTAACATATGCAACAGCTTGAGTTGTTCATCCCAACTGGTTTTGATCACATTTTCTTCATCATTTCTTTTTGTTTTTAGGTCATTTTCAATATATTTAAAGCGTATTTTATGGATCATTTTGGTTATGTTTTAGGTCATCAAAATCCGCCCCCTAGTAAATACGTAGCTACAAATCGAAATAAATGTAAATCTCAAAGTAATCACAAGACAATAATTCATACACGTTACTATTTATCCGAGAATCTCTTTAATATTGATCTGAGAATTAACCCGAACTTCATAAAAAATGACGTATGCGTGTACATTATGTTCGAATTAATTATCCTGAATTCTTCCACAGGCTTTTGTAGAATATGATTTCCATTTCCATTTAAATTGGAAACCAATCAAGGAGACCGACGTGAAAGCGCTATTAATAGAAGAGAAAAGAATCTGAAAAGAAAGCGACTTATGTCTTTAGGTAGTGTCACTAACCTGCAGCACTGAGCATAGTGCTAGGAGCAAAACCACGCCAGCGAGTCCCATCTCACGGTTATTTGTGTTTCTTTGATCCTCTCTAAACGATCCACGCTCATTCACTTCACTCACTCTTATTCCAAGTTTCGTATATTCAAAGTACTGCAGAATATCAGTGACCTCTCAGTCCAGGAGAAAACTGCATACTGAAATGTCTTTCATTATGATTTTGTGAAACAATTGCTCTCTTGTGGTTTGGTCTGCCCCAAACAAATCACTTATGTCGCCTTCGATAGGGTTCTTACTCCACTTTCGCGGCGGATGCGGTAACCTCAGCAATAGCAAATGGCTTTCGTTCGCTGCAACTAATTGGAATCACTGCGCCTTTCTCCAAAGCAGTTCTGTGAAACTATTGAGAGTTCTAAAATAAAAACAATACATTTTTAAAATGTAGGTAGAATTGTAAGAGTTTTCTAGTTGAAAACGTGAAGACTTCTGTCACTTCTCGTAAGTCAAACGTGACAAATATTAATTCTTCTAAAAAAGACTTATTTATGGCAAAATCAATGAAATCGTTGTATAAATGTAATGGGAATCGTATAGACTAAAAAGTACCGAAAATGAAAGAACACAATTTTTATATAAATGATTGTGATAAAAACAATATTTTAAGTTTTTTAAGTTGACGAGTCAAAATACTCTTCTTCGATTTTTTGTTACCATTTGTGTGTGTGTGTGTGTGTGTGTGTATGTGTATGTGTGTGTGTTGTGAAGGCAAAGATAATATATTATTAGAGCTCGGAAGTTCAGGCAATTATTTTACCTGAAATAGGCAGGCAAAATGGCATTTATTTTTACTAAACTAGGCATTAAAAAAAGGCATTTATTATAGCTAAAAGGAGGGGTGGAAAATGGCATATGAACAATGAAAACTCTCATGTAAAAGGAATTGTAAAAAAAAAATAATAATGAAAATTATTCCAACTCTAAAGTTTACTTTATCACTTCACGTGTTATAAAACGATATTTTCTTTGTAATCTTGATTCCGCATGACCACGCAGTATGATGGCTACGAATTTCTTTTCCTCGCGACGCTGTCTCTTCAAAATGCTATTGTGAACTCCCTTTTGAATCTTGAAATGTCATCATTGAAAACGGAATTATATTTCTCGTACTTCGCACTTGTGTTATCGCCAACACTGAGAATCGTTTATAGAGAGCTGCCTGCAAAAGGATCGGTGGTCATACTCAAAAGTAGAATGGGATTGCTCGTGAGCGAACAAAGTCTGACGGCTTCAATGAAAAATAAAAAATCATGATTGGTATCATCATTATATATCATATATATACTTGATCGCGATCGGTGCCAGGAGAAAAAGTAAGCAAAATAGTGAGGATAAAGGCAAATATTCCAAAAATAGGCATCTGAAGTTAAAATAGGTAAAAAAAGGCAAAATGAAATCTTCTAATAATGAAGAAAGGGCAGAAAAGAGCAAAAATGAATGAAATAAAGCAAAATGGCAAAAATAGCATACGGGCGATAAAATAGCCAAAAAAGACAAAATAAAAATCTATTAAAACAACCTCAGAAGTACAATTAAGTTATTCGTATTGTTGAAAGTCATGAAATAGGCAACAAGTAGGCATTTTGCCAAACTTCCAGACTCTATATATTACTGATGATTATAAGGTTATGTGGATGCGAGAACTACCTCAAAAAAGACAGTTAACATTGGCAATTACAGTCGTAGGTAAAAGTTTTCTGTCATCTGTAATATAATTATAGTCATTTTTTTGCAGATAGAACCTAACTTGTGCATTATAGTCGACCCTTGTTAGAACCAGATTTATCTAAAATTGCCTATCTTCTAAAATCATGTATTATTATTGTATATCTCTCATTACGATTACTAATCATCTAAAACCCTAATCATAAAAATCATCAAGTGGTGTATTTCCGGATCAATCGTGCTTCTGTATAGAATGAGATAGAAAATAATGGAACGGCGAATTTGGCATGGATAGGAGAAATTTTATGTATTGGTTCTTTCTTCGCCGTCTTATCTCTTTATTTAAACTCGTTCTTACACCTTTCAGCAAGGTTAAAAAAGTAATTTTGTTGCGGTTAAATCCGAACTCTCAATAAAGAGAAAAGGCAACATTCTTCTTAATTGGATCAGCAACTGTAACAAAGAAAATGTATTCGTTTTAAAACCACACAAAATTTTTATGATTTTTGTGATGTTAAAGTAAGTAAATAAAAATAATGGAACTCTTCTACAATTACACAACCTTATTTTATTATTAATTTTGTTAAATTGAGATAATTTTCGTATCAATAAAAACTAACAGTTTAAATATAACTAGTGGTACTTCCAAAGCACATTTCTCGCATTTGTTGTAAATTCTCCCCAATATTATACTACTACATAAACCAACTAAAGTGATTTCAACCAGCGAATTTTTTTTTCCACTTCGAGACCCGATCTCATTTCCTCAGAGTTCCTTGTCGACACTCTTACCACCTGTCCACACAAGAGCTCTATAGATCAGTCTCGGACAAAGGCATCAAACCATAAATGCCTGATTCATGTAAAAATAACTCAACAATCGAAATATCTGTTAGAAAATCTCAACCGACGGACCGACGGACCGAGGAACCGACGAACCGACGGATAGACGGACAGACGGACCGACGGACAGACGAACATTAAAAAAAACACTTTTTCGGTATCAGGGGACCCCAAAATGTGTATTTTCGGTGAAATCTCGAAATATATTTTCTGCAGCATTATATAACTCTCCCTATACTAGATATATTACTCCGTATATATGTATGTATACGAGAAAGTAACAATACTAATTTTGGAACTGTTAGAAATATCTAAGTTGGTCCCATGGGTCCTGGTTACATTGAATTTTAAATATCATGTTGATATAATCATTAATTTTCTTAAATCGGTTCACACAGGTCCACAGAAAGTCAGCAATTGATTTGATGTGACATACCTTTTACAAATCCAACAAGAGAGTTGAATGCTTGTTTAAAAATTCAAAATACGAAGATCACATACACATACAGGTTCAGTTTATTTCCCTTAATTAATGAAATTTGTAATTAGAATTGCTTCAAAAGGTTTTCAATAAAGTTTCTGGAATTTTCATTCGTTTTCTTCGGCAACAGACAATTGTGACAAATAATTACCAATGAGAGAGACTCGTCACACCGACATTTCCCTCTTAAGCGGTGAGTCTGTACCCGACTTCTAGCCAGTTTGGCCACCACGGACATACAGGGAATTGGCACTTCTGTCATAATCGCATAGTTGTTTCAGTACAGGCATTAGGCAGCCGGAAAAATTGAGAATATGGGAAAGAATGTCAGTTCGGCGGCAACAGATGTCAGCTGGAAAGAGCTGGCCATCCAGAAGCTAGTCGTGTCTGAAGAGATTCGAAAACTAACTAGCACGAGAAAGTCTGTGCCATTATACAGTACCACTAGTTTATTTATTAACATTTTTCACCGCCCCTTATTACACATGCGGAGAAAATTTAAAGAAAAAATTTGGGGCAGATTTTGAAAAAGAAAATTTTAATAAATTTTAAGCGCAAATTACGCAAAAACTACTGTATTTTTTTCAAAAATTTGTTCATGATCTTATTTAAAGTGCTAAACTAATAATGTACAACCGCAATGTTGAAGGCAAAAATCTATCTTCAATTTTGAAGTTTTGAAATTGATTTTTGCAATTTTCGAAAAGTCGAGGATATCAGCGAAAATGATGCCTTCATCATTCTCTTAAACGTTCTTCGTATTATTCAACAATAAAATTTAATCAAAAAATTGGAAGTAATTTTTTTGAAAATTTTGAAAATGTCCGATTGGCTTCAAGTAAAGTACCTCCCAAAATAAAAATATCAGTTTCAAATTCCAGAAGCCGCGACATCAACCAATCGTTCTGATTAGTGAATATCGATTTTGAAGAAAATTGACTGAATGGTTTAGGCGCTAGCGTTGACCACAGACAGACGAACGTTTCGCCGTCAATCTATTTTTCGTTATGAATAAACAACAAGAAATGGCTACCCCACGAGTTAGAGGATTTTTTTCTAAATTTAGCAGCAGGATTTATCCACTTTTTCGTTACCAGAGCTCATCTGTAAGAGTATTTTTGGCGAAAATTCAACGTTTTCTGCCGCACGATTACATAACTTTCTCTTGTTACTAAGAATTCGTTAGGCGAGAAAGTAAAAAGAAAGGATGTATTCTAATGGTAAAAATTATGCCCTTTGGCGTACACGCGAGGAGAAAGCTTTTTGGTATCTTTATTGAAAGGAACTATATTACGTTTTGCATTGAGGCGGATAATAATATACGTCGATCTTAACAAGAAAAGCTATATTGAAGAACAACACTTTCTCTAGATTCTTCAGCTCTATGTTTACGAGAACAATTACAGCGTATGGTCTATGACTTCAGGTGCCGGTGATGGTGTAACGGTTAGCGTATCGGACTGTTATAACGAATTTTGCGTGTTCGAACTCGATCGAAACCGTGAATTTTCAAGGGCGAAAAAATCCTTCGTACGCCTTCCTTCGGAGGGGAAGTAAAGCCGGCTGTCCCATGTTAGTAGATTTACTGCATGTAAAAGATCCTCAAGCCTAAATGATGCCTCTGAGCTAAATTCAAATCGCCTGTTTCGTCGCCCAAGTAATACCTCCTTTCTCCCATGGTTGGTGAAAGAAGCGTAACGAAATTTGCGTGGTCAGACGGAAGAGCAGGCATCATGGCCTGAGTCTCGACACGTAAAATAAGGCACATTCAATTCAATATGACCGGATATACCTAAGGTTCGAGTTCTGTGGCAGGATTTTCTTTATATTAACTAGATAGCTACGTCGAATTCCACCACTGCACTGTCTGGAGCTAGCGTTCGGCTGCTCTTCTGTACTTTTCAGTGGTTTCTTCGATAAACTCCAGGCGAACGCCGAAACAGTACCCTAACAAATGGGCCATGGGCCGCGCGCTATCTTTTCTATGTCGTTTTTGTCCTTGTCCTGTCCTCAACCCTTACTCACACAAACTTACACTAACATGCACTACACTACTACACATGCCGGGAGACCGGTCGAAAGCTTAAGAGCTTCTGAGGCTGGGGCGGTGCTCCGCTGGTGGGAGATATGTGGTTGTAGAAATCCGTGCAAGCCGACGGGTAGATGGGTGTCAGATCTCGCCACCAGCGAGGAAATATTACCACCAGCTACCGCGATAAAAATCATACACGACTCTTATGGAAATAATGACTTTACCAGTTGATGCGCCCGGAATCACTGATCAATTAATAGAAATTTCCTATTGCAGAATTATTTGGTAGTTAATAAGGATCACTATCTGATATCGTAGGAGACAGATTTCATCCATCAAATGTCTCTCTCGTATGACTAAATACGACTTTGATTAACGTTTCAAACAATTTCTTCATCAATTCGTTTGTTAAAAGACCGTGGAAGCGAGAGCGACCACCTTTCCGTCCCCGTCCCCTCCTTCCTACCTGTTGGGTTTCCCAGCGCAAACGGACCATGTACCTAGGGCTGCGGCGGCGGGGTCGGGGTGGGTCGCGGGGATGTGGTGCCATTGTACCGCACGGTGGTGTAGTTGGCAGGCCTGGGCGTCGTGTACGTGTGGTTGGCGGGCCCGGGCGTGGCGTGCGACGAGGGCCTGGGCGTGGTGCTGCTGGACGAGTGCGAGGCGGAGCCGCGAGGGCGCGTGCCCATCGCGGGCGAGCCTCCTACGGACGACGAGCCGGAAGACCTCGTCGAGCCGGACGACGAGCTGGAAGCACTCGCCGAGTCGGACGCCGAGCTGGAAGAGCTGGTTGAGCGGGTGGGCGTGGCGCTGTCACTGGACGCGCTGCTGGGGCGGCTGCTGCCCGAGCTGGGCCGGCTGGAAGACGGGCGCCCGGAGCTTCCGGGGCGGCTGGAGCTGCCGCCGCGGCCGGAGCTGCCGCCCCCGCCCCGGCTCCTGCCCCCGCCGCCGCCGCGCGACCCGCCGCCGCCGAACCGCCCCACCACCAACCCGCTCAGCGCCTCCTCATCTCGCCGCGGGTCCAGCAGCCCGGCCGCCACGCAGCACCCGCAGGCCACCACCGCCAACGCCACCACGCATCCCGGATTCATCCTCGCGCTAGGGGGCCCGGCGAGCAGTGCGCTCCATTTAACGCGACCCACCAGGAAAACGGGCCCGAGGGGCATCACCGCGCCGGGACGAGGTGCAAAAACGCGTTCTGCGGCACCGACTCCGATAAAAACCCGCTTCCGGTATAAGCAGGCAGTAATGATTTCGATTCCATGGTGATGTCGCGGCTGGTTAACATTGGTTATGATGAGTCGTTGACCGGTCAAATGAGACTGCAATTCCTAAATGAAAAGTGCATCTTACTTTATGCTGTATTTTGTAGTTCTGTCAGTGAATTTCTACCTGCTGTCAGAAATATGAATGTCAAAACTCTCCATTCTTAATTAAATTATTTTATTATTTGCGAAAGTGGCCAGATCAGAATTAAAGCCAGAAATAATGTATAATCAAACTAAATAATAATAATAATAATAATAATAATAATAATAATAATAATAATATATCTTTATTGATCTTAAATTTGTCAATTTTTTTAGATATTGTCCATGGAGTGGTTTGTCTCCACGATTTCTTTAACTTTTTTGTGTCATACATTTCATGTTAAGTAATTTTCGCGTGCCTACAGGCGACAAAGTTGTTAATCCGCTTCTGTCCGCGAAGGCTAAATGTGTATCTATATTAAAATCCACTCATTTCTCTATTATTTGTTTAAATGTAAATAAGTTATCTATTGTTGAACGACCTTTTCTAAACCCTTCGTGAGGTAGAGGTGCAGTCTGCAATTGGAGCCAATCTGTTACTCACAATTTTTAAATATACTTTATAAGATGACTTAAGTAGACAAATACCCCTATAGATGTGGCATTCGATCTCCTTTTTTAAAATATGCAGTAATTAACGATTCTAACCATTCATCTGGTATTGCACATCTTTGCCAGCATTCATTCATTAGGCGAAGCAGTCGAAATTTCAGTAACATTCCTCCATATTTCATTAATACTACGTTAACCCCATCAGGACCACAGACTTTCTTATTTTTGGGGGATTTTAATGCATTGTCAATCTCCTTCGAATCTAACATATCTACATTTCTTTTTGTTCCTTTTTCTTCAACCGGCGTATAAATTTTTTCAATCCCACTCCATTATTTTACAAAGTAGTCCAACCACTCTTTCCCAGAAATTATATTCAATCTTGCCGTATCTGTTTCTTCTAAATTCATTGAATATTTTATATGATATACTTTGTCTTCCACATACACCATGTTCTAACACATTCACATATCTATCCCAAAATTCTTGATGGACTTATCTCACTAATCATTTAGCTTAATTGCTTTTTTAATTAAATATCTATTTAGTCTGATCGTTTCTGCTTTGCAGATAATTTAGGTATGCTACCTTTCTTCCTGCACTCCCTCTGTAACCGCATCATTCCATATTTTCAGTTTTCCTTTATCGCCTAATTTTTCGAATGCTAAATGCCTCATATGCTAACCTTCTTATTGATTCTTTAATGTTTCTCTTTTTTAATGTGGCGATCTTGCTCAAAAAAATATTCAATCGTCTCTGATATAACTCCCTTATACTATGGTTTTAAACTTTATACTTTGTAGATATACTTTATACCCTAGATCGTTTTGTTTATTTTTTGAAGTAGTTCGTCTCTTCCACCTTGCTCTTATACATATTTTTGTTTCCTCCAGATAGTGATCTGAAAAACTGTCATATCCTCTTAAAACGTAGGTATTCATCACGTCTTAAGTCAACTTTTTATTAACTATTACATAATCTATCACTGAATGTGGTCCCCGTGCACTCCAAATATATTTATGAATGTTCTTTTTTTCTAAAACATGTATTGGTGATTCTTAGTTAATTGTATGTTATCAATTCTCTGAGTTCTTATCCATTTTAATTCATCATTGGTTCTCCATAGAGTCCTACAACATTGGGAATAGGCATGTTTCCCATTCTCGCATTTACATCTCCAGCTTTAATTAGTGAGACTTATTTATAGAAAACAAAAAAATCACGAAGTAGGTATTTTTTATGTTTGTGATTTTTAAAGTAATTTACGTCAGTAACATTCACATGAAACAACCAAGGGAATTATAAAATATACAACTTTTGTCATGATGATGAATAATCTAATGACACAAAGATTGTTCATTTCTGTCACTTCATTTCCTTTATATAGAACTGATGTAGGAAGTTGCCACTTGTTTATGAATGTTTCCGCCCATTAAACTAACAGTGAATAAACACATCAAGATGAAATAGCAGGACAGATGTTTGCGTTATTGTAATTTATTTCAGATGCTCTTTCACATATGTTCAACAGAGAAGTATTGGCTAACAAATTTGAAAATTTCTGACCCCTGGAAATTCATCTAGAACTTGTGTTGCTACATCATGAACTAGTGGTGCTACAACAGGATGTACTTTCTCGCGTTTTTCTAAATTTGCAATTTTTGAAAATTCTGAGAGTTCAATGAAAATGAGACCTGCGCTATTTTTTGTAATAAAAAGTGGGGAAAAATTTTAAAAAAATGAAGCATTTTTTGAAGAAAATGTTTTTTTTTATATTGCACTAATCTCAAGCACAAATTATGCGAAAATACTTTTTTTTAAAGAATTGTGTATTACAATTTCTTAAAAGCTATGTTCCAGTTCAATAAAATCGATCGAGTAATATCAATTTTGGAGAAAATTGTCTGAACAGTTTAGGTGCTAGCGTTGACCACTTTTGCCATCAATCAACTTTTTGGGATCAAAAACCCACAAAAATTGGATTCTGATTAAACAATGTGTTTCAGGAAGCAATCTTACATACATGAAGGGTCACGATTTACCAACTATTTCTTTACCAAGGCCCTGCATTAAGGGTTCTTTTGTCGAAAATTCGCCTTTTCCGGCACACGATTAAAATATTTCATCTTCTTACAAAGTAAGGACGAGAAAGTAAAAAGTCATGAATCAAGAACATATAAACACTTATGTTAATGTTAAATCTGTAACATATTGAATTATTTTTGTAGGGAAGTACGCTTTATTGTATTAGTAAGATATATAATACTCCACAAAAAGCATTTAGCAAATTAGTAAAATAATTTAATTTTTATTTTAGAAAATATTTCTTAATTATTTTAGTTAGAAAGTGAGGGAAGTAGACAGAGGGTTTGGGGGTGCAGTCAAGGCAAGGAGGGGAGAAAATAGACAGGGCGGCGTGTGGAAGATTTGCATTAGAATAGATAGAATTGGGCGAATATCTCGGGAATACAACATGGGAATTTCTGTCTAATTGATTTCGAAAAATGATACCGGAGGAACGTGGAGTATTCTTTTCCTTACCTGGTAATCCTGCCTCCTGTTCTCCGCATTGTTCAAATCTCATCAGATGAACTTCTAAATAAAGAATTGTGCGCTTGTTGCTGGTTCGTTAAATATGCAGAGAAGTGGCAGCTAGATATGGTGCAAGGCGGGTCCACTGGATGAAGATGGCGCACTTGGTTGTGTTGTAAATGTGGTATTTTCAACGTTTTCACCACTTTCAGTTGTGGACGTAGGAGGTGCTTCTCCAGGAGTAGAGTTGGTGGGTTTGTGTGGCCGTGAACCCGGTCCCGGAGGATAAGGGTTGGTTCCACCCGGCCGTACAGCACCTGAGCCAATCCTTCTGGCGCTGGGGAATTTGTCTGCGGGAAGTCCATTGCCGATGGTGTTGTCATCGGCACCTTCGTACGCGGGCTTTCTGGGCGGGGGCCCGAAAGTGCCTGCGATGCTCGGTTGACCGCTGATGGCTCCTGGCATGCCCGGAGTTTCCTTAAACCCATGCCCGTCGAGAACTCTGAACGGTCGCCCCATGCCCACTCCTCCTCCCCAGAAGATGCCGGTGCCCCCGCCCCTCCCTCCTCCTACTCCTCCTCCTCCGCCTCCTCTGTGCCCTCCGCCCCTTCCTCCGCCTCTTCCTCCCCCTCCGCGCCCTCCTCCGCGCCCTCCGCCCCCTCCCGAGCTCCCGCCACGCCCCCCTCCGCCCCCCTTCGCCAGCAGACTCGGCACCCCAGGGTCGGCACCCCCCTCCGGCTGCAAGGGCGCCACCGCCGGCGACTCACGGCAAGCACACGCCACCAACAACCCCACGACGGCGATCAACCTCATTGCGCCTCTGGGACATGTGAGTGTCTCCATTCCACGAGAGATTACGGCGGATGGAACGGTAGCTGGCTGGATAACTGGTCAAAAACGCCGAAATGTTATGCAACTGAAGAGGAAATGCTTCCTTCCGGATTACGAAAGTTAAAATAGTCGGCCGCTTCACCTACCCCAATCACCTCGCTCGCTCCATCCTCATTCCTCGTCCCGCCCGCGCGCCTGTCTGTTTGTCGGCGACGCCTTCCTTCTCCCGCACCTCCCACACCACCCACATCGCGCTCCCCACCAGCAGTTCCACCCCCCAGCCCCCCCCGACAAAAATTCCGGCCCCTAAATGCTAGTTGCTTTTTTTATGTTGCGTCAACTCACGACGCAACGCGTCTCCTAACCCCTTGTTGGGTGTTGAGTGCTTTCGCAGTAATCCTCCGTTACTTTACACATATACTCTTAATATATGAAGTAATCCTCCGTTATAGAACGATTTTCCTAAGGATGAGCCAAAGTGACAGCTAGTGCTGGCAACTTAATTGAAGGTTCTGCGGCCGTTGTACCTTCGAGCCCATCAGGCTCCCTTCCTGTATTCGTTCGTTTGCAGTTGGTTAACTTGTAAATGGCTTCGATGCTTCCTTTTGTGATGTCCTCGTCCGACAAAAATATAGGGCGCCACGAGAAATAATTGAAATTAGGAAGTGCAGAGTTATGTGCTCTTCTGTAAAAAATTTTTTTTTCTATTAACATTACATTCAATTTATTTTTTGTGTAATAAATATTGTTTATTTTAAAACCTAGACTTGCATGCAAGATGCACACCAGTGTACGTGTTTCCGGCTTAAAATCATTTGTATTTCTATTTACTTTCGTGACAGTTTTCTTTTGCTGATTGTGAGAGCATGTTAAGAGATTTTCGACTTACGTAATTAAATTTAAATATTTCCCGGACTCGCGTGCGTGCATATACCTCAGCGAAACTCTTAGACTTCTGCTTAGGGATGTTTTCACAGGAGCCATTAGCACTTTACGAAGAGGCGTGGCTGAACAGCTGTCGCGGCGGAGGGATACTTCTCTCAATTAATTGTGATGTTCACTTGTTTAGCGAACTGTCACTTTGGCTCATCCTTAGGAAATCCTTCTATACTGTTTATGTCCGTCACGTCTAGTCGTAGGTACTTGTCAAGCGAACCGCCAGGTAGCATCCTCACGTACGCGCCTCCTACCACCAGCTCCCGCGTCACTACCAACGGCCAGAATTGGGAAGGAATTAGGATAGGGGTAGGGTTTAGAACGCTTCACAGGTGTTGGACTAGCCCTTGTGAAGCGGCCAAACTCGTTTTGTTGGAACAAATTTTACATGGGATTCGACAGGAATCGAACCCGGATAACGTTCGTGAAAGGCGAGTGACTTCGCTCTGCGCCACGTAATGACCTGCTTCGTTTCCAGTAACACAAGTTTTTGAATGTAATCTAATTTGGGTTTACATTTTGAGATCGTGAATCCCCATTAGCTTCCTCTAGGCTTCTCAAAAGAGTTCGTGCAAAATTTGGGAGTCATTGCTCTTGTATACTGCAGTTATTCAAATGATTAGTGGAACATACACTCTTAGACAAACATCTACATTTATTAATTAATACGGGAGATTTGAGAATATCCCAAGAGCTCATCCTCCATCCATAAGAACAGGCATGAAGAAACAGGATGGAGAAGTAAGAATTGCACCTGGGCAATTGACTTTTTTAAGAAAATACTTCGGCAAACCTATGGAAATGATCAGAGGAAACAAAGAGATGCACCAGACTCTGGAACTGTCATCAAGGCATCCTTTGATTCAGGTACTTGATGAAATCCCTCCACCATCAAATTTCTTCTTAATGAAGGTGTTCTCCGTCGAGTAAGCTTCAGTTGCGGTCTCGCAAATTACAAAATCGAACGAAAATAATTAGTAATTTATTACTGATGACGACACATACATTGTCTATGAGAGGAAGGTATTACCTCAGGAGTGAGCGAGGTACCCTTCTCGAGATGATAAAGCATCTTCATCTTGTATGTAACATTTGCTTTTATTTTTTTCCCTTTTCATATTTTAAGCAAAGTTGGGTTGTGTCTGGACACACAGTTCGTTGCGCCACCGCCAGGGGAGCGTACGCCACTGCCCGGAGCGCCCAGCAAAATACATATTTTTGTATCACCCACAGGTGATAAAGATGTACTTTATCAGCATGCTATTGACGAATCAGAAGCGACTTTAGCTTTATAATAAAAATAAAGTAACTGAGGTAACCAATTATTATTATTATTATTATTATTATTATTATTATTATTATTATTATTATTATTATTATTATTATTATTATTATTATTAGTGCTATGCTCACAGTGTGTCTCAAACTTCATTTAATGATGGTAGTATACGTACACGTATACGTGGGTATGGGAAGGACGTCGAGAGTTGTAGTTGATTATAGAATACGTTAATTATACAGATGTCTCAGAAAAATGTGCCAAAGTTCTACAGCGGGTATAAGGGCCCAAAATGATCACTTTTATCAGTGTAATTAATGCACTGTGGGAAATTTCGTATAACAGAGTATTAAACATGATATTTGTTCTCTGAAAGATACGCAACTCCACATGCCCAGGTTTTTGGTAGGTACGTGAATTCTTCTTGACTAATCAGAATGTTACCTGCGGAACACTTGTGCATTAGGAGTTGCCTAGATGTCAGGGGCAAATATCACATCCCCAACACCTTTATATCCAAGGGTAAAGCTGAATAAGTCGGGGAAAAGTGCTTCCAAACCAAATCGATAATTGCGACGCTCATATGAAAGAAAATAAACAAATGCCGTAGATTCACAAAAATCAGCCTCATAGGACAAACTGTTGCAGAGATACGAGAAACGTGTTTTTCATGTTTTATTTTTTCTCACCTTCTATTGCATGTATAAGGCGGAAAAAAATTGCAGAGGCGGGGAAAAACAGTTGAATTTGAAGGTATTTTTCTCAACCAATTTTGACAACAAATCCATATAAAAAAATAAATAAATGAATTTTTAAAATTATTTTTGACGAGATAACATTGGAGTACTGTCTCAGTCTTTTCCCTAGAATATATAATGTAATAATCTATTAAATTGGTTTTAATTTTGTTCAGTATCGTCCACATTGTTTAAAAATCTGATAAAATATGTTATAGAATATTATAGGACACGCTCGAATATTAAAGGACACACAAAAATCAGATTTTTCAACGAATATGAGACCTACGCCATTTTCTTAAACGTGTTTCTCAATATCCAACTACAAAATTTATTAAAAAACGATGGAGCCGTTTTCTATTTTTAAAAAAATCTCAGGGGCTTCATGTGAAGTACCGCCCAAAATTAAAATATTGGTTTCAAATTCAAGGGACCGTGATATCAGCCAGATCGACTGGGGAATATCAATTTCGGAGAAAATCGGCCGAACGGTTTAGTTGCTAGCGCTGTTCACAGACGGAATGAGACGGACGGTCGGAGAGACAGAAGTATTGCCATCATTCGATTTTTCTGTATCAAACATCCTAAAAAACGTGAATTCTGGATACACCACATGTTAGAGGATTTTTTTCTGAATTTAGCAATTGGATTTATCCACTATTTTGTTACCAGAGCCCTGTAATAATTGTTTTTCTTCCGAAAATTCGCCGTTTTTCCGTGTACCATTACATAACTTTCTTTCTACTCCGTAGCGAGAAAGTAAAAATCGTAAATAGATCATAAAATTGCCAGGTCATTGCCATATTATCCGAAATTTGGTGGCAATCTATTTCTTTGGCGAAGTAAATAAATTCAATTTTTGGTGCTTGAGTTCTCCTATCTTCAAGGATCCTGTATCCATTGTCAGGACATCCCAGCGGAGTAATTCCGTAGGACAGTCTAATATTCCGACTTTTCACGTTTTGCGCATTACCTGTAGGAACTGGAAAGTAACTGAAGCCAGAATTCTATGTTGTAACAGGATTGATGCCGGTGTATCCAAGGTTAGATGAAAAAATGATGACGTATGTAACATACGGAAGTGGTGGGCGAAATACCGTGCGCACATGGCACGACTTCCGGTTAGCCAATGGACAAAAATGAATTGAAAAATATGAATGAAATTACTCTAACAAAATGTTATATTCCAAGAACTCCGCAGCCCGATTGTGCAGATTTTATGCATGCCAGAAGAGGGCAAAGACATGACATGCAGGCCCCCTTCTCATTCTTTATTATTTTTGTTTCATGTTTTTATTGTTATTCGGTTTAACAATGATTTATTGCTATAGCAGGGCGATTATTTAATGTCTTCTTACTTGAGCTCTGCAGTCACTGGAAAAACAACCGCCTGCGACCAGATGGATACCTGTATGCTGCCATCACCCAAAACCCTAATCTGTGGCAATATTCCTTTCAACTAATACATCTGCGAATTCTTTTACAAATTCTACCTTTCATGACGTTGCGAGTGGGCTCCTTGGCAGAGTTTATGAAGTAAACGATATTTAAAACTAACATAATGTGGTGTCTCCGGCCGATATTTTCATGTTAAAAAGTTTCATTTGTGGTTTGCACGTTCTAACAAAAACTAATTAGATACATATTACAGTTTTCCAGCTCGCCAAGTTTCGGCATAGAAAGTTGCATGAAAAAATGTTCCATTAAAATACTTCTTATATTTTTGTGTAATTTTAATATTAGGTTTAATAATCATCAAACGAATGGATTAAGTTGTCACGATTCCTGTAAATGCCAAGAAGAGAATAGAAATGCATTTTACCAATGTATTCGTGGCTGCATTGAAATATTATAAATATCTATTATTTTAATCGTGCTGATTATGTTGAATGCTATTTCCCTTCAGTGACGTAATTTACAGCAATCACCCAATTTACTCTTCTCTTAAATACAAATATAACTATATATTTTCCTCCATACATCAAACATTACTCTCTTGTTTGTATCAATTAACAACATATATTACACAATTATACCAAAGCATGCTGCTCACACAATACTTCATATTACAAAACCATCAAAACATGATTTTTCTAGAATTTTTTCAGAATATCCTTGAGACAACCGGCTAAGATATGTGCCAATCGGTTTGTGGGTTGGTTGGTGACTCCGGGCGTGTCAACAGCTTAGGTCATTAGTCCTGTACGTGTAGTGCATTTTCCCTCGGGAAATAGCGGTGATTTTCCCCCGCTGAATGGCGAGATCCGGCGCCGACCTACCGTCGGCTAGCGGGGTTTCCCCCAAACCAGGACTCTCCCACCAGCGGTGCACCACCCCAACCGGGACAAGCTCTAAGCTCCCGACCCGTCTCCCGTCATCTGTGGTAGTGTAGTGCATGTTAGTGTAAGTGTGTGTACGGGGAGAGGAGAGGACAAGGAAGAGGAAGGAAAGATCGCGCGCGGTCCGTTTGTTAGGGTACTGCTCCGGCATTCGCCTGGTGTCGATCGGAGAAACCATAGAAAACTACCAATCAGAGCAGCCGGCCGCTAGAATTCTCCTCCAGACAGCGGCTGAATTCGACCTTGCTGAAGAGCTAGTGTCGAAAATCCTGCCGCTGTTAGGACTCGAACCAAGGACTTCCCGGTTAGAGGCGCTGCAGTGACATCAGTTGATGCACTGAGCTACCGCTCCCGGTCGCAGTTCAATTCTCCACATAATTGTGTTACGTCTTTCACGTCATCAACGACATCAACGACACGCAAATCAACGACATGCAAAAACTCTCTATTCACGATACGAGGGCTCGGCAAACGCCTTCCGAGTCTTAAGGTGCCAGTCTTCATGCCAGTCGCTAGTCAAACACTCGATCATGTATTACATCTACAGATTAACAAAAGCTGCTAGTAAACGTGAGCGGAGCATTGAAATAATTATTTGTAAATAGTTAAAAGATAAGTATTTAATAGTTGCGTTGTACATTAGTCCGCATTGTTTACAAAGAAAATGAATTATCAACAAACAGTATGTGGTTGAGTATGGAACAAAAGTTTAATTTAGGATGGTTTTATTTTGTACCCCAAGAGGAGCAATGGTGACAATACCGTGATTTGTACAGCATGAATTTGGCAGCAGTTTTTTTTTATCAATTAGGCCCTACTCCTAATAATCAACTCTTCAGACCGGTAAGATATATTACATTTAATACCATCTGATTCCTAAAAACATTACTACTTATTACATAAAAGAAAAAAAACCTTTTAAACGAATAACTTCTTGAATAACTTAAAAGAAAACTATACCCGTGAACGTCTGTCCATAAGAGTCTGTACTCATTAAAACTTATTTAATTCAGAAATTAGCCCGGAAAGGGCCATTTAGTTTTTACCATATTGAAGAAAACTTTCGGGATTCGTCGAGTAGCTAGCTACTGCCCAATCCCGAGCAGCCGTTGTCTCGGCGAATGTTCGCTGCATTGGGTGTGTCCAAAAACCCGACACGTGGTTGGTATTAGAGTGACCACCGAATGTTCGCCGCTCGGCAAAGAGCAAGCAACCATCCACACTACTCGGATTTGGTAAGCAGTCACTACTCGCCCAATTCTGAATGTGTGGAGCCGCATTTACTCCGAGCGTTAGGAAAAAATTGACGTGAGAAAAAGCGAAAACGTGCGACATATTTAAATTTTGTATAATATTATTTCTCAGACAGTAAACAATGTTGATTACAGTTCATAGGATTCTTATCAAGGGGATGTTTTTACATTGACGTTTTAATTATATTAGGTCGAAAACAAAATAAAACATCATTTTCCTAATGGTAAAGGATAAAGGTAAAAAAGTATTTAGGAAGGCTCTAGGTAAACAAAAGATGCAGTACATTCCCATTTATTTATTACATTCATAAAATGAAATTATGAAAACAGCATATATTTCATTACATTCATATAATGAGAAATGTAATGTAGGTATTTTTATGAGTTGTTTATTACAAATTAATACAAAATTGAAGTGCGATGTCTCTCTTGAGAAATATTCCCGGTAAAGCGCCGCCTGTAACAAAAAGAAAACCTTGTTATAGAAAATATCTCCTTTAAGGATCAATCACATTTACGTTTATGATTCTGAATGAATTTTTAAAAATATGGCTTCGATAGAAAAATAATTGTTGGTAACCTCGCAGAATATATAGTACATTACATCAAAGATTTCATTATTACATAAAGAGATTTTTAACGTTCTCTCACGAGTTCTGTTTTTCTTTCTGACGCTTTGAATCCCGTATAACTTGAAAATGGTGTATCATGGGCCCTTAAAATCCCTATTTTCATTGTTTTTTTCAGTCGTAAACCACAAAATAAGACCTTTCAGGACCTTCTAATGAGTGAGTGAGCGTTGATTCCGCATCAACTACTCAGGGCGTTATTCTTGCTTTTCCCCTGTGGTAGGGTTGTTCCTTCTCAGCAGGAACCTGAGATCCGGCGCCAAATTAAACGTACCCTTTTTTTTCCTTCAGATATCTCCCTCGGCAGAGCATCTTATCACCCGAGACAAGGTACCGACTGGGCTCCCCACACGTGTATTGCAAGTAAGTGTAAGGGCATAGACTAAATTTTCTCTAAGGTAAGGGTAGAGAAGGAGACAAGGATGACGAAAGAAAGCGCGTGATCCGTGGCTCCTTTGTTAGAGTACCGCTCGGGCATTCGCCTGGTGTTGATTGGAGAAACTACCGACAACTATCGGTCAGAGCTGCCGGACATTAGAATTCTCCTCCAAACAGCGACTGAGTTCGAGCTAGCTGTCTAGCTAGTGTCGAAAACCAGATGAAAACCTACCACTCGACGATGGTGCGAATGTGATGCGGTATAGAATGATGTGGATGCAACGATGTCGCTTTTGAGCTAACGCAACTGGTCTAGGCGATCTAAACACAGAGTCTTTAGCTTAACTCGCAACCCATGGTAGCACCTGTTCTAGTTTTGGCAATTTGGCAACCGCGTGTCTTTGCCTTTTTTCAGGACTGCCGTGCCTGGCACTTCCAGACAGCAGGAGGAAGTGAGCGTCATTTCAAAAGCTACATTATCTTTCCTGTTTCTATTATATTTATTTAGTCAATATTTATATTTTTTAAGTAAAAAAGCAATAAAAAAACTGTGTGTGACGTATGGAAGAGGAGGAATTCATCTGCGCACGCTTTCTTAAGTTTCAGAGCCCGTTCCCAACAATTTAACTATTAATAGTTGAATAATAATAATAATAATAATAATAATAATAATAATAATAATAATAATAATAATAATAATAATAATAATAAAATTTTTAAAAAGTTCGCGGTTAAGACTTCAAAAACTAGACATTTTCGTACCCGAGTTATAGAAAACTTATTTGAAACGGTAAACGAACTGCAGATTTGATTTTTCTGCATTGCTAACAAAATGGTAACTCGCCCTAAGCTCTACTCCTACCACTATAAGCAAAAAGGGAGCTCAGCAAACCGTGCGCATAGTGAAGCTACATTTACGTCCAGAAGCAAATCAAGGGGTCCATCTCAGCATTTGCTCAATGGATCAGGGAAACTGAACAAAATCCAGTTATTTGTTTGTTTGTGAAAGCATGTTTTGCCCATTGCAGAGCTTACGTGGTGAGGTGCGCGGCTCTCACGCCGGAATCTTTTCGCGTGCGGGAGAGGTGGGGTGGGACGGGCAGTCATGAGCGGACAAACAAAACGTCTCATTAGGCGTTTCTGTCCAGTGTGCTAAAGAAACAAAACTGTTATAATGAACATGTGGAAGGAAGTTATGAATGCTTTATCGATTTAGTATCAGCAAACATAATAATTGTTATTTAATGAAAGCCGATTCAGAGAGAAATCAGAAAGATATCTCGTGAAATATCGCCGCCAAGCTCTTCAACGTGTATAACAATATTATAATAATAATTATTATAATTATGGAACCTTGAAATTAAACAAATAAGAACATCTGAATATAATTAATAATTATATTGTATAATGAAATAAGTTAATAATTATTGATAATTAATGAAAAATGATTAAAATCATTATTTCCTTAAAATGGCAATAAACTGACACTGCATTATCTTCAAATTGTAGACTTGTTGGAAACTGGCGTTTCCGGAAGTTTTTCTTGAAACATTTCCTGGCCATTTAAAATAGATTTAGTGCCAAAGTAAACTTCCACCAAAAATACATGATGATCCTTCGTCAACATTTTCGAAGCTATTCTTCATTCCTATAAGTGAGTTCCTACGATCGTGAATGAAATGGAAATTATTCTGTCCTTGGGCAGTCATTCATTCACTTCTCTTTCTTGCAACTAAAATAGCCCCGTTCCCTCACCCCGACATCTGTGGGCACGCGACTGCGACGGGGAGAGTCGCCAAAAGTGAAAGGGAAGCCAAAGACATTTCACGCGTTGCCAAATTGCCAAAACAAATGGTGGTTTTTCCAGAAATGGGTTGCGAGTAAATCAAAGGACTTTGGTATTCTCTATAGTCTGTAGGTGTTAGAGACGTAAGGAATATAATTTGTAATTCCGAAACAAATTTCCTGTTAGGTATTCTGCACGATTTAATCTCACACATTCGCGTCTGTCCAAAGAAAAGTCTCCTCTGATATGTCTCTGCTTTTGTTTCCACGATGTAATCTTAGAGGACTTTTATATTTTGTAATATTACGTACGATACGTAGCATCTTTGCTCCAAAGAAATGGAATGTCCCAAAGAAGCCATCTCACAAACAAAGCCTTTGGAAGAAGATAAACAAACACAAGATTGTCTGAAACACGGAGTTTTTCTTAATAACTACTCTGATTCGAAACTTGAAACAACTGCAAAGAGAAGGGATTTGTGCATGTGATGTACGTTTTGTGTATTAAAGTACTCATCTACCGCAAAAGAAAGTTTTTTTCGTAAAAAAAATTTCAATTTTTTATTTTCATTGTTTGTTGTGGATTGAGATGTGTACTTTTCAATGCTTAAAACTGTTTGTTACTAAGTTTGTTAGTTTTTTTTTATTTTTACTTTTCCAAACGCGCGCGCATATGCCACGTCCTACAGCCATTGATAAGTTCAAGTGGCAATGATCGCAACAAATGAAAGAAAAATTAAGATTATTTCGTGAGAAATTTCTAAAATGCAATTTTAACAAATGTAAAGTTCTTATGTCGTCACACCAAAAGCAGAATATCTTTTTGGATAAATTCCTCCTTGTAGTTAGGGAACTAGTACTCATATTTGACCACTTAAGAGCTAATGAGTCGTAATTTGGCTTTTCCCTGAAGTAACTTTTTCTCTTGTTTGGCCCGATTCGAAACATCATAACTCTTCAAAGTTGAAAGATGTCTTTATGATTCTCTTTTACATTTAATAGCAGAAAATCAATTCTTTTGCTTAACCTGAAATTGTTATAGAAAATGCAAGTTAGCAATAATAAATTACTCTGTTAATTATTATTGTTACCTGAGATTGTTAAAAGTTCTAATTCAAATCCCTACGAAGTCGTACATACAAGTCCTTTATGAATCATGAAATTTAGATTCAGACACTAAAATATAATCCAAGTAACAATCTTAAAAATAATTATAAAAAATGTTAAACGGTTCATGAGTTATGTGTATCAAATTATACCCAGTTTTTGGAAGGAAAAATGGGCATATTGGATAAAATTATTATTATATTTTTTTAAATTTTGACTTTGTTAATACCTAATCCAAGGAGTAATCATGATTAAATTCAGATATATGCTACAATTTTTTTAAACTCAGGTAAACGAGTACTTTAAATGAATATTTCTCATTGATGTTTACCATAATTGTTTGTATTTGACCCTCTGTAGCGAATAAGCAATGAACCTCGGTTTATTGCAAGAAGTTATATTTATTCTCCTCTGCTATTTTATTTACAATAATCTTGATGAATTTATTTAAATTGAAAATTCATCCAGAGTATTACGTGATTTTAGCTTAGACTACTGAAATTGTCTAAACATTTCCAAGAAGTATGAATCAATGAAATATGTTAAGACAGAATCTCCGTTGCTGTGTGTCTTAAGTGGGTTTTGTTAGTTTTCAAAAATAAGATCAGGAAAGGCACGCATGTTTTGATTTAAAAGGGGATTTGCAATGTCAGTTCGTCAAACGTCCATTCATTCAGTAGCACTTTTCTGGTACCCAACATTCTCAATAGATTTTCCCCTGTAAAATACAGTGAATATAACGCTCTAGGACAGATCGGGATGAAGATCGCTTGGTTTTCTCTCAGGTCAGAGATTGTTGCTCAACACGTCGAGAGAAAAGTTGCCACGCATCGTAATTTCGAGGAAACAGCAATTGCATACATTCTGTTTGTTTTTTAAAATAATTTTATAGACTATCAGGAAAGACTGCGTAATGAAATCTTATTTCAAATCATAGAAACCAACAAAATCGTTGTATCCAAAAACCTTTATCTATTGCACATCGCTTACAAAAAAAGAAGAAAAGGGAGAAGAAAGCGCTCACATAACTTTAACTCACATCCAAGATGTTGAGGCAACCATTTATTTTTGTAAGTTCTGTATTAAACAAAAATACCCCTGGAAAGAGCTATTCTGAAGGAGAAAGGTTCATAAGATGACAATTTTCAACATCATCACACGTTGGTAGAGACAAATACCACACAATATCACATAATCATCATCAAGAAAACTCACAGTCATTATATTTCGTAGATGTATCATTTCTGTGACAAATTTACAAACAAGGTTACCCATTTGTTTCTCTATGAAAAAAATATTCAAAATTACATGCCAAGAAACAAATATAACTACTATATTACTCTAGCTCGCAACTTCGTATAAAAATAATGCATTCTAGCGATCCTAAATGACTCAAGATATGTTCCAGAAACCGGCAATTAATAGTGAGCACACGACACTTTTGTTGTCAGTGTGGCTTCCTCCTCCGTCCAAAGTCTGCGAACTGTCTCCTCAGACGCAGGACCTCGTTACGCCAATGGAAAGTTCTCCGTCCAGGAGGCATTTATTGCACCGCGCACCACATTAGGGAAACCCACCAATACCAATACCAAATTTTGAACTACTGATTGGTTGTTTTTTCCGAGCCCATTAACTAATACGTTCACTGTTCAGTTAGAGTAGTAAATGTTCTATTCTGAGATGGGACAGAGCTCCTCTCTCGTTGGGTAGTGAGGTCCGGCACCGATCTACACTCAGCTTGGGGGATACCGCCACCAGATATCTCCCGCAGCGGGGCAACGTAGAGTCCCTAGATACAGGGTCTCTAGGGCACCGCCCTAACTGGGATAAAAATCTCCAAGCCTCCGACTTGTGTGCAGTGTAGATAAGACAGAGAAGAAGAAGGTAAAATCGCACGTGGACTGTTGGCCGCTTGTTAGCATACCGCTGCTTCGTTCTCCAGATGTTGATCAGAAAACACGGAAAAGTACCAATCAGAGCAACCGGACGCTGCAAGTTTCCTCCAGGCAGCGGATGAATCCGACCTATCTGTCTAGCTAATTTCGAAAATCTTCCCCGCCGGGACTCGAACCCTTTACAGAGTCGTTGCAGAGAACAACAGTTACGCTGGCTCTGAGCTATCTCAGTCGGCCGACCCCAGAAAAACGCCTCCTCCCCAAACATTTTCACAGCTGTGATTGATTGATTGATTTTTTCGTGTTTCCGGGCGCGTCAACTGCTTTGGTCATTAGTCCCGTTCCTGTAGTGCATATTTTTTTCGCGGGAGATGGCGGTGTTCTTCCCCCACTGGATGGCGAGATCCGGCGCCGACCTACCGTCGCCTAGTGGGGTTTCCCCTAACCCGGACTCTCCCACCAGCAGGGCACCGCCCCAGCTGGGACAAGCTCTAAGCTCCCGACCGGTCTCCCGGGATATGTGGTAGTGTAGTGTATGTTAGTGTGTGTGTGTGTAAGGGGAGAGGATAGGGCAAGGAAGAGGAAGGAGAGATCGCTCACGGTCCGTGACCTGTTTGGTAGGGTACTGCTCCGGCATTTGCCTGGTGTTGTTCGGAGAAACTACGGAAAACTACCGATCAGAGCAGCCGGCGGCTAGAATTCTCCTCCAGACAGAGACCTTCGACCTAGCTGAGAAGCTAGTGTCGAAAATACTGCCGCCGTCAGAACTCGAACCATGGACCTTCCGGTCAGAGGCGCTGCAGTGACATCCATTGATGCACTGAGCTACCGGTCCCAGTTCTCTGCTGAGGATGAGCGCCCATCCTCGAGGCGCAGGCAATAACGTCGAGTCTCCAGAAGCGCTGGGAGCAGCCGTTTCTTACCTCTGCGTCGTCTCTCTGCCCATTTTCCTCCAAACCTCCCGGCATTTGCCCTCGGCGTCCGCCTTCTGGCCCTCGGGGCAGTTGGGCACGTAGGGCGGGGTGATGATGATGGTGTCAAGGGCCCCGGGCGCGGCGGGGAGCGAGGTCGAGGGCGCGGGAACCGCCCGCGCCGCCACCGCCGCCGCCCCCGCCGCCGCCCCTGCCGCCGCGCCCGCCGCCGCGCCCGCCGCGGCCCCCGCCACCGCCCCGGCCACCGCCCCCACCGCCAGCCGCAGCGGCGCCTCGTCCAGCCCGAATTGGGCGCCGGGCGGGCGCGCGAGTGACGTGAACGGCAGCGGTGCTAAACCACTTCCCGCCGCCGCCGCGCCGCTGGCGGAGCCGGCCCGGGCGCTGCCCGGCTGCGCGATCGACGTGTTGGAGCTGCTCGTCGCCCCTGCCCCAGTCGCAGGCGACCCCGCTTGGGCGGCGTTGGTTAAACTGGCCAGAGCCTCGGGGGATAGCATGATGGGCGTGTAAGGCAGCGGTTTGGCAGTGGATCCCGCCGCTGGGGGTTTGCCGGGGGGCTGTGTCGAGGTGGTGTTGGCCGGTTTCGCCCTCGCCTTCGCCTCCGCCTCCGCCAGCGCCAACGCCAGCGCGCCGCGGTCGGAGCGGGGCAGCGCGGCGGTGGAGGTGGCGGCCGGCAGCAGCCGGCCCTCGGGGGCGCCGCGCGCCGCCCCCACCGCCTTGACCGGCTTCTTGAGCGCGGGGGCGGGCGTGGGCGTGGCCCGCGGCGCGGGGGCGGCGCCGCCCTGCCACGCGCTCGCCAGCACCAGCAGCAGCGAGAGGAGCCCGGCCGCGCGCGCGGTCGCCATCGAGCCGCCACTGGCCGCCCCAGGCGCCCCGCGCGCGCACTTCGGAAGACGCGCGACCGCGCTTCCGCCCCTGTCCGCCCCGGCCGCCTTGCGGTCGCGGTCGCACGCGCCCAGCTGCCAGCGCCGGGGCTCCCGGGGTTGCGGAATCATGCGTTCGGCGATTGCGGTGCCGCTCAGATAACGTGCGCGCGGGAGATGCTCCAACGCTGAGACACGGCGGATAGGTCTTCGTCAATTTACACAAGTCACAAAAGTAACTTCTTGCTGGCCCGGTGGCCGAGATTACTAAGGCAGTAGTGTCATAGTGATCTCGGACCGGGAGCGGTAGCTCAGTGCATCAACTGATGTAACTGCAACGCCTCTGACCGGGAGGTCCTAGATTCCCACTCCTCACGGCGGCAGGATTTCCGACACAAGCTCTTCAGCTAGGTAGAATTCAGTCGCTGTCTTGAGGAGCATTCTAACGGTCGGCTGCTCTGATTGGTAGTTTTCCGTGGTTTCTCCGGTTAACACCAGGCGAATGCCGGAGCAATACCCTACCGAACGGGCCACCGACGCGATTTGTCCTTCCTCTTCCTTGTTCTTTCCTCTCCCCTTACACACACACTTACACTAACATGCACTACACGACTACATATTCCGGGAGACCGGTCGGGAGCTTACAAATTGTCCCGGCTGGGGCGGTGCTCCGCTGGTGGGAGAGTCCTGGTTAGGGGGAAACCCCACTAGCCGACGGTAGGTCGGCGCCGGATCTCGCCATTCAGCGAGGGAAGATCACCGCCATCTCCCGAGTAAAAACATGCACTACACTTACGGGACCAATGTCGGAAGCAGTTAACGCGCCCGGAAACACGAAAAAATCAATCAAATTCAATGTTGAGGAGACACGACGGATAGGTCTTCGTCAATTTACACAAGTCACAAAAGTAACTTCTTGCCGGCCCGGTGGCGGAGATTGCTAAGGCAGTCGTGTCGTAGTGATCTCGGCCCGAATGATCGTCGTTTCGATTCCCGCCTCGGCCATTGTTGTATTTGTGTTCAACGTTTCACCCCTTATCATCTCCATTTTCTTTCATCTTCATAGTTACCATAACGTAGTGGTCCAATAGTGGTCGCTATTGACCTATATGTTGATGCGACCTTAAATAACCAAATAAAAAGTAACTTCTTATCATTACTGTGGGAAACTGATATGTACTATAAGCAACTTGTAGTAAAGTAACTTATACATTACAATTAATGAATGGTAGCCCTAAAGTGGCTCATAAGCAGCGTACTAGCTGCTTGTGTTGCGATCCTCGGTTCGATTCCCGGTCGAGACGTAAATAGAGTTGCAGCTTTCCTTTCAAATAGCCTCAGTTTCTGTAGCTTTGTAACGAAGAAAAGCTCAGGCAGGCGGATTTTGCTAGTTACGGTGAAGGGAATACGTCGTGTTCGCCACTTGTCTCCATTGCGCCATATGCGTGGGAATTAAACCCAACCCCAGGCATGGGGGCGCCGTTAGCTAGACGGCAAAATCGGACAATCGACCCAAAATTGCTAAATAAAAATAATAGCCTTTTATTAAAAGTTTTATTGAATTTGCAATGCATTTACGTGATTGATATGGCATTGACAAAACGTTAACTCCGGAGAGGTGCTTCGTTAAAACCCTACGCTGACAAGTCACGAGAAAAAATTACACCAATCAGAATAAAGAAAAAATCAATTTGTTTTTATTAGGAGGGGTTCGTGATAATGTAACTATTAAAATGTTCACGTCTTAACATAAGACACCCGGCTTAGAATCAAGTATCAAATCCAGTTGGGAATACCTGTCCAGTAATGTCTGAATCAGCTTCTTTCTATGAGTATCGAATACTAAGTGTAGAGACTTCAAGGTTACTTATTGGTGCCAGTTGCTTCCTTCGCGCCGTCGTGGCTTTCTACGTGTTTAGCCGTGTCACTAGTGTCGAAATACCCCCGCTAACAATTAACAACATCCCAATGGAATGGTACCCTCCCAACAAACTAATTAAATACCTAGGACTATATCTCGACTCAAAACTAAATTGGCGCGATCATATTGAAACAAAAATAATGCAAACCCAGTCAAAACTATATCAGCTAAAATCAATAATAAATAGAAACAGTTCAGTACAACAAAATACCGCAATAGCAATATTCAAAACCATAATAAGACCTTTAATCACTTACGCCTGTTCCGTAACGCCGCCAAAACAAATATTCGCAAACTCCAAGTAATCCAAAACCAATTCGCCGGCCCGGTGGCCGAGATCGCTAAGGCAGTAGTGTCGTAGTGATCTCGGATCGAAGGGTCGCGGGTTCGAGTCCCGCCTCGGGCATGGTTTTATTTGTGTTCGTCCTTTCACCCCTTATCATCAATCACCATATCGTTTCATCCACATAGTTACCATACCGTTAACAGCAATAGTGGTCGCTAATGACCTAAGATGTTGATGCGACCTTAAATAACCAATAAAAAAAACAACCAATTCCTGAGAACTTTAACTAACGCCCCATTGTTCATTACAATGAATGTTCCTCTTAAAGTTAACGTTTTTAGAGCAAATTATGGACTGTACATACAAGAATGTTACACGATGTTTATCACTCACTGCGCTCGTGCCCTTTCTTACCTGTCGCAGGCCTCCCCCTTTCTCTACCGCCAGGTCTCGCGACATTTGCCCTGTTCGTCCGCCTTCTGGCCCTCGGGACACGCCGCGACGAAGGGCGGCGTGACGATGATGCTGGTCTGCACGGCCCCCTGGACACCCGCCGGCTGCGTCTTGACACCGCCGCCGGGGGCGGGCCGCGCCAGCAGGGGCGGGGGCGGCGGCGCCGGCTGCCTCGCCCCCTGGGCCTGGCGCACGGCGGCCTCCGAGTCCCTGGGGGCGGCGGCGGCGGGCTGGCCGCTCCCCGCCACCAGCAGCACCGCCAGCGCCGCCACCGCTCCGCACCACGCGCCGCGCATCTCGCAGTTACTCGAACCGAGCGAAAGGCGAAACGAGCAGCGGCTCGCTCTAACAGGCGCGCATCCCTGCCAGCGGGCGCCTTTTAAAGGTTTCCCCGCCCGCGCCGAGGCCGCGTCCGAGCGAGGCGGCGTTCGCCGCGGCGGGCGGTGACGCGAGCTCGGCAAACAGCGCGAACGCAAAGGCCGCGCCCGGGGACGCCCCCAAGGTGCCTTCTCGGAAGGCCGTGGGTGGAGTGGGCCCCGAGTGCACGACGCCTCTCGGCCCCTCGGGTTCGTGCTCCTCCGCAGAGATTACCGTTTTCTGCGAAGGAAATGAAGAAACGCTCCGCGGTGTTTGGTTTGGAATGGAAAGCCGAAGCGGAGGTCGAAGGTTGCAGACGGTTGTTTGCGAGGCAAGGTTCTTCGGCTGGCTTAACGACATACGGGCCACCCGCGGGCGGTTGACGTGCTTGGGTTTCCTCATCGGGTTGATTGATTTTTTCGTGTTTCGGGGCGCGTCAACTGCTTTGGTCATTAGTCCCGTACGTGTAGAGCATGTTTTTTCTCGGGAGATGGTGGTGATCTTCCCCCACTGGATAGCGAGATCCGGCGCCGACCTACCGCCGGCTAGTGAGGTTTCCCCTTAACCAGAACTCTCCCACCAGCGGGGCACCGCCCCAGCCGGGACAAGCTCTAAGCTCCCGACCGGTCTCCCGGAATATGTGGTAGTGTAGTGCATGTTAGTGTAAGCGTGTGTGTAAAGGGAGAGGATAGGACGAGGAAGAGGAAGGACAGATCGCGCGCGGTCCGTGGCCCGTTTGGTACGGTACTGCTCCGGCATTCGCCTGGTGCTGATCGGAGAAACCAGAAAACAACGATCAGAGCAGTCAGCCGCTAGATACTCATCGGGGTGTGATGGTTCAGTTTCCGGTCGGGTCCACTTGTCGTTGATCATCATCAACATCATTGGGCATTATGTCATGTTCATTTGTGGTTTGCTAAAGAGGGTCCGCATCAAAGATGCTTTCGTTTCTACCTTTCATGTCATATTCAAGCTCGTTTTTCACTATCTGTCTTTGAGGCATCATCATCATCATCATCATCATCGTTATCGTCATCATTTCAGAGAGACTCGGGTACGGCGGCCATCTGACCGCGGAACACGGTCGTTGGCCTTGCCTAAAACGAGCCAAGTGAGTCATTCATTCCTCCGTGTACTTGAAGCGAAGAAAAGCGTGAGATGCTCATGGCAGTGGTTGCAATGGGTACGTATTTGACTTGAAACAGTCCCTTTGAAGAATGTGAAAGTATGTTGGAACCGTTACATCATACTTTCGCTCAAGTCTGTACTTGCCTTGTTAGCTATTAGCATGCGAACATGCGTTGTGGGCTGTTTGCTATTGCACGAAGGAGAGTAATGATTTACATTAGTTACAGTCAACTAAAAGTAATAACGTGATAACGTGATTGGTATTACATATGGTAGAAGTAATTTACATATTATTCCACACCTGGGCGCCGGAGTTAAAATCCCGGTCCATTGTTATCCATTAATTATCAAACTATTCGAAAACCTTTCAAAACCCCAAGAATTTTATCTCAGTGAAATAAATATAAATGACACGGTTGTAATCCTTGTTATGTTTGTCGACATTATGTCACAGAAATCCGCAAAAAGTGACAAATGAGATTATCTGCAATTGCGATAACGATATCTTAACGACTCAAAATCATTACAAAATTGTTTGTGACCCCTCCCTTTTGTAAAATCACTCTCAATTACACTTAGACTCCTGCAATTTTTTGGTTCGGTTCCATGTAGTCCGGTGTCAACGTAGCACATGACAGAGGATACATTCACAGCAGGGACCTTCACACGTATTCTAATATAATGCTAACACTCTGTGCTCAAATAGTAGTTTCACAATTCAGTGGAGTACCCAGCAGGGATAATAAAGTTTAAAGTGTTGAAAGCTAATTTAACTGTCAAGGAAACCACGAAATATAAACACTGATTCCTTAAATTAGGTTTGAAACAATCGTATGCCTTTTCCTTATTTTTTTTTCAGGATATGCGCTATTGTAATTTTTTGTTGTGTGTATGGAAAAATACGTTATTGATCATTTTCTACAGTAACATGATTAATGAACTCCAAATTGCACTAGCTTTCGGTGCTAATTTTGCAATTTCTCCCGCATAAGTATATACGAATCAATGAACTATGAAATTTTACACAGCAGAACTAAACGAAACATGTTTTCCATGACTTCAGTATATTTTTTTAGAAACAAAACATTGCATTATGTTGGTACATTGAATTAAATACGATTCAATGTATTGCAGGTGTTTGTATGGGCTTGTATCGGGACGATTTATTGTAATTTTAACTAGTGGTGCTGCAGAATGGCAAAGATTTTCTCGTACTTGTTAGTTTTCTAATTTCTTTCGTCTGGGATAGCTTTTCGAAAATATCCTCATACTCTAGCCAGCTGCCATCTATAGCCACCCAAAAAACTTTTTTTTAAATCCCTAGTTTACGGTTTCCTAATAGTAGAATCGAAATATTACTTTAAAATATTATATAGAGTAAAGCCACATCATATAAAGAAATTTTTGTTGAAAAATTTGGAGCCGTTTTGAGAAAATGCTATTTAAGTGTTACTGAAAATAAGAACTAGCATCCCTCACCTTGCAGTATCAGTAATACTCTTCTACTTTGAGCGCTCAATTGGTTTGTTTAGTCATACTAATTAATTTTGCTTTATTGAAAATCATTCAAATCAAAGAAGTGATAGTTTACTGGACCTTCTGTTGGTTACATAGAGATTCGGTAGTACGTTGTTTAATCATTTTCAGCAGACCCATGGAACGTCAATCATGTATTCTCTTTAGCATAGCAGTGTAAGTTATTGAGAGAAATGTCCTGAATGAATCCTTGCGAGTTCTGAAGTGTCTGAGGAAAATGTAGTTGTCTGGTGGTGGAAATCCCTAGCGTGGTTTCCTTGGAAGCAAGAAAGCAATTTTAGAGGTTTCGTTATGTAATTCATATCGTCCGCGAAAAAAACATCCGAAGACAAAAGAGTTGGATCTAGTTTCATTGACTATCTCGCCTACCAATATTACTTTCTCATGTAGAGAAAATTTCGTAATACGTTAAAAATCGATGTAGGGATTTTGATGGAAATTTACTTTTTCGAAGGTCGTGATAGAAGTAATGTATTGTTTTCGAAACATCTGACTATCGGCGGTCGTCTGTCTTATTGTCTGTCTGTGGGCAACTCTGGCGCCTAAATCGCTCAGACGATTTTTTTCAAAATGGGAACTCCAATCGATCTGACTGCACTCGGAGTCATGAGAATTAGAAATGAATCTTTTAAATTTTGGGAGAGTACTTTACATGAGACCCCATCACATTTCCAATTATTTCTTTAAATTTTTTGCTTGAAATAAGAAAAATATGGAATAATACTTTTCTAAAAACAGCTTCGATTTTTACTTTCTCGTATACATACGTATATACGAAGTATAGAGAAAGTTACGTAATGCTGTGGAAAATCGTTTTCGAGATTTTAACGGAAATACACGTTTTATAACCCCTGATGTCGAAAAAGTTTTTTATTCAAAACGTCCGTCTGTCTGTAAACACTACTAGTCCCTAAACCATACGTAGAACTTTCCAAAATGGATATTTCCGGGTCGATCTGGCTCGACTTGATGACCTGCAATTTTGAAAAACTTTCTTCAAAATTTGGGGGAATTTTACATTAAGCCCCCCGGATATTTTCAATATTTTGTCAAAAACGACTCCAAGTTTTTTCTTCAAATTTCTTATAAGAATATTATAAAATACACCTATAAAGGTGGTATAGGTCCGAAGTACATTTGCTTTAAATAATGTCAAATAAAGTTTTTCGAAAACAACATTTTTCTCTAAAAATTAGCTCAAAATTCCGCATTTTCAGAAACACTCAAACGCCATTTTCTCAAAAATGACTCGAAATTTGTTCTTCACATTTTTCAAATGGATAGTGCTAATTGCATTGTTTAATGTGACGTAAACGTTGGTGTATTCTTTTGTTGTTTTTTCAAAAATGACACAAATGTATTTTTTTTAATATCTCTCACGCTGTTAATATACACATTTCCATCAATTTGTATTCATTATTGCATTTGTGAGTGAAAGTGCTTCAAATGACTTAAAACGAAGATTTTCGAGATCTCAGTAGATTGCTATGAAAAAGAGCTTCAGCTTTCGCATTTACAATATAATGCTTAATCGCCCTTTTTTTTAAAAAACGGCTAAAAATTTTTCAATGAAAAGTTCTATTTAGGACGAGGTTCTACGCTTCTTTAGTATTCCTGAAGTAACATTTCGTTTCTACTATTAAAAATCCAAAATGTTGAGAAAATTGTAACAAAATGTACTTTGGGCGAGATAGATAACAACTGGCCAAAGAATGGAGCAAGACCTTTCAGCCCGTTCACACAAGGAAATTAGAAAAATTTGCCACGAGAAAATGTGTACCATTCTGTATCACCTCTAGTGTTTTTGAACTTTGCTGTCGGTAGAGCACAATTCACTATATTCTATGTTTAGGGTGTCATTTTCATTTAAAGTTTTCAATTTTGATGTTTCAAGATGCGCGATGTCCGTGGTCCGATTCTTAGGGTACTACTCCAGCATTCGCCTGGTGTTGATCGGAGAAACCACGAAAAACTACCTGTCAGAGCAGGCGACACCTAGAATCTTCCTCCAGACAGCGCCTGAATTCAACATACCTATGTAGGTAGCCTCAAAAATCCTGCCGACGTTGGAACTCGAACCTAGAACCTTGCGGTTAGAGGCACTGCAGTGATATCAATTGATGCCCTGAGACATCTAAATATGATTAAATTGATTGATTATCATTAATCTCACGTAGTACTAAATATGCTACAAAATTTGCTAGGTTTTACGCAGTATGCATTATAAAGAGATAAAATTGCTTATTTTTTCTCTGAATATAAATAGGAGTGATTGTAAAACTAAATTCAGACCTTAAACGCGTTCTATAATTGTTTCCAATTTAAAGTGAATGAGATATGAAGAATCGATTCAAACTTGTGTACGAGATTGGGTACCATTAAAGCCTCATCGCATGTTTTACCTTTTTTTAAGATAGTATGCACTTTCTTTACCTTTCCCCCATAGTTTATGTACCTGCAATAAATGAGAAAGTAATTTTTTTGTTTATTTATCCCATCAGGGCGGGGGTAAATGTAAACATTTCGTAGGAAATTATACATTTTCCCTTAAAATTATTTATAATTTTATATACAATTCTTGCCAAACTCCTAGAGAGAGATACATTGTGACTAACTTAAATAGAAGAGTACATAAAATCTGTTACTACAAATAGTGACATTTTCGGAGACAAAATACCATTTTCATTAATGTCCATTTTCCCTAATTAAATATAAAAGCACTTTACTAAGTTTGAACCATTATTCCAAAAGATAGGCACACAATAGAAATATTCTAAGAGAGATCTATCGTAGTAAATTCGAAAGAATAGCAATATACTTCGAAAATTGAATCGAACTCTTCTAAAAATTAATAAAAGTATCAAGATTTAAATTTAGGAAATTCGGGTTTGCAATGAGAAATGAATGTTTTACAGATACAACGTAGTGACAAAACGGGGAATGTTCTACGTATATGGTTGAAGCAGATAATTTTTTTCCTTGTGCGCTTTTTGATTTAACATTTTACAGAGATGTCAAACGATTGACATCGATCATCCTAACGATGCGTTTATCTTCATTTATCATCTCAGCTTTAACTCTTATCGACGAATAACATTTGTCAGGTTACTTATAAATCTTCTCAACTAATCAGTATTACATGCAATATCATGCCAATAGATCAAAAGTGTAACTGCAATTTCCTCATCACAATAATTTGAATATTGCGAATTTCGACATAGTTCTCACTTACAAAGTTTAATGAAAATGATTGCATTTTTACAAAATATGTTGCTTGAGGTTACTATTCAGTCTCATGTTGAAGGACCATGACTATGATCACTCAAATGGGAGATCTGAAAATGTATTGCTGAATTGGAAATATTAGACAATTTGTTGAATTTACTTACCCTAAAATAACTCTTGGTGCTTCAACGTACTCTACTTTTATCGTAATTCGCGTACCTGTGTTAGTCTTCATTGGATTTCAAAACGCACTACGAATTTTCAACGATTATTCTGAAATATCTTGCCAACAAAAACCTCTTTGCTTTGCAGACTGACTTGTAATGAAGCCAGTTTAAATTGACTTGTAAAAAGGATGCAATTTTTGAATACGAACATCTTTGATGAATGAGTTAGGCAATGTTACATTGTCAAATCAGATTTGCAAATGATAAAACAGCTGTAAATACGCCTGATAGAGAGGGATTATATATGTATTTTAATGCTCAGGAATAAACATGTCCCGTTTTTGAAAAAGAGGTGTTAATTTCAAATAGCATGTATAAATACAGTAGCGAAATCAAATTTTTCTCTGAAAGGAAAATTAACCAAATATAATCATGTATTCTGGAACGTAGCGTAATATGTAGTTATACCAAAAACTGAAGAAAAAACCTTCATTGTATTCACACGTTTGGAATGTGATACAACTGTAAAGAAAACGTATAATTTCGAGTTTCATCACTCTCTGCTCTTTCCATATTAATCACACACGCTCCAGGGAAGTCACCTTGACTGACTCGGCAAGGTCTGGGTTATTTTCTCGAGACAGAATTTCGACTAGGCTGCTCAATTTGTCGCGTAAATGCAAACTTCCCTTAGTCAAGTTATACAAATATGAAATTTTAAAACTAGTGATGGGCTATACCGAGACTCGCATTTGCCTATGGATGGCCAAGTAAATTCATTGTATAACATTGTATTACAACATTATATTCATTCACATTATAGCATTATATTCATTAACAAAACATTGTAACGTTACATTGTACCCGTCACAATCCCCGAAAGACGAAAGTCGAATGGGAAGAAATACATTTTTAAAAAAATTGGCGCGCGCTGTTGTCACCTCGAGATACACGGCCGCCGCCGCCGCCGTCCGCCACGGCCTTCTGTATACCGCAAAAGTCACGAAGTCCCTAATCTTGGTCCGGAAGTGTTGGAATGCGGCTGGCCTAATTGCACACAAGATTGCGTCGCGTGGAAACGGACGGGATACGGAATCTCGCTCTTTCATTACTCCAACCGCGCTATTTCCTAAAACCTGATTTAGTTACCACAGTTGTATGCTAATATTTGTGAAATGAGCTGCTATTGTTCATGTAGCTCGGGGCGCATTTGACATAATAGTATTAACTGCCAATCTTCTCTTAATTTGGGCTGTATTTGATTGAATGGGTGTTAGATGTTTAAAGGCGCTTGAATTTCTTTCAAAAAGATTCCTGCCAAATTCTCTCATTTCAGAGAAAAATCATCACATAATGGAAACTATTCAATAATTACTTTGAACCACTTCTAAATTTTTCTTGTTTCAGATATTCATTATCTTTTACCCTGAAATTCATTGCAATTCATTATTATTGATTTATAATATATTATTTATAGATAGTTAAATGCATTATTTATTAAATTTAGTTAGTTTTATTCATTGAATTTATTAGATATACTAGCTGCTGTGGCTTTGCTGAACAAGGCCCGCGTAAGCGTGAAATAATGATCTTATTTTTCTTCCTTCTAACTCTCCTTCTTTTTCTCTTTCATCTACTTCTTCTTTGTCATATACGTACGTAATATGGAGTAATATATTACGTAGTAAAGAGAGAATTGTGTAATTCTGCGGCAAAAACGGCAAATTTCGACAGAAGTACTCGTATTTTAGGGTTCTCATTCAGAAAAAGTGGATAAATATACTTCCAATATGTAGTAAATTATTTCCTTTAACACGTGTAGTCAAATTCCAAGATTTTATGGGTCCGCATTGCCGAAAAATTGATTTGTGGGTCCTTGTTACCGGCAAAGCATCCGTCCGTCTGTGAACAACACTAGTGCCTAAACAATTCATAGAATTTTTGACGAAATGAAATTTCCCCGGTCGATCTGGTCCGACTAAAAACTCTGCCATTTTGAAAAAACATTATTTAAATTTCGGGGTATACTTTACATGAAATCCTTGGGATATTTTCAAAATGTTCTAAAAAATATTCCAAATTTCTTGTAAGAGTGCGGTAAAATAAATTCACAAAGATGGCAAAGGTTCGTTTTCTACTGCTGGCTTTGAATTTTCGAAAATTTGGAAAAGTTTGAAGTTTTTTCGCCGTTTCCCTACAACTACATCATTGAATGCACGTATTCTTCATATAAAAAATTCCAAGCAATAAGCTATCCAATCAGAGCGCAGGAACGGTGTGTCAGGTAATATTATTTTATCCTTGTAGCGAATAATTGAAACAATTTGACACCTTGTAACTTCGTCTTGCCTTTCAATATCGTTTTACCTTGAGTTTTATTATCATTATTTTTTAAATTAATTGGAAGTCAGTATTTAATATATTTATTGCATTCATAGGCAATTATCGCACGTGGGTAACGTTCACACTGTAAAAGGAATAAATAAACTTCTAATTACAAATGTCCACTAAACGTTTGATTTTAAGAGTGCTGTGAAAATGCTACAAGAATTAGTCTGCTATCTAAAAGCCACGTAAAACATAATAAAGTATCGTAAGATAATGAAACTGGACAGTAAGGTTATGAACTTTTCAGAGTTTATGTTTTCTCGTTAATTTTATCGACCACTGTGGAGTGATCGGCTTTGCATCGACCCCATGCAAGATATTTCAGGACCATATTTTGTTTATTTGATGCGTTTGCATGTTGTTCAGCGTTGTTAACAGAAAGCTTTGCTTTCTTGCCCAATCGACGCCTCACCATGGTTTTATTGTCTGTGTAAATACATAAATTTTGTGTGCATTTTCATAATAAGCTGCAGCTTCTAATTGTTGGCGTTTATATTCAGACGTTTTTATTCCTTCATAATCCATCTAACAGATTACTGAAGAAAGGAGAATCTATTCCCAAAATTGCATAATTTGATTTACATCCAGCTAACGTTTTGTAGGAAACAAAATCACGTATTAATTGTACTAAATTCCTTGAATTTACGTACTTCACTAGCTACAAAATTAATTGTTTGTTATTAGCAATGTTAAATGTGATCAAATAGTTGGAGGTTGGTAATCTCCCATCTTCAGCTAAGTTAATGGTCTTTATTGGGATGCTGCATCGTTATAACCATTAAGAAAGTGTGGTGGCGGGGAATGATTTGTAACGTGACGATTTGTGATCATGAATTCCGAGACTCTAATGGTATAAACAGGAATTATAACTGAGATACCTTATAAATTTCCAATGCAGAGGTGAAAAGCAAACTTTC
Organism: Teleogryllus occipitalis; assembly: GCA_011170035.1. Taxonomy (NCBI): domain Eukaryota; kingdom Metazoa; phylum Arthropoda; class Insecta; order Orthoptera; family Gryllidae; genus Teleogryllus; species Teleogryllus occipitalis. Next base: position 164,137 of record BLKR01014815.1, on the reverse strand, counting down.
GACGACTTCAAATATCTTTAAAATATTTCTTCCGGGCTGACGCGCAAGGAAAGATAAACGAACAGGAAATGACTTGGAGAAGTCAACTGAAATACGAATTTTTTAGACAAAATCGTAGTACAAAATCGTAGTACGCGAGTTACAAAGTTGAAAACAAATGGCACCACCCGACACGAAACGTTACGTAATGTGGATGATCTCAAACGATCAGATCCAAAGGTCGCCACGCCCCTTTCCTCGTTTCTTTTGGTCACCCGGGCGGCGTCTTCAAAACCTATTCCAGATAATTATCATTGCTGCGTCATGATAGGATAGATTACTGAAGTATCAATACAAAAGCTGCAGTCGCTTTTCCATTTTATCTGAATTGGTAAGGCTTTTCCCTGGCAATGTCCGATTAACCGTGGGACTCGAAGGCAAACTCCTACTTTCTGAGTTTGCCCCTCCTGGGATTCTCTGATAAACAAACAGGAAGAGTTTCTTCCCGTGATAAGTAAAGCATCCGCTAGGAAGACATCAACTCGGAAGGTGTGGTTTGCTGGAGGAAGCTAAAATCTTCAGATGTTCCCGCACAACCAGGATGTGATGTGTTTTCCGTATATTTCGTTTCCTATTAACTGTCCTGCAACGACATGTGCGTTGCGAAAAGTGTCGACTGCATGGCGAAATTAATGAAACAGGAATGCAAACAGAGAACGGTAGTTCCACAAACAGTGTGCAAGCCCTTTCCGTTCTCAGCGACGGCGAATGGGGTAAACACGATTCCACTACAGTTACTCAGTATTAGTCATTCTTTCGAAAAGTGGTTGTTTATGCGAAAACAACGATTTGTGACAACACATTTTAATTTTCTGTACTTTAAATAAATACATTGTCGTTCCCAAGTGGACTTCTACAAGTTTTAATGCCTTTAAGAATGTGATATTTTTTTTATTTATTGGGTTTTTGACGTGAAATGGTATTACTCTTGAGTTTCTCCTGAAAGTTTCCTTTTCAGGAACTATTTTCACGAATAGACTGACTTGAACTGAGCAGAAATTAAAATTTTTGCATATTTAAAATATTTGTGTATAAAATGCCTGAAAATATTTTCTTTTTATTTTCTTCTCAATTGCACACCACTAATCAATAGATCATCTCTAGATAGACTGCTTTAGCGAACTGACCTGCACTTCCTAGTTTAGTTCCAGATTTCTCGGCAGATGTTGAGCGTATCCATTTTCTGCCCGATCGGACATCGTCTCTTCACGGAATCAGATGATCTGAAAAATACAATAAGTATATTTTAGAAGTTGTCGCCTCTGTTAACTGTAAACATTTCATTTCGAATTATTCTTATGTTCTCGTTGTTCATGAAAGTGATTTTCTCATATCGTCGGTTCACGAGAATATTGACGCATCTGATATTTTATTTTTATTTTTATGGAGAAATATGTTTAGAAAATAATCTACTTTTACTTTGCTAATGACCTATTTTCAGAATAAAACAGTTCTAGTAAGTAACACTTTCATTCTGCTTTCTCTTTGAATCTCTACACTTCTACAAATAATTTAAAATGCGAGTAATTTAATGAGGTTTTATATATCAGTGGGCGTCACGTCTAAATGTGGAGGTATCAATATTACGTTAAAAGAACGGAACTTCCACCTTTCATGTCTTCGCGGTTTTCAGGTAGATAACCAGAGACCCAACTAGGATTTTTCTAAGGAGAGGGCTACAGGAGTAGTGACCAGTCGACTGGATGCTTTCTTACGAAGAAGTTTTCATTTACTTTGAATTTAATTGTTTTGTTTATTGATGTACAATTATTTATAACTTATTGAATTGAGACACTAAATTGTATAGTAGAAATAAAAGAAAACTGTATTTGAATGTGACATTGACTTCTGCGGAGAAGGCTCAAGCTCCATGAACACCCCCTTGGATGCTCCACTGTAAATAACGAAACCTTTCTGAACCACTAAGCATTTCAAGGATAAGGAAAGTGTCACAAATGTAACGTTCCATCAGATTTGAAGTGTGGAACCCAATTTGAAGAGCTTTGCTTTCAATAAAGTGAACAAATTTTTCAAAAGCTCGTTTTTTAATTTGAACATTTCTGATTTAATTGGTACTTAATAAGTTATGTTATCAACTACAGCCGACCGTTGTTCTTGTACTCATGAAGTAAACTGTCACCTGGCTTACTCCAAATCGATTGTCCCCATGCGATCATAAGTAATACAAAATAACACCTCGCAATTAGTGGTCTAAGACATTTAAAAAGTAGCCTATATTTCAGTGTGCTAAACTAATGTGCTAAACTAATGTGCTAAACTAATATATTAAATAACTTTCTTTTCAATAAAATAAGAAAGATTTTAGAACGCTACGTTGGGCAATAAATACAACTCAAAACGTTGAATACAAGTCTATGCAAGTTGAAAAGTGTTTTTAAATATCTTGAAAAAATAAAATGCAAAGAGAGCGTTGCACTGAATGTATTTAGTTAGAAAGTCTCAGGCTAAGTTAGCTGGAAATAAAATTGACTGAGGTGATGTATATGGTTCCCGGAGATTAGAAAACTCGTAGTTAACTTTCGATGAGTTTCCCAAAATTTATATATCGAAATCGCATCGATGACAGGAATAAATAAACAATTTACCACAGAAGAAATAATGTAAAAAATCTGTGACTCATACGAGGAAAGAACAATTCGTAACATGCATGTGTCGCTTTATTATCTTTCACCTTTCCCAATGATGCTGGGATGTCTCTCATGGTCCAATAAATATATGTTCCCCCTCTCCAGCCTCCTTTGGGAAATTATTTCAGACGTTCCCTGAAAGTGAACGTTAGTGTGGTTTAAAAATAAATGATAACGACGATAACATCTATCTATATCTTCAATATTAAATCACAAATAATTAAATTTACTTTTCATCTTGCTTCATTTAAGTTCGTCAGTTTCTGACAGTAAACGCAAGAACGATGGTATTTTCGTCGCTACTCTGCAGCTCATTTGCGGAGAAACGTGTGGATAAAGTAAATGAACGGCAATTAACATGTCTCCAAGTTCAACAAATAGGCGTTCTGTCCTCCCCTACGAGTGACATTCATACTTTCCTACTAGTAAATAACACACAGGGAGCTTTTGGGAAGACACAAGCATCATGGTGCATTTATGAAGACATCTTAATAAACACAGTGTGGAATTGTAAACGATTTTATGCAAGTTTGCTTCAAAAGTAGGAGTACTCTGTATTTATAGTCATGATTAATGACATCATTGCGAAACGAAACGACCGGGAGCGGTAGCTCAGTGTATCAACTGATGAAACTGCAGCGCCTCTGACCGGGAGGTCCTAGGTTCGAGCCCTGACGGCAGCATGATTTTCGACACTAGCTTTTCAGCTAGGTCGAATTCAGTCGCAGTCTAGAGGAGAATTGATCGATCTAGCGGCCGGCTGCTCTGATCGGTAGTTTTCCGTGGTTTCTCCGATCAACACCAGGCGAATGCCGGAGCAGTACCCTACCAAACGGGCCACCGACAGCGCGCGATCTGTCCTTCCTCTTCCTTGTCCTATCCTCTCCCCTTACACGCACTTACACTGACATGCAATACACTACCACATATTCCGCGAGACCGGTCGGGAGCTTAGAGCTTGTCTCGGCTGGGGTGCCCCGCTGGTGGGAGAGTCCAGGTTAGGGGGAAACCCCACTAGCCGACGGTAGGTCGACGCCGGATCTCGCCATTCAGTGGGGGGGGGATCACCGCCATCTCTCGAGAAAAAACATGCACTAAACTAACGGGGCTAATGACCAAAGCAGTTGACGCGCCCGGAAACACGAAAAAATCAATCAATCAATCATTTCGAAACGAGGAAAATACATCAAACACAGAAAAAAGAAAAGAATGAAATAAAATGCAGATTGTTCATTATGGTTATTGCCTGGGGGTGACGTTTGTTCCGCGTGCGTGTAAATCTATTTAAAAATGGAGTGAGTCGCTTCGCCCAACATCAAAGGGTAAATCACAAAAAGGCTTCATTGTGAAATTTTCTGTGCTTCTGGGGTATGTGAATGCGTTCGTCTGTGCAGTGACGCTGAGACTGTGTCCACCCGAGTGCTCTCAGCCCTGAAGAAGGCCGTTCCAGGAGGAGCGACGCGCCAGCTTCACATTCTCCGACATGGCGTCACTCTGACAGCCGAGTGCGTTCTCTGCATTTATTGTAAACTTGTTTGTAGATATCACTTTGGAGTAATTCAAGAAATACGTGCCAGCAATTGGATAGGTGGGGAAATTAGCCGTTTTGTAATGTTTTGACGACGTAGGCGGTAATTGACAAGTGTACGTACACTGCCAAAACAATTGCCTCATTTGAAGACAAATTGGTAGATTGCACACGAAAAATATCTTTAAAATAATCTGATTTCATGAATATATATATATATATATATATATATATATATATATATATATATATATATATATAATAAGCTAATAATTGAAAAATTCAGACGTAGAACGTGGTAATTCATGCGGAAACGGCTGCAAAATATAAGCAAAGGAACATTTTTGCTGTAAAGGGTTTTAATGGGATTCTTCACGATGACAACAGCAGCCCAGGGACATCTATGCGTCATAATGTGAACTCTTTGAGAATCATAGCGCACGGTCAGCATATGTAAGCATACAAAAACGTTATATTACAAAAACTATAATTTTGAGGGTTATCATTTTTTACTCCAGAGCCTTTCAATTATTTTCATTCCTTAGTACACCGTTTATTAAACTACTGATATTAAGCGTTTGTAATTTTGTAAGTTGTAAAGAGAGCGGTTCATGGTGTGTACGTACACTTGAAAGGGTAGGAGATTTTTGCTACGAAATGGAGGAGAGCGAGTGAAAAGTATAATACTTTTGCGTTTGTATTTGTTAGACAAGTTCAAAACTGTTGACATGCACTCCTCGGTGTCACCCGCGAGCTAAATTTAGAGGGGACTTCGAAGGAAATGTGAATCTCTGAGGAAATTTTGTTAGAATTGTGAATTTTATAATTGATTTTTTGAAGTTACGAGTCACATTACGAAGAGTATGAGTCACATTAAAAATGTAATGTTTTGTCGTGTTTTTAATTAAATCAATGATACTCTGATAATAAACTTGAAAAACAAGGACAGCCACGCACATGATGGCGATGGAGACTGTTAGAGCTCTAGATGTTGGAATGTGGTTGTTCTGTTCCTGTTTGTTAGATATGAAAATTCAGGCTTGTGGTAGTAATCTTACATCTATCCGTCAGAGCAGAAGACACTTCATAATAGTATTCCGCGAATTTCTGTTTAAAAAAGCACGGCCAAACCGTTCTGTTTACACGGTGTTTTCGTTTCATAATGTGAATGTTACTGGCTTCGTGATATTATGTCTTTCTGAAAGTGTTGTTTTTAAATAATTAAATTAGAATACAAATTAAGTATGTAAGTAATAGCACCAGCAGTGGTCCAAGTTAAGAATATTTTTGTAGTTTTCTAAAACATCCTAATGCTATAGTTATTTAGTTATGTAAAAATCATTGGGCGATTAGCATAGCTCCTTCAGCACAGATCCCTTGCCTGAAAATGGCGAATTTTGAATTTGTTATATTTTTATTAATTTATTTCTAAACCCCAATTTTGTTTTTGTAGTGACCACTTGAAAATTGAAAATGTTGTTAGTGAAAGTTTTTCATAATTTGTCTCCGTAATATCCAGTACAAATTTTACGCCCGGAACTCACTCAAAAAAAAGGTTCTAAAAACACCTGTACATGATTCATAATTGTAATGGCAATATTAATAAAATATTTCCAGCTTATTTTTTAAATGTAAAAGAAAAATGCATTATCTTGGTTCTGTTCAGGACTACTAAAAAGCATAACATCCACGTTCTGCAAATTTGAACCACGTGGGAAGTCTCCAATGTTTATTTTTGAAATTTCATGCTTGAAGTGGTCACTGCTGGTGTGGTTACCCTACTTGCAAAAATAGAGGGCGGCAAGAGGCTCCTCTCAGAGATTGAAAAGATTGAAGTCGAAGTCATTGTCAACAATACTATTTATTTCAATAATAGCAGCTTTCGATGGCTTACCCATCATCATCAGTTTTCTGATACAAGAAAAATATAAACAAATTAGAATTAACAGAGTTGCATAATTTAAAAAATCTTAAGAAATGAAAGGGGTAGAATTAAAGAAAGAAAGAACGATATAACTCTCCGCTCCTTCTTTCTTTCATTAATTCTTCCCATTTCATTTCTTAAGATGTATAATTATGTAACTCTGTTAATTCTAATTTCTGTTTATATATTTCTTGTATCAGAAAACTGATGATGTTGATGATGGCTAAGCCATCAAAAGCTGCTATTATTGAAATAAATAGTATTGTTGACAATCCCCATCTCGATCAGGATTTCGTCCAGCTTCCCCGATTCTTTGAGCGAATGCTGAGATGGCCCCATGTTTTGCTTCTGGACATAAATGTAACTTCATTATCTGTGCACGACTTCTAGAATTCAGTGGGAAATATAGTTATTCAAATTATCGTTTCCATGTTGTCGCGGCAGGAAGTATTATTCCTGGACGAAGGACATCATGGATAAGAGCCCAAAATTTATTGCTTATTTATCCTTGAAAATAGATTTTATTACATGTGAGCGTGTTTTTTTAATTAATTTAAAAACCAAGTATTATATGACTTAGTATAGGGATCACAGAATTTTGAAAACGTGCACAGAATTCACTTCTCCCTATAGCGCGTCATATACAGTTTTAACTGTTTTTTACGTAAAAAATAAATAAAAAAATAAATGACAACGCCTTCAATCATTTCAGTTATGTAAATGTGAACTATAACTCAGCATTAAAGCAATATCCCCCCAGAGAGCCCGCGCGAGCATACGCACCTGACGGCCACTTCGGGGCTGGTGCCCACGGCGGAGTAGCGCGGGCCGGCCTTGCCGGGCGGGGCGCGCGGGGCATAGGCCACGGCCACGGGCCCGGCCGGCGGGGGGTTGGCAGCGGGGGCGTGGCCCTCGGCCATCGGCAGCCTCGCCGCCCGCGCGCCCGCCCGCTCCCCCGCCAGCACCGCCAGCACGGCCGCCGCCGCCACCATCTGCACCGCGCTCACTTGCATCTCGACCACACGCGCTGCACTACTACGAGCTGCCCGTCCGTCTCTCCCGCGCCGTCGCCCGGAACCACACCGCTATATAGCGGGCGGCGGGTTCCGGTCCCTATCGGCTCTCCTCCTCCGCGCTGTAACCTTCGGCCTATCCTAGAGTGGCAAGCCTTTCGGTTATCGGGGAGCGTGTGTAAGGGAAAACAGGGCCGCGTGTGTGAAACGGTGACGTCAGGGTTCCGCGAACGGCGGTGGCGTTGTCCATGTTTACGAGGCCCTCGGTTCTTATTGGGCGAACGCGTGTGGCGGCTCGCGGAACCGCAGCGCGCGGTCATCCTAGTAGGTCTGCGCGATTGACGGCGGCGGACACATGTGTAACGTCCTGGGCGGAAGGGGAGCGCGTGCGTCAACGCGTGCATCAGCCGCCCCCGGGCGCGCGCTGCACTCGGCGTCGCCCTGCGCACGCGGGAGCGGACGCGCGTGCACGCCCATAAACGCGCCGCCCCTCGCTCCCTCCGCGCTCCGCGCCCACCGCCTGGGTTGCACGTCGCGTCTCACTGTCACGCTGGGATTCGAAAGTGTATAACTCGCCTTACCTTTTTGGCATCTAAGAACACATCTTCTTACTTGCTCGTATACATACGTATATATGTAATATAGAGAAAGTTATCTAATGCTGCGGAAAATCGATTTCGAGATCTCAACGGAAATACATCTTTTGGGGTCCCCTGATACCGAGAAAGTGTTGTTCTTTTTAAACGTCCGTCCGTCTGTCCGTTTGTCTGTCCGTCTGTCTGTCGGTCTCTCTGTCCGTCTGTCTGTCGGTCTGTCTGTCGGTCTGTCTGTCGGTCTGTCTGTCGGTCTGTCTGTTCGTCTGTCTGTCTGTCCGTCTGTCTGTCCGTCTGTCTGTCCGTCTGTCTGTCCGTCTGTCTGTCCGTCTGTCTGTCCGTCTGTCTGTCCGTCTGTCTGTCCGTCTGTCCGTCTGTCCGTCCGTCTGTCAGTCTGTCTGTCCGTCTGTCTGTCTGTCTGTCTGTCTGTCTGTCTGTCTATCTGTCCGTCCGTCTGTCTGTCTGTCCATCTGTCTGTCTGTCCGTCTGTCTGTCCGTCTGTCCGTCCGTCTGTGAACAATGCTAGCGCCTAAACCATGCGTACGATCTTTTCCAAATTGAAGAAACCCCTGTCCATCTGGCTCTAGTTGAAGCTTTGATATTTCGAAAAACTTTTTTTTATATTGAGGGTACTTTATATGAAGCCCTCGGACATTTTCAAAATGTTCCCAAAAACGGCTCTAATTTTTTTGTTGGAAAACGTATTGGTTGTACTCTTATAACACTCCGGCATCGCATGCGAACTGAATAATGATGCTTATACAGCCGACTCCGGTTAAAGTGAACTCGGTTATAGTGAACTTAACTCACTGGTCCCGTTTCTCTTACATTACAAATAAGCATCAGACGATTCGGTTATAGTGAACCTGAACCTCAACGGTAGTGAACGTAGGAAATAATTCCTGGAAATTAATTCGATATTGTAGGCTATTACGCGAGTAAATGGGCCTTTAGAGAGGAGACGGTGTTCTAACAGTCCAAAAGGCATTAAAAGGTGTGAAGACTGGATTACGATACTTATTATTAGAGATAGAGGACAATCAAGAATGGGGAGAGCACGAACTCAGGTGAAGAATCTAGAGAAATTACTAATGAAAAATGTACAAAGCCAACAATTGAAAATAATTGATTTTTTTAAAGGACAAATAAAAATATCGATACTTTCAGTTCGTTTTAATGTACTTTGCTGTATCTCTCTACTAATAACATCAATCGTTATGGAGAAATTCTATTTAATTTTTACATCCTCAGACATAGTGAACCTCGGATATAGTGAACTAAAACTGTTTGTCCCCAGAGGTTCGCTATAACCGGAGTCGACTATACTTCGATTCATTTAGAGCTGCACTTGACGTAAATCATCTGTTACAGTGACATCCAATCGCGAGCTTAAACGTCTCTACAATGACGTCACTATGGTGACATTCAACCTCCCGATTGGATGTCACCGTAACAGTTAATTTACGTCAAGTGTAGCTCTAAATTAATTCAAGTATACATAGTTGTCAGTAGATATATCTGATGATCAATCATAGCAACTTTCTTTTTTATGATAAGGGCATCCTCATAGTCTCAGTGGTTGTTGCTAAACACTGGCATCTGCTATTGCTAAACTATGTCAACACGTACGATCCCAGATGTTTCAAATGTGTTTCTTTTTCCCTCAATGCAGAGTGAGCCTTATCAGGGGAAACAAAATTTCATCACTGTGTTTTCCTCAATTAGACGATGTTTTCAATATCATTTTCCCGAGAACCGCTTCGTTTCTGCATAGCGTTTTTTGACGACTTCTTTTCTTCTACAGTAAAATCTCCCTAAGTGGGAATCGATCGGGACACACACAAAAATTCGGTTTAGGGAGGTTTCCGTTTCATGTAAGGTTGTCAATTTTATGACGCTTGTGGTAATTACGTTTCTGCTCCGAGAGAAATAAATTACATGGCTTTATTTTAATTATCAAAATCTTAACATAACGTATTTATGGAAGAATTCACCATTAAATTAATATTACACACTCTTTATTGACTGCTTCTGAGTTGCAAAATAACACCTTATTGGCTGTATTCGGACTGCTTGCTATCAAAGCACAATGCGTCACATTCCAATATTATGACTTTGATACCTTCGCATGGCCTTGAGCAATGCGTATCTGGTCGAGGGGTTATTATTTTCACCGCGGCGCAGGGAGGCACGTGAATAGAAGCTATGCCCGTACTCCTTCCCTCGTTCAGAGAGTGGGGAGAGAGAGAATTCCCCTACGGCCTATGCCTTGAGAGACAGCAACCCCATGGCCGAATTCTACGCTGACAGCTGAAGCCCCTCTCCTTCAATGTCCAGGTGCCACGACTAAATCGCGTGTAACAGAGAGAGAGAATTTAAAACAAGCTTAGTAACAGTAATTATTAAATTCTATAGTATTGTAATATTCTTCAAATCTGTTCATTTTACATCAATTACGCGTTACTCCTTGTCTGAACAGGTAATGATAAATGGTCCATACGTTTTCACACCTACATATTTTTCTCCCAAATTCTAATTACTAATCGAAGAACAAACGTTACGTTTCCATCTTTTGACGTTAAATAAAAAAATTTGAATCATCATATTCATAAATATATAAATGAAACAAAGCCTATAATGGTTCCATGCTCATATTCAACTAGTGGTGTTACAACAGCACGTACTTTATCGCGAAATTGTTAATGGCTATGTAATATTATAATGTGACAATTTCTGTCTTACCCTTCAACAAATGCGTATGAAAAATTCTTACGAAGCAAAAAAAAATACATATATATTTTTTAATTCAAATACTTAAACGAAAACAGCTTTCTGCAATTCAATTCAGTGTATTCACGATCTACATAAATGTAACAACAATGCATGATGCATATTTTAGCCGTAAATAAAACTATTTATTTATATTAATGTGAAAGATAAGGTATCAATCATTATCACCTTCTGTCACCATCGTGACAACAATGGGTTACTCGTACAAACAGCAAAGGGATACACATTCTGCCAATTAGCATTGTTGATACCGCTAGTGAGAAAATGAAAATAGATAGAAAAATATATTAATTAAATATAATATTTTTATATTCATCAAAATTACTCGGTTTTTACATGCATTACTTTTTATTCCCATATTTAATAAACAAAGCGAAATCCTCTATTCCTTTTCACATTTAACTCAATTAAAGGACGCCATTTAAAATAGGTTTTAAATAATTTCTAAAAGATTCGTTTTAAAACTTATAACAAAAGTTCGAAGAAGAAACGAACAAAGAAATATTAAATAATATACAAATTCTAACTTACGTAGCATCCCACTACTCAGCATCACTATTCACTTGACGTTGCGGAAGCGTAGTAAATTGGAAGCGGGAGACTATGTTTCTGGCCAAACTACACAAAAAATACTCAAATTTTCAAAAAAACATGATCTTATTTGAAGATCGTTTTTTGATGAACACATTTCATTAAGAAAAAAAGTGTATCTTCAAATTGTTGCTGTAGGAAGACTCCGAAAAAATTTGAATTTTTTTTTTTACTTTTCGAATGATTAGGATTTTCAATTAACATGAGACCTAGTATACCATTCTCTTAAACATCCTTCAGTCTATCCAACAGCAAAATTTCACAAGAAACGATGGAGTCGCTTTTAAGAAAACATTCTTTAAACAGAATTTAAAAAATTGTCATTTGACACAAAATTACGCGAAAAATACTCAAATTTTCGACAAATTGTATACAATCTTATTTCAAAATCTATCTTTAAGGAACAGATTTTATGATAGGAAAAAATCTGTATCATTAATATTTTATTTGTAGGAAGACGCCGAAAGAGTTATGAATTTTTGCAATTTTCGAAAAATCAGTTTTCAAGGAACATGAGACCTGCCCCATTGTTTTAAACGCCCGTTGGGCTATCCAACAACAAAATTTAACAAAAGATAATGGAACCATTTTTTGAAAATTTGGAAAATATCCCAGGGGCTTCATGTGAAGTACCCCCGAAAATTAAAATATCGGTTTCAAATTCAAGGGGCCGCTACATTAAGCATATCGAGTGGGAAATATCAATTCACCTAATTCAAACGACGAAACGACGTGCATACCTGCGTTAATTTCGATAGTCAAGAACACACATCTCCCATTACGTTCACACAGCGCAGGAAACAAGGAGCGGGAATGCAAATTGCAGAATAGAGTAAAATCAAATGAATATTGGAATTTTCAATAGTAAATTATAATTAAAATAGCATTAATTATTTTGAATATCCTTTTACCTGTATTCCCTATTGTTCTCCCAATAAATTTTCTTGTAGCTCGTAGTCGGCGGGACACCCGTACACGTTTCATTAATTTTATACGGAAATTACGCAAAAACTACTAACTTTTACGAAAAATTGTTCTTGACCCTTTTAAGGGCTAATTTTGTACAACATATTTTGTCCGAGGCAAAAATATCTACCTTCAATTTTGCAGTTTTGATATTTTTTTGCATTTTTCGAAATAAATGAGCAATATCTGAAAATGGAACTAGCACTATATTTTTACCGTCTCTTAATACATAAATGGATAAAATTTAAAGAAAACATTTGGAGTGGTTTTTGAGAGAAAAAAAATTAAAAAAGTGCCCCTATTTCGTGCAAAATTACACGAAAATTACTCATTTTTCGAAAAGTTGAACATGACCTTATTCCAAGACTTGTCTTTTAGGAACAGTTTCATTTAGAAAAAAATCTCTAACTTCAATATTACAGTTTTGGGAAGACGCCGAACAAATTTTTGAATTTTTGAAAAATCAGGGATTTCAACGACAATGAGATCAGCACCATTAAGCAGCAGTAAGTTTTTGAGTCGAAAATTCGCCGTTTTCCGCCGCACGATGACTATACTTTCTCTTCTTACGTTAGTAAGTGCGAGAAAGTAAAATCTACCTGTTTATTGATCACTTTTGTTACACTTCATCTAAACGTGTTTCAGTCCAGAAGGTTCAACGTCGTAACGGGGATATCCACATACGTTATTCCAAGAAACACTACCTCAGAACGCTGGGAGGTGAAAGCAGATCGTTAATTCTTACTGTCTTGGAAAGAAAATGCTTATTCTCATGAGCCATTGTCTGTTCATTACTCCAGCAAAACCTGCTGAAGGAAAACTGATCCTCAAACGTACACGCTATCTAGAGGTTCATCTGAACAATTCTTTAATTTTGCTTTATTTTCGTTTTACATATATTGTGTCAGCAGCGAGTATCCAATGTCTTCAGGAATAAACTTCACGAGATCGACATCGAAGAGACATCAAAGCCGATGCAACTTTCGCGATTAAAAATTTGTGTTGCTTCATTAACAGTGTAGACAGAGCTGTTAGCGAAAGAAAATAACACACACTGTAGTTTTCATTGGTTCTCTGAAATGTATCATTTTCCAAGGCGGAATTATTTTATTCAGTTCCGGTAGAATATGTTTGAATTTTGGTTCTATGTTCTGAGTCCATTTAGCTATTTTTTAATATAATCACCCTTTCTGTCGATGCATTTTTGTAGACGCTGTGACAGTTTTTGTATGCCCATGTCATACCAGCTCGCCGCATTATATTCAGAAAGTTATGAACCTCTTCTTTCACCTCGTCGTCGGAGCTGAATCGCTTTTCGGCCAACTGTTCTTCAAACTTAGGGAACACGTGATAGTTACTGGGCGCCAAGTCGGGACTATAGGCTGGGTGGGTGGTGAAGCGTGGGTGGGTGGGGGACTGAGCGCCTCAGCGCGCCACGCGCATGTTTACACACAGCGCGGGAAGCACTCCTCATAACAGTGTGCCCATCTGCCACACAAACAGAATTCTGTACTTATAAAAAAATAGGAGACCTTACTTTTAGGATTACCCTCGTAAATAATATTGTGTAACAAATATAGTACAAACTAGAAAAACTACATACTCGAAGATTATGAACAGTGATATAGTCAAAGATTATTTCTAAAGTGAGCGGTAGCCCAGGCCATGAAAGCAGTATACGCCGCTGTGTCTAGACTGTCTGGGATGACCCGCGTCACTGTCGTGGTGGCTGACGTTTCGGCCAAGTGTTGTGGCCTCCCTCTGCTCTGTGGCTCTGCTCTGCCGCAGAACGCTCTGAGGAGAACCGCAACAGGTGGGCCCCGAAACATCAGCCACCACGACAGTGACGCGGCTTGGTCCGGACAGCTTAGAGTCTAAGACGCGATAGAATAGGGAGTTTCGGCACCACGCGTAAGATAGTGACGTTATGCACTAACAGTCACGTGACAGACCTTGAAGTCATAACGTCTTACCTTAGGCCTAAGGTACGACCTTATAGCTTCATAAATAGTGCCCAGGTCTCTATTGTCACCTTACAAGCGGCAAAATGGCCGCCTAAAATCAGGAAACATTGGGGATTTTTCCATCTCTGACAAACCGATTCTCGTATGTGAGGCAGATACAATTAGTCCTTAATAACTCCACAACGCTGGCTAGAATTAACAGGAAATGTTGGAGAAGTGATTCGCGAAAATGAAGTTGAAATCATATCTTCGGGATAGGTTATGTCTTACTCTCATAATGAACGCTGTTTGAAAATATTTCCTACGTTCTCAAGAACAGTCGATTCAAAATTCCAGAGTGTATACTCGTGGCAGAGGGTAACAAAATCTAAAACTCCAAACACATGTACATTTATTATACTCTTGTCTCGTATCGTGGTTTAAAAGTCTCATCGCTAGCCTAGACTGATATATTATGCAAAAACTTTGTTCAACGCTTGAAATGTTTCTTTTATTACAATGCACAACGCAATGTCGCAATTGCTAAAACTCCTCTGAACGTTGTTCATTATGACCTATAAAAGTTGTTAGTCACGTGATCAATAGAATTTAAGGATGTCTCCTTACGCCTGGCGCTAAAACTCTCTAATAGCAGTATTTCAAAAGAAAGTGGACGAACACAGTTTCTTGGTTACTCGCCCCGCTTCGCTCGAGTACAAATCCGTTAAGATGCACGTGTATATGCTACCGACAAACAATTTAATTATGCAGGGTTGGTAATGCGTTTTACGTTGGTTGCAATTGTGTTTTTTCGCTCTTTTACGCTCTAATAATGTGTTTTATGTTGGGTGCGATCGCTTTTTGAAAAATGAAAATTTTTAATATAAGTTTCTTTAAACAATTCTTACCTACGATGAAACAGATCATGCGTTCATTATATAGGTATAAGAGAAAGTTTTTCCTTGTGAACGATATGAGAAAATTGAAATTCTTGAAAAAATATTTCTTCTTTATTTTATTGGGATGGTGTTTTTTCGCCGTTTTACACTCTAATAATGCGTTTTACGTTGGTAGCTATCACTTTTCGAAAAACAAAAATTTCAGAGATACGTTTCTGTAACCGATTCTTACCTACGATGAACCTATTCATGGGTTCATGATACAGGCGACCGAATGGAAGTTTTCCCTTGTCTAAGCATTAGACAATACAAACGCTGGCAGCGGAAGCCTACGCTTTATAGCCAGCCTATGTAATTAAAAAATGCATGATATAATTTAAAGATTCTAAAATGAGGGGTAAGTTGTGATGAGAACTCTGATGACTCTGGCGTTAATATTAGAGATGTAGGATAGGTTCGATAATAAATTGGAACTTTTGAAATTTTGAAAATTTCAAACATTTGAATGAAAATCAGAACTGTACCATATTTATCAATATTCCTTCTTCTACTCAAGCAAAACAATCATGAATATATTTGCAACCATTTTTCAGAAAATGTTGAATATGCTCCAAGGGTTTATTGTAAAGTAACCCCCCCCCCCAAACATTGAATAACTTTAGTATCTCCAGAACGACATTTTATTCCGACATCCTCATGTATTTACAAAGTTTCAGCTCAAAATCTTCTAATCTAACAGAAATATTCGTCCATCCATCCATGTATTTGAGTACAAATCGATTTTTAGATACAAAATTCCATGTATCGTCTCTCCACTTAGACCAACATTTACCATCTTTAGAACAGCTCTAATAGATCTTCATCCTTACGCGCGTGCGCAGTTACAGCTAAAAAGATGCTTGACGCGGATATTGTGACTGATATTGGAGATTGTATTACTGAGATCATTCCAATACCTTTTCTTCTCATATTACATGGAGGGAGAAAAAAGGAAACTACAGGATGCAGAAAATATAGTACATGAGGTAGGTTTAAGTAATTTAATTTAAGACGCACTGTACAGATACGCGCAATAGTGTGCAATGTCAGGCAAAATAGTGTGAAAGACGACGAAAATTCATTAGATTAATTTTCAAATCATAAACTGGAAACTGTTATAATTATCTTTAAGACTAATATGTAATAACGTATTATTATTGTACACTGTTATATAAATTGTAATTGACTCTTACATTTCTTCAATAAAAATAATGTTATTTCGTGTTTTGTATCTTTTTGTCATCGTATGCACAATTGCATATTAAATAGATTTAAATTAATGAAAATGCTAGAGCGTTCACAAAGGAAATTTTCTATACTTTGGAGGAAAATTGAGCAATACGTAATCTGTGTATTTCTCAATCCTATCCTGCAAGGTTTTTCAAAAGGAAGGAAACTTTCGATGTTCTTAAGTAATAAAGAATTTATCATTTGATAGTGGTGAGGGTAGGAAAACCCCGCAACACGACGTGTAGATCGATGCTGGGCATTAGCTATTTACCCGACTTAGTAAAGGTAATTGGCTCCAACGCTTTATCACTGTTCACCCATGCAAATTGGGAATTTCTAATATTAATGGTGCTTTCCAGAAACAGTTATTGCAAAATTGCAAAGAAACCTCGTAGCTTGATGGGCCGAAATGGACGCAAATGTGCATTTAATATTTCATAAACTCACAACAAACCGAAGTTCCAAATGTTTCCCTCTCTCTAATTCAGGGCCCATTTCCAGTTCTGAACAGATTTCCATGCACGCTGTGTTAACGGAGTCTTCCTTGTTTGAAACCGGCTGAGGTGGTTTAGGGCATGAACTGATGTCACTGCAGTGTCTCTAAACGGGAGGCCTTGGGAATCGACTCCCGACGGTGCTTATTCTTTTTTTTTTTTTTTTCATTAGATAGATAGCGAGGTCGAATTCAGCCACTGTCTGGAGGAGAATTCTAGTGGCCGGTTGATTGGTGGTTTTCCGTTTCGGATGAATTCGAGGTAAATGCCGGAGCTGTATTCCAACACAGAGGCTACGGACCGCGCGCGATCTTTCCTTCCTCTTCTTTGTCCTATCCTCACCTCTTACTTACACACACACACTCGCATGCAGTACACTACCACATACGACGTAACACTAGACGGAAGTTTAGAGCTTGTCCCGGCTGGGACGGGGCCCAGCTGGTGGGAGATACCTAGATAGGAAAACCCCGCAATCCACCGTGTGGATCGGTGCTGGATCTGAAGTTCCGACAAAGAGGAGACACTGTCATCTCCCAGGATGTAACATGAATTTCACCTACGGGTCTAATGACCGTAGCAGTTCACGCACCCGGAAACACGAAATGATTAATCAATCAATCGAGCCTTTTAAAAAAAATATGACATTGTTTATAAGTACTAATTTATTCAATGCTTAAAAATCCAACATAATAGTTTCTAGAGGGCTCGCTTTAATGGATAAGACGCTAGGTGTATGTCCTGGTAAATCATGATTTCAATGTCTCATCTTCCAAATGAAATGTTTAACGAAATCTGTACTTTCTGGATCCATTCACAACATACGAATACATTTTCGTGAAAGTTTCGAGAAGCATAACGTCGGGAATGATGCGAAATAATCATCAGAAGGCAATTTTAAAATGTACCTCGCTGCAGCGAGGAGAAGCCGCGAGGGGGGGGGAAGAGGCGGGGCCACCGGAAGTAGGAGTAGCGCTCCGCCCATCCTCCGGCGTCGGCTGTTTATTTTAGGACACGAGGGGTCCTGCTCCGACTCCCTGCATTGCACTGACAGACGCCACTGCTCTTCAGCGACTGTCCTCTCTCTCCTCTCTCATCCAGTTGTGTGTTGATATACCCATAAATCGGAAACAGAATCGAAGTATACTTGGGTTTTCGTAACGTGGCGGATGGCATTAGGTCATTTTTACACCTCTCGCCTTATAAAATGAATCTTTTTAATTCATTCGCGAACGTCCTTCTCAACGGGGCTCATGGCCTCAAACATGTGCTTATCACTGTTATAAAGATTCATTTTATGAGGCAGGAGGGGTAAAAATGACCTAATGTCATCCGCCACGTTACGAAAACCCAAGTATAGTCGGTAGTTAATCAGATATATCGTTATTTAAAAAAATAAAGAACAAATTTAGAACGGGTGTTTAGAAAAAAATGTTATTTTTTTAATTGTCTGTATTTCGCGCAAAATTACGCACTAACTACTCATATTTTCGAAAAGTTCAACGCGAACTTCTTTAGAGATCCGTCTTTAAGGAACAGATTTCATTAAGGGGAAAATCTCTGTCTTCAATATTTGAGTGACAGGAAAACGCCCAAAAAAATTATTTTTTAGACTTTTCAAAAAACGGGAATTTCAACGAGCATGAGACCTGCACCATTCTTTTAAGTCCTTTGCGCTATCCGAGGAGAAAAATTGATCAAAAAATTTGGTGTCACTTTTTTGAAAATTTTGATAATGTTTCTGAAGATTCATGTAAAGTACCCTCAAAAATCAAAATATCCGCTTGAAACTCCCAAACCTTAGTGTTCGTTCAGATCGATCGAGGCATATCGATTTTGAAGAAAATCGACTGAACAGTTCAGACACTCACATTGACTACAGAGGGACAGACAGACGGACGAAGAGACAAACAGACAGACATTTTGCCATTAATCGGATTTTCGGCGTCTAGGACCCACAAATCATGGATTTGGGCTTCTCCAAGTACTTGAGGATTTTTTTTCTATATTTAGCAACATGATTCATCCACTTTTTCGTTTTCTAGCCCAGTTATAAGAGACTAGCAGAACCCGGCAGGTCTTGTCCTGCTCTCTCTTCCTTCACTCTCTTTTCCCCTCATTCTCTCTCCCTCTTATTCCATCTCTCTTTCCTCCTCGCTTTTCCCCTCCCTTTTATCTGGATCTCTCTTTTTCCCTCTCTCCTTTTCCATCTCTCTCCTTTCCTTTCTATTTCCCTTTCTCGTTTCCCTTCACTCTTCCCCCTTCTTTCTCTTCCCCTTCTTTCTCTTCCCCTTCTTTGTCTTCTCCTTCTTTCTCTTCCC
The DNA here is from genome assembly GCA_011170035.1 of Teleogryllus occipitalis. Lineage (NCBI taxonomy): Eukaryota > Metazoa > Arthropoda > Insecta > Orthoptera > Gryllidae > Teleogryllus > Teleogryllus occipitalis. Next base: position 145,119 of record BLKR01014815.1, on the reverse strand, counting down.
CTTCTTTGTCTTCCCCTTCTTTCTCTTTTACCTCCTCTCTCCTTCTGCTTTCATCGTTTCCCTCTCTCTTCCCCCTGTCATTTTCTCCTCTCTCTCATTTATCCTTTCTCCCTTTCCCCTTCTCTCTTTCCTCTTCTTTCTCTTTTCCCTCTTTTTCCACTTTCTCCCTTCTTATCTTTTTTCTTTTTCTTTGCCATCTCCCTTTTGTCATCTATCTTTTCCTTCCCTTGCCTCTCTCTTCTTCTCTCTCTTTTTTACTTTCTATCTCTTTCCACTCCCTTTATCCCCCTCTCTTTTACCCTACTCACTCTTTCCCCGTACTCTCTCTTCGCCTTTTTTCCTTTTCTCTTTTTAACTTTCTTTTTCCTCTTTTTTCACTCTTTTCCCTCTCTCGTTTTACCCTGTCTCGTTTCCCCTACTCTCTCTCTTTTCCCCTCTCCCTTCCCTATCTTTATTTTCCTCTATCTTCCTTTTTTCTTTTTTCTTTTTTCTCTCTTTCCCCTTCTCTTTTCCCCATCTTTCCCGTCTTTTACATTATCTTTCCCCCTCTTTCCCCTTCTCTTTTCCCTCACTTTTCTTTCCCTCTCTTTTTATCTCTCTATTTCCCTCCCCCTATTTCTCCCTTCCCCTTTTCCTATATCTCTTTCCCTTCCTTCTCTCTCCATCTTGCATTGCTTGTTCATCCTGGCCTCCTCGGCCTCGCCCCCCGACACAGGGCAACGCCCAGCAATAATGAAGCTGGGTTCCCGTGATTCGGAATTGCATTTAACTGAAGCGCCTTCTAGTGGAGTTACAAAAACTGAGCAGCATAAAAACTTTCCATGAAAACACAAAGATGTGCTAACTTTCATGGAGATCGGTCACACGGCCATCCCTCTATGCTTACTCTTTGATTCTACTGCACCGCTGCTGGCCTCTGGCGGAATATATCAGGAACCCGTCTCTTTGCAACAGGCGAAAAATAACGACTGTAGTGCATCTACCAACATATTATTTAAATTATTTATTTTCCGCATTTGTGTTGTATTAATCTTTACCAAACTTTGCTAGGACACTGCGTCAAATCCTGAAGAAGAAGAACTTGTAAATATTTCGTATCTATTCATTCACTCATTTTTGCGGAATAAATGTCGATTACATTCATGTCGTTGAATTCATATTTATTATGAAGAGTTCTTAACGACCATAAATTAAGACTTGAAAAGCAGGTTAACGGGGCTTGGTCAGAAAAATGTACACTAGTTGTTTGCCAACGTTTCGGAAACTTTTATTTCCATCCTCAGGGCTAATATAAAAGAAAATGAAAAACAACACTGTTCATGAATAATGTTACCAAAAAACACACGTATGAGAAACAATTTTTAGCTAAGTTACAAAATATTTGCAAATTTCTTTTATATCATAACATAAACATTACATACCTTACAAGAACAACTCAACCCATTCACTGCACCATCCTCCATGGGTTGAGTTGTTCTTGTAAGCCCTGAGGATGGAAATAAAAGTTTCCGAAACGTTGGCAAACAACTAGTGTACATTTTTCTGACCAAGCCCCGTTAACCTGCTTTTCAATTCATATTTATTAGTATAGATTTCCGCTCAAAATTCGCCGTTTTCGGCGCATGATTACACAACTTTCTCTTCTTACGAAGTACCTTCGTAATACCTTCGTAAGGGAGAGAAAGTAAAAATACAGGAATTATTTCTATTCCATTCATAACTATTTTCATTATTTTGCTATTTATGGTATAAACGTGCATGCTTGCTATCTTGCAAGCTCTGACCACTAACATCTAGTGCGGATTCTTGTTTCCTGACTTTTCCACATATCGGTCATTTCGCAGCTGCTACCGGAAGCTGTTCTAACCACTTATTGCGTAGCTAACAAACGCACTTTTGGTGCCACAAACCAAATGCGCTTGACTATTTTTTCATGTTACGACATGTTGCGTTGACATTTATTTTTGAATTTTATCTTATTAAATTTCTTTTAGAATAACCACAACCATGGGTCATGCTAGAACCAAAACTAGACGCACGTAGTTTCACATTAGAAATGGAATGCTTTCGTAACTTTTATTATTACGTTTAAACTCTGCATTGTCTGTCATAAATTATTTTAAAAAATGATTTAGCGCTTGAAATAGAATATTAATTGCTTTTAATACCGGGTGATGAGTCCATATCCGTAGATTCCTGAATCGAGAGGTTGAGATTTCTAGATTCGATTCCCGACGGAGTAAAATGGCGACCCACTGTAGGCTAGTGGGTAGAAGTTACAAGTATCTGAACAACTATTTGTATTTTAGGGCAATATAGGGCCTTTAGAGAGGCATACTCATAGCTTGAATAAAGTTATAGTCAATGGGGAAACGTGATTTAGATGAATTTAGTGCATAAAATCTATGTAAATCTGAATTAAAGGAATGTTATGAATGAAAGAATAATGTTACGTGTTATGTATTGTATATCTATGTTATCTGTATTTCAAGTGTCGTGTTTCTGTAAGCATTTTAAGATATTATAATGTTATGATTAGTGTCATTGATTTGCTATTAAAATAGGAGTTCATAAATACGAAAATTCACATGTAGAGAACATTATGTAATAAACTATTAGTGTTTTCCATTGTTTGTGAAATTCCACGAGCTCATTCACGATCTTACTGCAATGCTACATAGTAAGATTTAACCCTAGCTATCCCGGAATTGCCTTCTACGCCACAGGGAATTATTTTCTCTGTATAATTTTTTTCGATTTCTCCTTCTGATAATTACTTTTAATAAGAAAATTACTGATATAAATTTTTGGAACGATAACAATATTAACCCGCGACCGCTAGAACTATTGGATCCATATTTCTAAACATTTAATTATTGTTATGAGTCAGTTATCCATTTCCAAACCGCCATTTTGAATTTTGAAATTTCATTATGATATTCGAAATCAGTGATTTCCAGAACCCCACATGTATATTTATATTCATTTTTGTTTGTTCTTAAATGAGTAGAGCCGTCATTTTAGGGCCGCCATTTAGAATTTTGAAATTTATGATATTCAAATTCAGCGACCTCGAAAACCCTTTGATACCCATTTTTACGCAAATTCACTCGCATTTGCAATTAAGGCCGGGTTTTAGGCCCTATTGAACCAGTGTGCGTCGATAATATTTACATTAGAGGCAATTTCTCCACATTATTATATTTATGAGTACATGTGCTTTAAATAATGTCATGTAAAGTTTCTCGAAAACTCAACAGTTTCGTGTTAAAAAGACCTCCAAATTCCGCATTTTCAGAAACGCTCAAATGCTATTTTCTCAAATGCGGTTCCAATTTTTTTCTTCGAACTTTTGCAATGGTTAGAGCTAATTGCACTGTTTAATCTGATGTAAAGGTCATTTTGCTGCATTCTTAGGTGTTTTATAAAATACACAAATGTGTTTGTTTTAATTATCCCTCACGGGTATGTATACATTATTACATGTGCCAGTGAAAGTGCTTTGAATGGCTTCAAATGAAGTTTTGCGAAAACTCAAAACTTTTCTCTAGAAAAGTGCTTCAAATTTCGCATTTACAGTAATGCCTAATCACCATTTGTTTTTTAAACGGCTTCAAATTTTTCAATTAAAATTTCTATATATGACGAGGTTTTACTCTTCTTTAATATTTTTGAAGTCAAATTTCGATTCTACTATTAAGAAACCATAAAGTTGAGAAAAGGTCAAAAAATGTAATTTAGGAGACGATAGATGGCAGCTGGCAAGAGGAAGTGGCAAAACTGTAAATCCAGTCTACACCAAGGAAATTAGAAAACGGAAATAAGTAAAATTCCGTTTTGAGTATTTTTGCGGACGATCAATATTAACAGGCGCAGTTCATCCCAACTTGGGAAGCGTAAAAAAATAGAAGCAAAGACCTGATAAAACTATTTTTGTAATGTAAAGTTGCATCAACACCTAGGTCATTAGCGACCACTAATGGAGTTAACGATATGGTAACTATGAAGATGAAACGAAATGGTGATGATAAGTGGTGAAATGACGAACACAAATATAACCATGTCCGAGGCGGGACTCGAACCCGCAACCCTTCGGTTCGAGATCGCTACGACACTACTATCTTGGTGATCTCGGCCACCAGAAGAGACTGATGTAACAAGTTTATTTATATTTTACACTTTTCTTTCCGTTACGTCCGAAGGTGCTTTTATTGTGAGAAGACCGACCAGTTTTCTGATCTTCCCTAGGCATCCATCCTACTTATGCTAATAAAATATATTCACATTTAATTACAATTATATATTAGAACAGATAATAATCATTGGATATTACAATAATTTATAACGTTGAATTATCATAATTATAAAACATTTATTGACCTACAAATGTTAAATACGTTTTGAAATTTTCGAATTACTATTGCATAATTAGAAACAATGAAAATGTGTGAAAATAGTTTACAATGAAGAATAATTCGCATGAGGTCCCCTAATTGGTCCATAAAATATTCTTCTGTTCTTGGAAGCGCTACATCTGACGGCGCGTGCTCATAAAAGAGTCACCCGAGGCAAGTGTCTGAAACCGCGATTCTCCCACGGGCGTTGCCATTTTGGCTCAAATGATTAAGTTTCGCACAGGTGGTGAGGGGGTCGTCAATATTTCTCTTCATAAGCGAGACCGTATGGTCTCGTAGGGAGATTTAATTTTTTTATTACGAGACCTTATGGAATTGTGCGTTGGCTTGTCTCATTAGTGTTAACAGATGCGTTGCTGCGTTCCCGTGAGTTCATATAAACTCGTACATTTTTGTAAATAAAGTTAAATCAATAAAAAGTAAAAAATAAAATGTAAATAAAGTTAAAAACTAAAGTTATATGTTGATGCGACCTTAAATAACAAAAATACAAATTTTCCAAAATAGATTTCTACGCACCAACACAAAAGTTCCCTGGTACATTCCGAATGCGCAGTTACATACTGAACTTGGCATTACACCTATTCCCGTCCACTTCCCCCTCTTAGCCGTAAAATTCTATTCCAAATATTGAAGATCCCTTCAGCTATTCATTTTCACATAGGTAAGCAAAATCCTCATCGCAAAAACTTAAAAAGAATGCTACCAAGATAATTTTTCAAATCAGTGGAGGCTAGTGGAACACAAGAAAATCTGCAAAATTATGACTTTAAAAATATTCAAAGACTTCTCACGGAATGATCAGGTTGTCATTTCAAGATTGGGAACGGAGCATTCAAAATTAACTCACATTCGCTTAATAACTGAAAAAAAAACCTTGGAAGGCAGACATGATAACATTCTTAACTCGACAGATTATCAGAAGGGAATTATTGATTTTGTTAAGGAAATCAGTATTTACAACAGCATTTAGATGAACTTATTATTACTTTTATGTTCGTTGTATTGAATGTATTGTATTGTATCGTGTGTATTATATTCTCTTACTGTTTTCTTGATAATGAACATTGCGCTAAATTTCACATTGTAATTGTAAAATGTATTTATCTGTTTAGTCGCTAATAACCTTGATGTTGATGTGACGATGAATAATAATAATAATAATAATAATAATAATAATAATAAAAGATAATTTTTTCGATCCCCCATAGACATGAATTGACGGGTCTTTTCTCATTACAAATTATACAACCTCTAAATTGTATTATAACTTAAACTAAAATTCTGCACATAATCTATAAAATAATTCTTGTATGTATCTCGTATCAATATATATATATATATATATATATATATATATATATATATATATATATATATATATATATCTTATGCGGCTGCTGAGGGCGAATGGCCAAGCTATTTAAGAAAGGGAAGAAGGCGGGGCTGGCGCGTGAGGGCGAGTGTTGCGTTTCCGCGGCAACGGCATCGCGCCGCGAGCGGCCGCAGGGGCGGCGTGGTGCGTGGGCGGCGCGGGGGCGGGCCATGCCGTGACGCCGGGGCGTGCGTGGGCGCGAGCGCGGGCGGCGCGCTGCCGCCATGGGGCTGCGCCTCTCCAGGTGGGTGCCCCCCGCCCCCTCGCCCTACGCCCCCCACGCCCCACGCGCCGAACAACGATATGGCCGTTCGCTGTTTGATTGACCAGGAGTTTACGGTGCCCGTTCAGGAAACACAGTCGACTCCGGTTATAGTGAACTCCGATATAGTGAACTATATTCACTGATCCCGTTTCACTTATATTGCAAATAAGCATAAGAAGATTCGGTTATAGTGAACCTGAACTTCGGATATAACGAACGTATAGAATAAGTCCTGGAAATTAATTGAATCTCGTATGTTATTAGGCGATTAAGCGGGCCTTCGGAGACTTGGACGTGTACCGAACTGTAAGAAGCATTGAAAGGTGTCAAGACTGCATAAGATACTTAGAAACAGAGGACAGTGCAAAATCAAGTGTGAAGCGATCACGACCTCTGGAGAAGGATCTAGAGAAATTACTAATGAAAAATGTACGAAGCAAACAATTGAAAATAATTGATTTTTTTAATACACATAATTCATAATTTCCAGTTAGTGCTGTTAATAAATTTATCTATAACTCTATTAGTCATTTTGGAGAATTCCATTAATTTTGACATCATCGGATATAGAGAACCAAACATGTTAGTCCTCAAACGTTCACTATTAGCAGAGTCGACTGTAAAAAGAAGTCAATAGTATAGTGTTAATGAATGAATGAGTCAATATCGTCGAATCGTTTATCTTGTGTTACGAATGAATTAAAATAGGCTAATCGGAGAATCGCTACCCCCTGTTTATAAAATATCTCAAGGCCTTATTAATACTTATATACTTTTCTAAGCAGTTATTTTCTAATTTTCTAAGCTCATGTTTCGTTCAATAATCGAACACATATACCACCAGCGTGAATTTTTTGAAATATTTCGTAAATATTCTTTTTTACGTTTATTGACAAAGTTAAGTTCGAAATATGATCTTTAATTGCAATGAAAGTGATTTTAATTGTATTGGTTAGAATGAATGAAAGTTTAAATGGTTAATTTTTGGGGGCAGTTGAGTATGAAAGGAACATTAGAATTTATTAAATGATGTATGAATGTTGGAGTAATTGCAACAAGACGAGATTGAATGAAGTGTGAAAGATAAATGAAATTATAACATATATATATATATATATATATATATATATATATATAATATATATATAATATATATAATATATATATAATATATATATAATATATATAATATATATATAATATATATATATATATATATATATATATATATATATATATATTTGCTGACTGGTATACTTGGTTTTGTCGAAAGACAGATTTGAATCCACATGCCTGTTCTGTTTTTGAAGGTAAAGATTCGTGGTACAATGGGAGTAAATTAAGTATGATTCAGGTTCATACTTCGACATATTTGTTGCGCCAGCCAATGTTAAACACATTATGAATGGTGTAAGCGTAGGCATCCAGTACGGTGACATATTGGATGCATTTTGACAAGGAAGTATGTTTTATGATTCTGGAAAGAGAACGGGTATCTTTGAATGGTGAAGGAATGATTGTTGAAATTGAAAGTACATTTTGTAAAAGGAATTTAATGGAGATACAAGAGTGAATGTAAAAATGGTGTTTCGAGGAATTGAACGAGTTTCAAAACGCTGTTTTCTTAAGGTTGTTCAAAACAGAGGTAAGCAGATTCTTTTAGACGTTTTAAAGCTTTTATCAAACCGAGATTCACTTTGATCTCGGATTGTCTAAAAGACGAAGGTTACCGGCACTTTGATGGCAAGTATTCTTTGCATTTCAAGGACCCTAAAAATAACGAGCGTACTAAAACAATTGAAAGTACGTGGAGTGCAATTAAACATCAACTGTCTCGGTGTGGCATTAAAAAAAACATTTCAGTCTTATGTTTTTGAATGTTGAAAAAAAAACTAGAAAAGTGTAAGTTTTATGACGTGAACATTTATAAAAGAAATAGCAAAAATGTATGAATCCCATAGAATATATAGACGCGAGTACATTATTATTTTTTTCAGTTTATTTTTTTATTTTCTTAGTAGAAAGTGAGTGAGATAGACTGGGGGTTTGGGGGCGGGAGACCCCAATAATTGGAAATATAAATTTAATTGAAACTGATTGTGAAAACTGAATAACAAACTATTATTATGAGTATATTTCTTTACGTTTAGAATGTGTACTTTCAGAAGCTGCGAATCTGTATTGACGAGCAATACGTTTCCATTTAAGATTTATACGTACAGGGGGCTTTGGAGAGGGAGGTAAATTTTTCCGTTCTACCAATCTATCAATGAATGAATGAGTCAATGAATTGAATCGTTTGCTACGAACGTGTTAAAATATTCTCATGGTCCATTGCATTGTTTCTAACGGAAACAACTATTATTCATTGGTATTCAATTGCCTGAGCTTGTGCATGATATTCGGTGAGTATTCTTTGAAAGTTTGAATGCTTCATGATTTGCGCCGCGAAGTAATTTTGAAAGCGATCCAGTGGGATCAGAGTGTTGGTTCTTTAGCATTCCTAGGTTTTTGCAAAACGTTGAAAACAACTTCCACTCATCTTCATTTGGATACATGTGGAGAAGGACAGTCCGTGCGTGATGCTGATAGGATGAAAGGATTTCTACGAGGCACGGTGAACGTTTATCACCCAAAGGATTAGGCGCTGGCGCGGCTCATCATTAAAGACTGTAAGGCGGAGCCTCTCCTATAGAAATCGTTCCCAAAAGAAATTTAAAAATATATTTATAAAATGTATTTATTTATTAATAATGACTTTCTGAGTTACATTATATAACAGTCATATCGAAATTTTTGTTTGCGAGTTCGATAACGATCGTCCGTAACGCATGTGAAGCTGTTGACAAGGAAGAGAAAAGCGTTAGGCTCCCACTTCATTCCGCCACAAGGCCTGTGTAAAACGTGGAGGCGTGACGTCATGCAATCACTGCACAGACGGACGAAGGCTGCGGCCAGGCAGCCTTCAAGGGTGGGGCGTAGGGTCTGAAGAAGGGTGTGCTCGCCAGATTGCGTTACTATGCAGCTCAGCGAGTAGCATTGCGACTAGTTTTCCTAATATGCGGTAGGAGCGCTACTCCCTTAAGCCTTTATCAGACGCACGAAGCATACAGGACTGTGGTCTTCGTGAACGAGAGATTATGTATAGAAATGCAATGTAATGTAATGCATTTGCAGCCCCGTTTAGAAAACCACGAGCCACGACTGGTTAGGTGCGTTTACTTGTTTCATTGTTTTGTAGTTTAGCGTCAGTAAATATACTAGTAGAAGGGTAGGTACATATTCCCTTTAAAAGAACGTTTCTTGAAAGTGAGGGAGGTTTGTAAAACGGAGCGAGAGCGGAGACGCGAACCAGGTCGCTAAGCGAAGGCCGGAAGGCCCTCGCGAACACAGCACTTAGATCCGTCGGGTAGCGACGCGCTTTAGCACATCGCTGACCCCTGGTTGTCAAAATGCGTTGGTTGTAAAACTGCGTTGGCTATAAAACAGCGCTGGCAATAAAATTGCGTTGGCTATAAAATTAATTTCTAGCATGAACAATACGAACTGAAATAATCTTTTGATTGTTTAATGGAATGAATGAAAAAAATAAACACGAAAATAATGTAGTTTGCTTCCTTAATAAATCTACGTGCATTTTATTGGTAGAATTTTGTGATTGGTAGGAAATGAATCATGGAACGTGGAACCAAGATCAATTTGAAATACAAAAGTAACTTTGCGGCAGGCCTTGACCTCACTTGTCTCTTCTTGTTATCTTGGTTGGTTGGTTAGTAATTCCGGACGCGTCAACAGCTTAGGTCTTTAGTCTCGTAAGTGTAGTGCATGTTTTCTCTCGGGAGATGGCGGTGATCTTCCCCCGCTGGATGGCGAGATCCGACCTACCGTCAGCTAACGGGGTTTCCCCCTAACCAGCTCTCTCCCACCAGCGGGGCACCGCCCGAGGCGGGACAAGCTCTAAGCTCCCGACCGGTCTTCCGAAATAAGTGGTAGTGTAGTGCATGTTAGTGGAAGTGTATGTGTGTGTAATGGGAGAGGATAGGCCAAGGAAGAGGAAGAAAAGATCGCGCGCGGTCCGTGGCCCGTTTGTTAGGGTACTGCTCCGGTATTCGCCTGGTGTTGATCGGAGAAACCACGGAAAACTACCGATCAGAGCAGCCGGCCGCTAGAATTATTCTCTAGACAGCGACTGAATTCGACTTAGCTGAAAAGCTAGTGTCGAAAAATCCTGCCGTCGTCAGGACTCGAACCTAGGACCTCCCGGTCAGAGGCGCTGCAGTGACATCAATTGATGCACAGAGCTACCCCTTCAGGTTTCTTGTTATCTTTCTATTCTTAATTCAATTAATGTTGGTGAAGGAGTGGACTTAAGAAAACTCGAACGGATAATAGGAAACACGTAACATCGTGTTTTGTATAACGATGGCGCAAATATGTATTACATTTTATTTATTTTGAGCGGAAAAACACAGATTGGGCAGAACGTGCTGAAGATCTCGTTATGAAATGAATCTTTTAATAATTACCATTATCCTCTTTGGGATACCTAATGAGTGGCCAGTTTCTGATACATTTAAACTTCTGGATTTTGTGATTGAAATCTCCGATCGCTTCGATCCCCCAGGATGGTTCAAGCTCTGTTGGTTCAACCCCACGGTCGGTTGAAGTCTTTAAAATATCTCCAGTTGTCGATACAACCCTAACGTTTATTGGAAATCCGGAGGTAATTACCCCGTTTTAACTCCCTTAATACCTCGGTCCTTCCACGTGAAATTTGGGTTGGACAATTTAGTTTCTCCCTTTTAATTTTGTTGCAATTTCTTCTTTCCTTATCTTTCATTTCACTAATCATCCCTTCAGCTTCACAACATATCCAATGATTCATAGATTATTCATGGAATGCTTTCGGATTCAGGTACTGGAAATTGTAGAAAAATACTTCCATTATCAGAAAGACGTGCAGCTTTATCTTTTGCCGTTCATTTATTTACGATGATTATTTCATAACTCGTGGCACAACTGCCGATAAACCTGCAATAATGGTAATGTACTGTGTAGATTTGTATACCAATGACATCTGTTTCTTAAAGCACGAAACTAACTCACAATTGAAAGGAGTTAGTGAAATGAAGAAATAGAAACACTCGTAGTTTTATAATTCACGAAATGACAACAAAATCACATCACAATCAGCTAACATCCTTCGAAATAGACGCAGAGAATTACTGCATGCTTAGCAGTCAGAAGCGTTGATCAATAGTACCTACTGAGTGTAAATCGTTAATACGGTGTTAATATGCAAATCTGTTTGCAAATTCCTTGTCACCCAAGGGGTTTTTTGAAATGAGACGCACGAACCAAGATCGGTCCATTGGACAGGATGTTCTAGAACAACTGTTCAACATTTTATGGCGCCTTGGATCTCGACTCTTAGATTAGATCAACCTCCATATTGCACGCCATCTGTCAATGGCATCCAATGGCGTGTGTTGAAGGTAAGTTTATACACTGAACGTAAGTTCCGCCTTGTGTCCAAAATGTTTAAATAGAAGATAATACGACTTTAGACACCCTATATAACTAGTTATTTCACATTCATGATATGTTTAATTTCAATTAAAGCTCTTTAGTTCGGAAGCTTCTGAGCTTTGATACTGTCGAGGCTGTGGCAGATTACAACTGCTGTTAAGTAGCTGGAACAAAGCCACCATCTGGATTTCTCCTGAGCTGTTTCTATCGGTTGATTCGCTGGTTTCATTTAATCAATTCTGGGTCTTCGTTCTCTTACTGTCTTCAATTTTATTTCACTGATTCGCTTCACGTAAACTTATAAACGCATTCCACGACATTGTTATGTCAACTTACGGATGTTGCACCGCGTCCCGTATATTTTAATAGATATATCGTCAATTTAAAATTATGTGTTCACCTGGTACTATTTGACAATTGTCATTTAGGTAATCCGGTTGTTATTATTACACACTTTCGTGTTGCAGTGATCTAAGCAATTGTGTCATATTAACATCGATATAATAATAGGAGCCAAGACGAAGGAATTTAGAGAGTAGAATTTAAAAAAAGGAAGCAGTATTAGAAAGAGAAGCAGTAGAAAAAGAGAAGAATGAGGAGAGGATAAAGTAGAAGGGATAAAAAAAGAAGAGAATAGAAAAGAATAAGTAAAAAGAATAAGTAAGACGAGGAAAGAAAGAAAAGGAGAAGAAAAAAAGAAATATTTTGTTTTTTGTTAATAATGCGGGTTCTATTTTCACATGGTACAGCAGGAACCCCAGCATCTGCTTGGTAACAACATTAGACGCATTTACTACGACTCTTCTTATTTATATGGGAGTGTCAGCACAGATACTCATTTCCTATGACTCATCGTTTGATCTGCAAACTCACCGGAACTACTTAGGAACGTGCAAAAGTATCGGCATGTTCCAGTTGAAATACGAATTTTCATACAATAATATTTACAAATCTTTTGATAAATCAATAAGAAGAGCGCATGTGAACGGGAAGGGGTAATGGTCAGCTTTTGTTGTGATACGTCTAAGTAATTCTGTCCTCGGATTCTTGGCATCCAAAGTCCGGAAGTCCATTTGGAAGGTCGTTGACCTTGCGGGTTCATTCACTCGCAGAATGCCCTTTGGAGCGGGCAGTGCTCACTGTGTGTGGAGGCAGAAGGCACTTGCGACTTGCCGCCAAAGACCTCGCCCGCACACACGCGTTGTGGGGAAACAAGCGAGATACAGCGAGCGCCTGAGGAACTTACGTCAGAATGGGGTTTATTTTCGTCCCGCGATTTGGCACCCGCCTCGGGCGGGGATAAACGGACGATACTATTTTCAAGTTGACATTTATGAGAATGCATGCAGGCGCCGCATCTTCTCGGGTTACGTGCCGACTAATAGAGCACGAATTCCAACTATGATGAAGGGAATCTGGTCTTCAGAGAGCAGAATCGTTGCTCTGGAGTTCGTGTGACTAGTGAGTTATTTTCTCACTTGTCGCTCGGTTTTAGTACGTAAACACAGGATATGTTAAACCGTGTGATACGAAGATTCGTACAGATGGTCCTGTCCAATTCCAAGGCAACAGTTGTTCGGGAGACCCATTTCTAAAATTTTTATTTCATTGATTTTTTTACTATTTTGAAGAATTAATAAACTGCTATAACTACATATTCATTCATTCAAACAAAAAACACAATTCAGTATCTAGCTTTGCAAATGAGAACAAATGGATTTTTTCGCATCAATATTTGAATTCAAAGGCGAAACCGATTATAAATGTATGTGAAATAGGGGCATGGGTATCTTCTTAGCATAATATTGTATTAAATTACTTTATTCTTAGACTTAAAATGCTACAAATATTTCGAAAATTGTTCTTAATGTTTAGTCTTCGGATGAATAATCGTGAATTTTAATAACTCGCTGTCAAAGACACAGTATTAATTCAAAAACACTTGTGATACATTTCATCATACGAGTATTTTGAACAAAAAAAAGCACGATAAACAATGCATGATCTCACGCAAACAAAAGAATGATCTTCATTTTTCTAAAAAGTTAGAACATATATAAACAAATAATCATCGGTGAGTCCCCTAGTAATTCTAGGGATAACAAATGGTTGAATGTGTCTTCCTTTCCATCAGAAGGTGTACACAGGAATCCCCGAACCTAAGCTGTTTGTAAACACGTGTGTCATGTGGGACTGATTCTTATTGACAGGTGAGTTCTCGGAAAATTGACGCTCCTTGCACTCCGCCTTGTCGCAGAAATGGAAAGGAAACGAGATAGGAAACCCCGTTCTGCCCTTTAGCTGGAAGTGAGGAATTTCCCTCAGGATATATCGCCAACCTAAAACATGGAAAGTTGTGGGATTGCATAAAAATGAAGTGTAATCTTCCGACGATATCGTAACAGGTTTATGGAATGTGTGTTGAGGCTACTAAGGGATATTACGGTTTAGGAGTAGAGTTTATAATTCGGAGGAGAATTAACACGTACTACATACTTTAGATGAAAATGTAACATGTTTATTTCTAGGGACCATCTCCCACATGCAGTACAGAGGGATTAAAAGGAAGGAGACAATATTATATATTAATAAAAAAAATCACTGAACTATTTAAGATGGTTTTTCACATTTTAAATTAAATGCATAACATATAATGTTTCATTGTAATTTATTAATCTTCGTAATGATATTTTCAACATTTTCTGGAAAACTGCTTTTTTTCTCATACAGAAGAAAGTGCAGTTTTAAGTATTAAATAGTTCGGATTTTCATTAAAATCTCTGACATTTAGAAAGTTGTAAAAGAAAGTACATTTAAAACCGAAGGGTTTTCGTTTAGAGAGAGATTTTACCTCTCCAATCGAACAAATTACGTGATTTTAAAGGTAGTATTCTCCAGATGTTTATCGCTTCCTAGTATTACCAGGTTTCATAAAAAAACGTACATTTCATTATCATAAAATTAATAGAATAAATTCTTATCTGCCGTAATTTGTTCATTATTTCATTGTGTGAGTTACATTCCATCTATTAAAAGCATTTGATATATCCTCTTCCAGAAAATGTGTGAGTGTAAATTTGTTGTTAGAGAAGCTAATACATCGAGTTTTCTGAAGGTTGAAGAGTGTTTTTAAATATAAACATTATTGTTGTATTGTTGAGAAGTATGTGAATGCAATGGCCAGAAATTGTCCATCACATGCATCCTTAAAAAACGAGTGCCACTGCAACAGACAATGGGAGTTCCGAACTTGGGCTTGTGATTTTGAAATGTTACTTTTTGCAATTTTCGAAAATATGGAGAGTTGGCCGCAAATAGGACTAGAGCTATATTTTTTACCGCCCTTTGTTACATACGAGGAGAAAATTTTATGAAAAAAATTGGAAACGTTTTGGAGCACACTTTCTCGGCTACTACTCACTACTCCGCTATACTATATTTGAAATTTTTTGTGTAAATTTTCTCCTCAAATGAATGAAGACACGGTAAAATGTATGGTAAACTTCCATTTTTTTCGAAATTTGCAAAAAGTTGACATTTTAAAAATAAAAAGTTGAAGATAGATTTTTTTTTGCCTCAGAGAATGTCTATTGTAAATATATATACATGAAATGAATTTAAAAATATTCTTTAAAAAAGGTCATGTACATTTTTTGAAGAAACGAGTAGTTTTTGCGTTATTTGTGCTTGAAATTGATGCAATATTTTTTAAAACATTCTATAAAACCGCTCAAATTTTTTCTTGAAACTTTTTCACTGATAAAAGGAGAGACATTTAAAATAATGGAAGCGAGTCTCATTTTCATTGAACTATCTGTATTTTCGAAAATTGCTAATTTATAAATAATGCGAGAATTTATGTGCTGTTTCAGCTCCACTAGTTTATGAATAGAAAATAGTGTGTCACAGACTGGTTTTTTCTCTATGTGAAAGAGAGCGTTTCGCAAACATTTCCTTTTCAAAACCTGACAGACACGCATTGTGAACAGATGTTTCAGGAAAACCACGTATTTTCCTCTTCACTTTAGAAAGAAATTCTCAAACAGTTGCGTTCATGTAGTTTTACTCCGATGCTTTCTGTATGTAACATTTGTAATTTTCCGTTTTATATTTTTACTAGAATGTTTGATGCGATGTTACCAATGCCAACATTTTTTCATATTTCATTGCTAATTTGTTGTGCTTACTCTCGCAAGTGGTTATCATCGAAAGTATTTTTCTCTTCAGAGAATCCTTAAATTATTTAAGAAGATGATGATTCACTGGTTTGGTGGTGAAATGTCCTGATGCCCTTCTGATATTCGTCTACATGTGTACAATTCATCAGATTTCACGAAACGAAATTTCTTTTGTGCTCAAACTCAAACAATCAGACAACTATGTTTTTCGTCCAGTTCTCTTAACTCATTGAACATAAAAAAACACATTTTCTGTATCAGAGGATCCCCAAATCTATATTTCCGTTGAAATGTCGGCAGTATTATATAACTTTTGCTATACTACGTATATTACGCCGTACTATACGAGAAAGTAAAAAACTATTTTCAAGACCACTAATAATGTTTAGAGGAACGTACCTGCTTGTTGGGTCGACAAATTAATTATCATCAAGTGCGTGAAGCAGAAAATTGTGCAATAACTACTTAAATTTTGAAAAAAATTTAGTACATGCAATTAATTAAATATTTGTGAAGGACAAATTTCATTGGAAGAAAAAATCTCTATCTTCAATAACGTTTATGAAAATCCGGAGTTAATAGAAAAAAATTTGACCTTTTCCATTTTTATTAGGATATTTCACTCTATTCTTAAAAGGAATTTAAAACAAAATTTTGAAAATTTCTAGTGGCTTCATGTAAAGTACATCCAAAATTTCGAGAAATATCACTGATCATTTAGGCTGCATTAGCATCAAACAATGTCCGGGACATGACCTGCTATATTTGCTATATCACGACGGTGTCTTTTGCAGCACACAGAGTAATTCCTTTATATGAGGTATGAAAGTTATATTACATCAGTCTGATAGCAGTGAATTACATTGTGCAATTAGTATCCAAAACAATGCTACAGATAATGTTTTCTTTGAAGCAAAAAGGGGGGTTCTATCAAATTCAGAAACATTTGTGAATATTTCAGTGTAATTGATATCAGAATAGTTTTACACTTTCAATTTCCTTGAAATATATCATAGAGATTTTTCATTGAGAGGTGATATTGAATTACGCAACGCCTTGAAAGTAACGCTAGTGTTTTACAATATTTTATCACTTTTAAATTTATGCATTTTGTTACTAAATTAATCGTAAGGACGACTTCACATTATACTGTGAAAAATGTAGCTTTAATCTCACAATTATACTGCATTGAATAATAGTATAATTCATGCTCTGAATAATTAAAAGAAGAAATAGTGTCATGGAGTGACATTGAAGTAAACTACTCCGAATAGATTGCTTCATGTGTATACAATCAAACCAGATGCCAATTTCTGTAAAGTGTTTTGCAGTGTGTATCAGCCACCTAACTTTTCATGATGGGATGTATTTTTGCTGAAAAAATATTAAAGTGAACATGGCCCATCGTAGCATTTTTTTTGTTAATTGTCAGGAAACTATTCCTATTGTCCTTTCACAAGAAATATAATGTTCTTCATCCAGAATTTGTATTGTCATCAGGGTAGCTCACTGGTTCCACTCTTAAAAAGTTCATATGAACAGTTGACTCCGGTTATAGTGGACTCGAATATAGTGAACCCTCGGTTAAAGTGAACTAGTCGCTGGTCCCGTTTCACTTACATTACAAATAAGCATAAGAAGATTCGGTTATAGTGAACCTGAACATCGGCTATAGTGAACAAAGAGAGTAAGTCCTGGAAATTAATTGAATCTCGTATGTTATTAGGGGATTAAAGGGGCCTTCGGAGAGTTGGACGTGTACCGAACTGCAAGAGGCATTGAAAGGTGTCAAGACTGCATTACGATACTTAGAGACAGAGGACAGTGCAAAATCACGTAAGAAGTGAGCACGACCACTGAAGAAGGATCTAGAGAAATTACTAATGAAAAATGTACGAAACAAACAATTGAAAATAATTGATTTTTAAGCACAAATAATGATATTAAATTTTCAGTTCGTGCTGTTAATGAATTTACCTGCATCTCTATAATAATAAAATCATCATTTTGGAGAAATTCCATTTAATTTTGACATCAACGGATATAGTGAACATCCGATATAGTGAACCAAACATGTTAGTCTACAGACGTTCACTATAACCGGAGTCGACTGTATAATGAATCATTCTGCCTTCTTTGGTCTATAATCTACAAAGTAAAACCACTGACCTTATCACCATAACTCAGAGGTAGAACAATAATTCTTTGCATTCTTATCAGTACTTTGAAGTTGATCCTCAAATTAGACACTCCATATTATCTTTAATTTCTACCACTCCAAATGACGTTTGAGTCAAACACATACTGATTTATCAGTACTTCAACATTCAGTGGTCGTTTACGTCAGGTTCGATCTCGATAGCTACTACATTTCAAATGTTTGTGTCTCCTCATTCATAATCAGATTTGTTCTTATTGGACAAGATATATTTTTTAAGATAAAGAAGAAAACTTCTCTGATTATTGCTCTTATCTTTTGTCTCTTACATGTTTTATGCTTGATTTAAATTTTGAATGTCAGATATCATTGTCAAAACTGTTCTGCTCTTGCAAAACTTAAATTTTTTGACTGTAAGGTTGCTACAAATTAAAATGTATTAAGACTTTTTGAAACTGAGAAGCCCAGTTATCATTTACACTATTATGGAGTACCATAAGTACTATATGATATCTACAAATAAATATTACGAACTTTTAGCGAATGTAATAGAGGGATGCGAGATAATCCCTTTTTGGCAATGAAAATGTGGTCAGAAATCTCATAATTTCTTTTCTACGAAGAGAACTGGCAAATATATGAAACACAAGTTTTTCATTTTTCACAAAGTTTTTTTAGTGATGATATTAATTTTCAGAATTTTCGAAATAAAAGTTCGCATTGCTTAAGTTAATCGTTTGTAACATGTGCTGTAATTGTAATGGAAGTTTAATATTTTGATATATTAAAGAACGAAAGATGCTCTTTCATATGATGTAGCTATTGAATTAATCAAGTTTTTAAGCTCATTTATTATTTATTTTACTTTTATTTTTTAAATTTCTTCCTTAACCCAACAATTTAAATATTTGAAAAATACAATTATATTTTCTAAAGTGTTCTACGTAAGTCCGGTAAATTTCAAACTGCGGCCTTGAGTGGATTCTGAGAAATTAAATACTATAGACATGTCTACTAGCTCTTTTGATGCAGCGTTTGCCAGAGCGTTATCCCAAGTACATACATGCAAATTAGCAGTAGACAATTACCATCCTCGTACTTTCATAGGGCAATTAACAAAAATATCCTTTCATATATTACATTTTCTGGATATGAATATTCTTATGTCCTTCATTACCGATTAAGTTCAAATTAAAATGCATCAAACGGATTCAACTTAGTATTAAACGGATGAAATAATTATTCGAATAAGAATATGTGTTTCGGTTAATTAAATTAATATTTATTTTGCTTCACTTTACAGATACTATCGTCCATTGACTGCTTCACAGAGAAATGAAACTATTTTCTTTGTGCCTTACATAGGTTTTTTATTGTATCGTTGTTGCAACAGCTCTTTCTCTTTTGTTCATCGTTGCTCAAATTTATAAAGGTAATGTTCTTCACAATATCATCGGCCTGCACAAATACCAGAGAAACGGTTCGTGACAGAGTTGAAGGTTAGCTTTTACTTGTTCCTACGCTCCGTCACACTGTCCCTTTGAGAAGACGTTGCGAAGCGAAGAAATATTATTCAACCTGGAAACTGAAGTCATCTAAGGGTAAACAAAAATTCACATTTTTTCGTTTTTTTAAAGCATTTTATGTAATACTAGCCGATAAATATTTGTCTGTTAACATTGACATACCCTTGTTTAAGAAATGTTTAGAGTTTACGCTGAAAAAGGTGAATTGAATTCGTGTCGTGTTTCGGGCATCTAGAAAAAAGTAATTATTGATCGAAGTTTAATTTTGTTGTTTTCTTTGAAGAAATTTCCTTTGAATAGGAAATTTCCTGCCGCATGTTTTTATAGGTAGTTAGTGAAAATCTTCGATCTCTATAGCAGAAATCTCCACGAAAAAAAAAGGAACCAGAGATGTCCATGGTCCTCCGCAGTAATGGGAAAACCATTGCTTTAACCATCGCCGCAACCGGCATTGTCTCCGTGATTATTGTTTTCTGAGTTTATTGCCAGAGTATATTATTGAATTTCTGAATAACGGTGACATAACCTCACCTTCATTAATCTACTGCGTGTACGCACTTCCACAAATGTAACTTTGAAAACCAAATAAAATAAAAAGTTTCGTGGATTAAATTTATAAAATTCCGGAGACGTCCTAACATTTCAATCACTTTCATTGACCCCCGCCTAAAAATGTACCAGAGATGTCCATAGTACTCCGCACTAATGACAAAGTCATTGGTGCTCAGACAAGAACCGTTGACTAGCAACATGAAAGTGGAGAGATAACTTCGAAAATGATCTCGAGCTGTCTTTCGTAAGTACCTTTACTGCCTTTCATGAGTACCTTTACTGCCTTTCGTGAGCTGCCTTTCGTTTAGTACACATTTGTGAGACTGATTTAAATACATTTTATAATGAAGTGAGAAATAAAACATTGAAACATAACTGAGCAAATTGTACGTATGATTATGCGGAAATATATTGATTACTATATAGTAATGAATTTTTCCGGAAAGCCATTGATATAAGGTTGATTTTATGACCACACAGGGCAAGTCAATAACAACACAAGAATGTTAAGTTGCTTTTTATTTCGACGTTTCATGGGAGCTTAACGCTCCACCTCTTCAGGATCTGGATTGAATATCATGATATTCACGATATTGATATTTCTGTTATCCATGATAAACCATGATATTGGCTTGCATACGGTCCTCAATTTAATTTTACAGGCATAATAAAATAAAAACTATTACAATACTTTCTGACTAACTGATGTGACCCAAGAAAGACGAATTTGATTACCGTTGTGTTTAAAGGAGACTGTTTTTAATTAGATTTGCGTATTTTGCAGTTGACTAATTTGAATAATTTGTTTTGTAATTTATTCATGATTGTTATTAACTTGAGTTATGTATTTCTAAATTGAATTAATTGTTCAGTTATTAATTAATTTAAAAAAATTAATAAAAACCACAATCCTTGGAAATAAGCAGAACAATTAATCCTTCGCCCCACAAGACTCATGAAAGGCAAGGAACATAATGGACACAATCCATTCCTATGGCAGAATGTCCTCCAGCCAACTCGGTCATTCAGGGAAACTCAATGCTATCATGTGTTCAGTGCTCTTCTTTTCACTTTCTCGTATATTCGTATAGAGAAAGTTATGTAATGCTGCGGAAAATCGATTTCGATATTTCAACGTAAATACACGGTTCAACGGTTTTGGGGTCTCCTGATGCCGAAAAGGTGTTTTTCTCAAAACGTCCGTCCGCCTGTTTGTCCATTCATCTGTCTGTCCGTCCGTCCGCCTGTTTGTCCATTCATCTGTCTGTCCGTCCGTCCGACCGTTCGTCCGTCAAAGAATTCCACAAGCGCCTAAACCACACGTAAGACTTTTTCCGACATGAATTCTCCTCGATCGATCTAGCTCGATTTGAATCGCTGCGATTTTGAAAAATATCCTTCAAAATTTGGGGGTACTTTACATGAAACATTCTCAAAATTTTCTCAAAAATTGCTCCAATTTTGTCATTATAATTTTTGAAAGAAAAAGTAAAATACGCTCATAAGAAGACATAGGTCATATTTTGACTTGTTCCTTACGTCGTTAATATTTGCATTTGCAGCGATTTGTTCACCTTATTGCATTTATAATTACGTGTGCATTAAACGATGTCCCATCAAGTTTCTTGAAAAATGATAAGGTTTTGGTGAAAATTCCCTCAATATTCCGAGTTTACTTTTCCAAACTCTTTTTATCTATTTTTCATCAGTTAATTTATTTGCTGTATTTTTTTCTTCATCCATTTAAATTTCCTTGAGATTTCTTTTGATATATGCGCCAATGGCTTTGGAATCGCTTTGAATATCGGTAGTACTATGTGAATACATTTTTAATTTTTCCTATAAAACCAGTTACAATGGATCGTTGTAATATTAGTAGAATTACTGGGAATTATGAAGCAGAAAAAGTATGATACCTGGACCTGAAGTTATAAGTTGAGCACAGGAAAAGTGTCTCCACTTATAAATACTCTTACTACTGTATCAGCAAGGTATCTGATCCTGCTGATTATTGTGGTTGCGCAATAGGATCATTGTTGTCAAAAATTCCTTTACTACCTACATTTTAGAACTCATAAAATGAAGTCATGTGCTTAATAAATATTATTAATTTATGTTTGTGTATGTTTATTGTTTATATTGTTTTTAAATTCTTTTAGCTCATTCTGAAACCTTGATATGATTGACGATAAATTAATGTTCTTGCCAAATCATTGAGTCTAATTCTTAGATAAAAATTACGAATTGTATACAGAATCTTATGACGTTTTCAAATAAACAGATAACGCAAAGCAAAAGTAGAAAACATACAGAAATGGAGAAGAAAGTGAACTGTGATCGTCGATATCAACACGTTTTTATTGATACGGTGGTCGTCACATTGAAAGAGTGACGAATGATATTGATACGGTTCTCAAGGACAACTGCCTGTATTTCCAAGAAATTGCAGGTGTGTTGTCGATGGAGCAGAATTGTTCCTTTATCCATGGTAGTACGTTACATTTTGGAAAACTACCTACAGATTTTTTTGGCATTTAAATAAGTTCCAGATTTTTATGGTTGTTATTTGGTAAAACCCCTGTGCACGAAATGACCAGAGGAACAATATGAACTTTTTGGAGATGCCATAGTGCCTTGACTTCAGCTGCCAGTTCCGTATACTTTGTTATTTTTTCTGCATGTACTGTTTGAAGATAAGCTCTTTGGGGAACCGTTATGTCAATCAGGAAGTCAATCTTTTGCCGTTTGTCTACGAAAGTCATGTCTGGTCTGTTATGATGAATAGTTTTGTCTGTAATAATGTCTCGGTCATAGTACAACTTATAGTTTGAATTTTCAAGTATAGTATCGGGAACATATTTGTAATATGGGCAGGTCATTTCTTGTAGGTTGGATTTCGCCGCCAGTTTCTGGTGAATAATATTTGCAACTTGATTGTGCCTATAGGTGTAATCTGTATGGGCCATTAATTTGCATCCTGATGTGATGTGCTGTATGCTCTCAAGTGTTGTATGGCATTTTCTACATTTGTCATCTATTGTTTGTTTGAGGATATGCTTCCTGTAACTTTCAGTGTTGATCACTTGATCCTGTATGGCGATCATGAACCCTTCTGTTTCGCCAAACAGATGCGTATAAGTGTCAATGAAGTGAACGGGGCAAGGAAGGGGAAGGAAATATGGCAGTCTGTTTGTTAGGATACTGCTTCGGCGTTCACCTGGTATTGATCAGAGAAAACACGGAAAACTAGCGATCAGAGTAGTCGGTCTCTAGAATTCGCCAGATCGCGGCTGAATTCGACCAAGCTATCGGATCAAAAATCCTCCATTGTCGGGGCTCGAACCCTAGATCCTCCCAATCAATAATATCTCAGATATTGCCAATGATCTATCACAGTAGGTAGATATTTTGAATGAAAATTATAAGAGTAATTGTATCTAGTAAAGTATGCTTATACGAATAAATAAATAAATTGATTACGAAAACCATAGTTTTGGTGTTTCTTAATGATTAGAAATAAGTTTCGATAATATTTTGTAATGTTTTATTAAAAACAACATAACAAATAAAATATCAAATTACAATATTACAAAGTAGAAATCTTGCTTTCGTTTCTCAATAGCATGTGAGTCACGTGCCTTTCGTTTAGAATGAAAGTAATCATAAGACAACGATAACTCGTGCATTGTACAAAAATATACTTCTGCATTTTTCCGAAGTTATTACCTGTATTATACTAAACAGAAACTTACGTTAGTGTATTAAGGTTATGAATTTTACATGCTCGAAAGGAAATTACTCGTTAGTTCTCATAAATGCTGAATAATGTTAGGTGATACTGCGTCCTTCGCTCTAAAGAGGAAAAGTGAACACCCGGGTCCTTTGTTCAAGAAAATACGTCCCCGTTGTCACATAGACATTTCCAGAAACGAAACAAACAACACTCTTACAACCACTTATCGGAGCGAGTCACTTCAACCCTTTGCAATCTTTTGGCGTGAGGTGCCAGGAGATGTTTGAAGTGAGTTCGATTGCTTCGTCGACGTCTTGCTGCAGCCTCGGTGTGCCTGTTCCGCCGTTCGACTTGACTTCTCACTTCGAGCATTTCTTAGAGAGATGTTGTTCACGTTGTTTTCTTCAATCACTGGAAATGCAATTGCATCTTAATATAGACTCACGAAAATGTTCAAACAGTGGTTTCCAAACAAGGTCATAGTACCTCGCAAACTTTTCTTGATATGTCGATTACAAAATTGGTTGTGTATTTTATGTCATCCAGAAAAACTATGCCTGCTGCATTAATTTTGGGTTTCCCAATAATCTGCAATACCTGAATTTTCCCAAAAGATTACCTAAATGAATCTTCAATATCTGAATTATGTGGCTCTCCCAATAACGGTAACACACAGCTCTCAACACTTGAGACATATTGTTTCTGTTTCTCTGTAGCTGCCCCTCTATAGAATAAGCAAGCATTTTGAGTAATATATTGAAATATTGCCGTTCACTTGTTAATTTAATAGTTTGTTTTCCAGTAGGAAGAATGGCGAGCGGACTGTCAATTGAAAGTCACAAAGTTGGAAACCACTGTAATGAAGACTAGATATATAAATTATCATATAATATTGTACATCAAAAATAAATATGCTAGCTGCAATAAACTACAGCTGCTACAACAGCACATACTTTCTCACAATATATATGCACATGACGGAAATATATATATTTCCGTCATGTAATACGTCACACTTTTTACCTTTCTTACCGTTCAAATGTCACTTTATCTCTTAAATAAACGAAGCATAAAAATAGATTTTTTTATTCAAATGTTTAAATGAAATAATTAAAATATATTTATTGCACTGGATTCAATGTATGAAGATATTCAGTGTACTCACAAACATATCCGACGCGCGTTGTTGCCAGCGCAGCATTGTTAAAACAACAGTGGATGATCGCTCTGTACATTTCACAACGTAGTAACAATGATATCGGTGGCAAGCAAATGCAAATAGTTCGAAAGTATATAGTACTAATTATTAAATACCATAGTTTTGTAATATTCTCCAAATATGCTTGTTTTAACATGAATTATTCGTTACTCTTTGTCTGAATATGTAAAGCTAAATGCTCTATGTGTTTTTACGCCTAAGAAAGTTCCCCCAATTTCCATTACAAATCGAAGAACAAACGCACGTTTCCATTTGTATTCAGAATTCAACATGTATATGGGTTAGAGTAGGGATGCCAGATTTCAGAAAACGTTCACAGAATACATTTTTCTCCACAGTACGTTGCACACAGTTTTTAACTGTTTTTGACGTTAAGTCAATAAATAAATCATACAGCTTCATAATGGTTTTATATCTATGTCCAAAAATTAGAATTAAAAATAATTTCAAACTGACAGCTCGGCAACCGAAGCGCGTGGAATTCAAATATGGGATATCAAAAATGTAAATTTACGTAAAAGTACTCATATTTTTAAACAATTGTACCTTTTCTTTAGAACAGATTACACATTAAAAAATGTCTATCATCAATATTGTACTTTGCTACAATAGCAATGTTAATTATGTGTATACACTTCGCGAAAATATAGAGAATGCGCCGAAATTGGGGCGTCGCTTCCCGTGCTGTGAACCCGAGTTCGATTCCCGGTCGCGGCAAAAATATAGTTATAGCTTTCCTTTAAAATCGTCTCAGTTTCTGTAGCTGTGTGACGACGAAAAGCTTAAGCAGGCGGATCTTGCTAGTTACGGTGAAGAGAATACGTCATGTTCGCCTCAAGTCGTTCTTATCCCCAAGCATGGGAATTTATCTCAACCCAGGCATCGGGCACTGGTAGCTGGCCGGCGAAGTCAGACTACCGACCCAATAACGCTAAATACATTATTATTGTTATAACTCCTATTATTATCCCCCTGGTCTCGCTCCTGTTCTCCCCACGCGCTTCCTTCCGGTCCGCGCGCCAGCGCCCAGCGCCCCCTCATGGGCGCCCCGCCCACTCCCCTACTTCCTCCTCGCCCCTCCCCGCGCGGCCCCGCCCTCCCGGGAGGTCGACGACCTCCGCGCGCGCCCGCCCGCTCTCGCCCGCTCGCCCGCCCGTCCGGTTGACGAGGCCTTCGCTCGGGCTGGTCGCGGGGCCGCTTAAACCACTGATCCAGCGGGGCCGCTTAAGCCAAGTTGTTGTCCGTACGCAACACGTATCACTACCAAAATGCGACATTGATCTCATTACACTGGTTACTAGACTGGTGGCAATATCTACACTCCAGTGGTTATCTTCTTGTATGACATGTTTCTAACTTGTTCCAGTTATTGGAAGGACACGACGTACATTAAGAGGTCCGTAATTGAGCTATGTGAGTTTTTAAAACGTTCCGTTTTCCCGCACGTGCAACCACAAACGTAAACACGTAAACCGACCGAGTTTAGTTCAGAGCTAGCTGTCTCTGAAGCGACTCTAAGGTTCGAGGATTCCAGATACGAATCTGGCAAGTTTTTGACAAGGGCTACATAGCGAGGTCGGATTCAGCCGCTGTCTGGACGCGTGTTCTAGAATATGGCTGCTCTGGTCGGTAGTTTTCCATGACTTCTCCTATCAATTTCAGGCGATGCCGGAGCAGTACTCTAACAAACGGACCAAGAATACTGCGATCATTCCTTCCTCTTCTTTGTCCTATCTTCTTCCCTCACACACACACACGCGCGCCCACTTACATACACTACGCTATGCTTGTTCAGACTGCGGCGGTGTCCTATTGGGGGAAATACCTGCAGGAGAAATTCTCTCGCATGCCGACATGTAGGTGGGCTCACAGATCTCAGGTCCCACCAGGGCACAAATCTCCAGGGATAAAACAATTCACTACCCTTACCGGAATAATGACCACAGCAGTTGACGTGCCCGTAAACATAAGGAAAAGAATTGATCAACACACGTCCGTGATCGCAATCCGACGGGCAAATTCGTCCGATACAAAATCAATAATCCGATTTTCTTCGGGATTCGAGCTCTTGAGAGCTTGAATTCGGAAGGTCAGTGCACAAGGCTTGGTCAGTGCACAAGGCCTGGTCAGTGCACAAGGCCGGGTCAGTACACAAGGACACGGGCACAAGGAGTACGGATCTCTGCAGGGCAGGAAGTCCCCTGGCCCAAACAAAATCGCACCCTCGCCAGAAAAAGGCGGTCAAACTACGCACCAGGAAGCGGTCATAAGCATTACCGAAGAACTCATCGCTCCACGAATAAAATCTTTCGCCAGCCACAGGGGTCGGAGTGCCAGCCAATGGGCTCCTCGGTAGTATCCGTTCAATGAGGAATGAATACTTTTCGCCAGTGATTATTTAGTTCTGAGGTCATCGCTCAAAACAAATAATGTAAGTATTGCTACAAACAATACCTGAAACGTGTGTGAAACTTGTAATATGAATTATCTGCTTCGATATCGAAAACTTGAGGCCGAAGGCCCCCAATCACCGAATAACAAATGTCCATATTCGCTCTATTAATTTTTATCACAAATTCACTAAATCCCGCAATACCAAACTTTCAATGAAAGAATAATCTAGGTTAATAATATTTCTTGTTTAAATTTGAAAGTTCACTTTTCTATAATTTTAGCAATATTAATGTTTTTTACGTGAACGTCTCCAGATGGCGGAGAGACAAAATAACTGTGAGTGCCATAATGTGCAGCACAAGTTTACCAACGTTCGTGAAATTAATGCGAACCATTTATACATTTTACTCTCCGATCGTGGATCGAATTAATTTTCGTATGGCCGAATGTCAAAAGAATTGAGAGGTTTGTCAGTAACATGAGAAGGCTCACCAGTCGTTGGAAATCTTTCATGGTTTGTAAATATTAATAACCCGACTTAGGGCAAAGTGTATCTTATCTCGTTATTACGTCTTGTACGCTTGGGTCAGTAAGAAGACTAGCCACTCTACGACCAAAACCGATATACAGGTGATTTCAAGTGGGGAAAAAGCCACCATCGTCTTTTCCTCATTTAGATGAACTAATGCTTCTACCTTTTCGCTGAGCACTGCCTTGCTTGCTCCTAATGTTTTGATGAGAAATGCTTTTATGTACTACATCCGTTTCTTACCGATTTCTCTTCTTTTATAAGGGCTATATTCTTTTCTAATGTTATTCTTATATTAATGTTATAATATTATTATTATTATAATAGAAATAATATATTAATATTATATTCTGTTATAAGGTTTACTTATAGTGAGTCTAAGCTCTGATAAGTATTGCCGTGGAAGAAAATATATTGTTCGGTCGAAACTAAGTTATTTGAAAGAAAAAAACAAGCAGGACGCAAATTTGTGAATTTACGGAATTGGGATGTAAATTAACGACAGCTGTGAATTGTGCGCGGTTCTGCGATTATATCCAATCTTAGAACCTTAGCCCGCCAACCAGCCTTACAGTGCACTCGCTATTCACAAATAACGCTGTTTTTCGGAGTCTAAAATAGCACTTCGCTTCTTGGAAATACGTTTAAAGTTACGGTAATGAACAGGTCGAGGCGAAATAAAACAATATACAAGTACTTTCTACGTAATCTATGATTCTAAAGTCAAAACGGAGAAGAAATCATTTATTGCTAATGTTATTAGACAAACGCTGGTGTTTTTTCTTCTCCTGAAATGACGCTCTGTATTGACGTTTAGAGTGGGAGACTTTCTGTGGCTGTTGCGGATTATCTTGTTACTGCCCCAAGGGTTCATTTGATCACAAGGCAGCACCAAGTATGGTCTGTTCAGGGCAGTAAACGATTTTTTGACAAGTTCTAAAACAGTTAAGTATCGCTGATAACGTCATCACTCTACGAAATGTATTCTTCGGCCGGTCGTATGGGTTGAAGCGCCGGCTATGAAAAACCTCAAAGACTCAGTTCAGTGCACGTAGTTCGAGCTTAGGGATAATTTTCACGAGTAATTTTACATTATTCGAGTATCTTAAAAAAAATAATATTGTAAAGTTTCAGAAATCTCAACGAAAGCAGATGAGAATATAAGGCGTGTAAATTTAGTCATGAAACTCATGTTAATGGGTAGGCATTAAAAACTGAATTTCAAAGAACCCGCCTTGCTTACTTTCGACGAGCCCGCGTTGCTTTTAATTAAATTCGCAATAGACCAAATTTTATCCATAGAATTATGGATGTAAACATTTTTTTAAATGAAGTTTTAAAAGGAACTTTTCTTATGCTATCTACATAAATACATTGATATATGATTGATTTTTTCGTGTTTCCGGGCGCGTCAACTGCTTTGGTCATTAGTCCCGTTAGTGTAGTGCTTGTTTTCCCTCGGGAGATAGCGGTGATCTTCCCCCGCTGGATGGCGAGATCCGGCGCCGACCTACCGTCGGCTACAGGGGTTCCCCCTAACCAGAACTCTCCCACCAGCGAGGCATCGCCCCAGTCGGGACAAGCTCTAAGCTCCCGACCAGTCTCCTGGAATATATGGTAGTGTTGAGCATGTTAGTGTAAGTATGTGTGTGTGTAAGTGTGTACGAGGAGAGGAAGAAAAGATCGCGCGCGGTCCGTTTCGTAGGGTACTGCTCCGGCATTCGCCTGGTGTTGATCGGAGAAACCACAGAAAACTACCAATCAGAACAGCCGGCCGCTAGCATTCTCCTCCAGACTGCGACTGAATTCGACCTAGCTGACAAGCTAGTACCGAAAATCCTGCTCCCGTCAGGACTCGAACCTAGGACCTCCCGGTCAGAAGCTTTGCAGTGACAAGAGTTGATGCACTGAACTACTACATTGATATCATGTGAACTTCCTTCAACTGGCGGCATGGAAGACTAGTAGGGAGTAAAACGACTCCAGCACAGGGAAATGAACGCGTACCCCGCCCCCGATGGGTTGTGGCGCCCCAATACCTGTGGTGCGGTGCGGGCGAGGCCGGCCCACTTGCGCGGCTGCTCCAGGGCGTTGAGGCGCCGCAGGTAGTCGGGGTGCATGGAGCGGTGCCTGAGTTCCTTGGCCCACGCGCTCTCGCCGCCCGCCTCCGCGCCCAGCGACCGCCGCATGAAGGACTTGGACGCCGACGGCCCCGCCGCCGCCGCCGCCCCCGCCGCCGGCGCCGCGCACCGCGGGAAGCGCGCAACGGCGCCCTCGCCGCCCTCACCTGCGCACACAGAGGCCCCGTCAGCAGCCAGGGGCGGGAGGTCAATGGGAAACAAACGAGGAGCATTAGAGGGGAAATGACGAGAACATTAGCAAGCAAACTGTGTATATTAAGCGTTTTGGGTCGGTAGTCCGTCTTCGCCGGTCAGCTACCGGTGTCCCCCTTGCCTGATGAATGAAACTAATAATAATAATAATAATAATAATAATAATAATAATAATAATAATAATAATAATAATAATAATAATAATAAATGAGGAGAGCAAGACAGGGAGAGAATGCTCGTGGCACACGACTTCCGTAACTGGTGTATTCGATTCCCGACCAATCCATGTGGAATATGCGGTGAACAATGCCAGTCCTCGGTTATTTTTCTCAGTGCTCTGCCATTTCCTCTGCCCCTCGTTTTATCATTTCTCCGCCATTCCCCTCATCATCATTATCGCTATTACTTTGTCATTTGATCGTCACGCATGCGTAATTTACGCATTTATGCGTAATGTACAAGACATACAAAGGGGACTCAGCATGGGCAGACCTGTGTAAAAGATTACAGAAACCTGATTATAAAAGTAGAGGAGACCATCCCTGGAAAATACGATGTAGAAAGCAAAGAACTGATGTAGGCAAGTTCTCCTTTGTGAATCGTACTATAGTAGATTGGAACAAACTACCTGCAAAAGCACTAGAGACTCTTCCTTCTAATGTAGTGAAATTTAAAAATATACTTAATTATATGTAGGTCATCATTAATAATACTGGGACTTTTATCATTATCATTATCATTATTATTATTATTATTATTATTATTATTATTATTATTATTATTATTATTATTATTATTAGTTTCATTATTATAATCGTTAGTATTATTAATAATATGGTCATGTCTCTTATACAGTGAAGTGAAGTGAAGTGTAGTGTGGTGGGGGCACGGAAGGGGAGGGGAGTGTAGTGTAGTGCAGCGCAGTGAAATGAAGTGAAGTGGAGTGAAGTGTTAGAAAAGCTATAAGTCAACATATAGATAACTCAAGATTAATTGTAACTAGGATATTAATCTCTAATTCTAATTGTAATTATATTTGTAAATATTCGTAATAGTTTTGTACTTGTCGTATATCTAGTTGTAATAATGTTTGCCACCGAGCATTAGCTCAAAGCGAACTTTAATAAATCTATCCATCTATTTATCTATGGGTTTCAATTACCTTAGAGAATGGAGGGACCCGAAACTGCAGTAATTAATATATTAACTAATTGAACAAAAGTTATGAATTCAGCGTTTTTCTCTTTTTACCAACTGTGGATGAGATTAATATGCGCACATTTGGCCACCGACTGTTACATTGAAACTAGACTTGATGATCATTTGTCACTTACGCGACTAATGACCAAAGCCGTTGACGCGCCCGGAAACACGAAAAAAAATCAATGAATCAATCTTCCCTAAAATAGGAAATTAAAAAAGTTGGAATATGTTTTCAATGTCATGAAAATGATTACTTATTGTGAGGGTTTGGATAGGGCTGGAGCTGAATTCGACCCTAGCTCCCGAAAAAGTCAATCAATGAATCAATCTTCCCTAAAATAGGAAATTAAAATGTTGTAATAGGTTTTCAATGTCATGAAAATGATTACTTATTGTGAGGGTTTGGATAGGGCTGCGGCTGAATTCGACCCTAGCTCCCGACCGTAGCTCGGGAACTGAACCCTACAGCCTCCCGGTGAGACAGTCTGCTTGTGGATGTGCCCCTGTGGCGCTGCTGGGATGTGGCCCTGTGAATTCGACCCTAAGCTTAGAAATCCACCACCGTCGGGAGCCGAACCCTACAACCTCCCGGTGAGCCAGGCTGCTTGTGGATGTGCCCCTGCGAATTCGACCCTAGCTCTTCCGCCACCGTTGGAAGCCGAACCCTACAACCTCCCAGTGAGACAGGCTGCTTGTGGATGTGCCCCTGTGGCGCTGCTGGGATGTGTCCCTGTCAATTCGACCCTAACGCTTAGAAACCCGCCACCGTCGGTAGCCGAACCCTACAACCTCCCAGTGAGAGAGTCTGCTTGTGGATGTGCCCCTGTGGCGCTGCTGGGATGTGGCCCTGTGAATTCGACCCTAACGCTTAGAAACCCGCCACCGTCGGTAGCCGAACCCTACAACCTCCCGGTGAGCCAGGCTGCTTGTGGATGTGCCCCTGCGAATTCGACCCTAGCTCTTCCGCCACCGTTGGAAGCCGAACCCTACAACCTCCCAGTGAGACAGGCTGCTTGTGGATGTGCCGGTGTGGCGCTGCTGGGATGTGGCCCTGTCAATTCGACCCTAACGCTTAGAAACCCGCCACCATCGGTAGCCGAACCCTACAACCTCCTGGTGACCCAGGCTGCTTATGGACGTGCCGGTGTGGCGCCGGCGTGGCGCGTGGCGTACCCTGCAGCAGCAGCGGCAGCGCGGCGGGCGCGTCCTGGGCCGCGCACTGGGCCTGCTCCTCGGCGCACACGGGCCGGCGCCAGAGGGAGCCCTGCGGCCGCGGGAGGCCTGCCGCCCCGCGGCACCACCAGCTCGCCAGCAGCGCCAACCACACCGCGCCCAGCCTGCACATGGTCTCCGCCGGCGGTCTCTCGCCTCGGGCGCGGCCCCGCCCGCTTTAAACGCCTTGGCGCGGCGCGTGTTGCCAAAACACCGGCCCGGAAGCGCCGCTCCTCCGCGTGTTGCGAAAGGCGCCTCTCGAGGGCACGCCCCCGCCTCGGGTGCAGCGGAATGCTCCTTGTTTGTTGGCTGGGAATAAAACACGAGCAAGCACCACCGCTGTTGGCCAATTAAACGAAAACGCGTTGTGTAACTGATCTTGGCTGTCCGGGTGATGCCGCGTCGAAGGCTGTGTTGCCGGCGTTTCGATCGATTGATTTTTCGGTGTTTCCGGGCGCGTCAACTGCTTTGGTCATTAGTCCCGTTACCGTAGTGCATGTTTTTTCTCGGGAGATGGCGGTGATCTTCCCCCGCTGGATGGCGAGATCCGGCGCCGACCTACCGCCGGCTAGTGGGGTTTCCCCCTAACCAGGACTCTCCCACCAGCAGGGCACCGCCCCAGCCGGGACAAGCTCTTAAGCTCCCGATTGGTCTCCCGGGATAGTGGCAGTGTAGTGCATGTTAGTGTAAGTGTGTGTGTGTGTGTGTGTGTGTGTGTGTGTGTGTGTGTGTGTGTGTAAGGGGAGAGGATAGGACAAGGAATGGGAAGGACAGATCGCGCGCGATCCGTGGCCCATTCACCTGGTGTTGATCGGAGAAAGCACGGAAAACTACCGATCAGAGCAGCCGGCTGCTAGAATTCTCCTTCAGACAGCGACTGATTTCGACCTAGTTGAAAAGCTAGTGTCGAAAATCCTGCCGCCGTCAGGACTCGATGCTAGGACCTCCCGGTCAGTGACGCTGCAGTGACATCAGTTGATGCACTGAGCTACCGCTCCCGGTCCGGCGTTTCGACCATCTTGGAGACCAGCCCTGAGGAAGACCACGAAAAGATGGTCGAAACGTCGGCAACACAGTCTTCGACGCAGCGTCACCCGGACAGTGAAGATCAGTGACATGACTCTGGCCACGGAAGCCTACGACTTCACGACAACGCATTGTGTTTGTTGCGGCGACTGCACAGGCCGGCCGTTGTTGTTCACCGAAATAGCTCGCAATCGCGCTGATTCATTCTTGGAATAAACCGAAGCAGATGGCCGGCATGTGGCGGCGTTCACGCTGAGCTCCCTCGGTTCGTCGTTGTCCGCTGAAGCTCTGGGATGAGCCTCCTGCCACGAAATGTTGGCTAGCAGTGGAACGTAGAGATGGTTATCGAACACCAAGTAACCGCAGAACCATTTCACCTGCTTCCTCTTTTCGCTACTCAATGTTAATTATCCTGGGCAAACGATACTTTCCGAAGCGGCAAAACGGAGATAACTACTCCCTCTTTATTTCAGTTTATTATTTTGCTTCTTCAAACAATTAATTTTTCCCAATTTATAAAAGTAACAATTGTAAACAGTTTCCAGCTCAGTGACCTTACTTCTACTGGGTTTTCGTCCATTGCTATTACGGCGTGGAGAAAAGTATTGTATGGTTTCTTGCCTTGCTTCTGGGCCTTAAAATGACGTTTGTATACTCCTCCCTCTTAAATGTTGCACTTATCACTGTAGCAAAATCTGGGTTGCTAGAACATGCGTTAATAAATTAGTAAACAGATACACGAATATAAGAAAACTGATGTACGTTTTTCGTTATCATTTTTATTTTTCTAAGAATTTAAATTTGACTGTGTTGATTTCTTTCAATTATATTGATTTGTTAATTGTGGAATCTATAAACGTATTACATTGAGAAGGATATTCAACGGCATTCATTTGTACTTACCTATTGCATAAAATACGGAAAGAAGAGTTAAGAACGTTCATTATGAGATGTTATACTTACACTAGTGGTGCTACAGAATGACACAGACTTTCTCGTAATAGTTTTCTGTCTGGGCTAGCTTTTCAGTCTTGCCCCACCCTCTTCCTAGCTTCTATCTATCGCCTCACTCAGAACATTTTTTTAACTGTTCTCAATTTTTCGGTTTCCTAATGGTTAAACCCCAAAAATACTTTGAGAATATTGAAGAAAACCTCGTCGTATATGGAAAATTTCGTTGAAAAATTTTGAGTCATTTTAAAGAAAATGGCGATTAAGCGTCACTGTAAATGCGAAATTTGAAGCTCTTTTTCAGATAAAACTAATCAGTTTTCGAAACATTTCATTGGAAGTCATTTGAAGCTCTTCTACACACATATACAATAATGTATAAATTGCTGGAAATGTGCAAATTAACGGCTTGAGAGATATTTAAAAAAATATATTTGCGTCACTTTTGAAAAAACAAAAGAATACAGAAAAATTATTTCATTTCATCTTAAACAGTGCAATTAGCATTAGCTGTGCAAAAACTTTAAAGAAAGACATTGGAGCCGCATTTGAGAAAATGACATTTGAAAATGCGGAATTTTGAGCTCGTTGTCAGAGAAAACTTTTAAGACAGAAATTAAACAGTAATTACTACTAAAGTAGTTCGGATGTTTTTCCAGGGGAGGGGGAAGCGTCAACGAAAAATCCGAATAGGAACTTCAATTGTGGCAAACATTATTTTATAACTGTAAGATGTGCAGAAAAAAGGTAAATTTTCTAAAAGGATTGCTCGTTGAAAATATCTTTCATTATCAAACTACTCATCTCGACTTATTACATACTTTTCCAATGTTCGCATTTCTTCTTCAAATAAACCTGTAAATTATATTTATGTTCGATCCTTCAGAAGTTCGGCTGGATGTTCTGTTGAACAGATAACTTTTGCTCATTCTTCAAAATCTATTCAAAAACTCGTGTGTAGGCATGATCTTTTGATAAAACGTTTTACAGGAACTTGCATGACCACAAAATTCGAACATAGATGACCGGTGTCTTTTTTATTGTTCCGATGTCAAAAGCTCAGAGATAGTAATTATTCGCTTTATATTAAAGGTTGAAATAGAAAAAAATCGAAAGATACTGAAATATTTATGTATTTCTACAAGTATCAATATCGATCAAATTGGGGTTATTTATTTTATAATTTATATTAAAAGTTGTAATGGGCTATTTGATTTATGTAGGATATATTTGAACAGAAGTTGTTCGAGAGATGAGCAATGTGATGCTTGATGGATGGTATATGTTGTTCTCTATGGAGTTGATCATTAGAAATGAACCATGGGGCGTGAGTGGCTAATCTTAAATATTTGTTTTGCATTATTTGCATTTGATTGATGTTTGTCTGTGAAGCGTTCGTCCAAATGGGGCAAGCATACAGCATTGGAGGTCTGATTATTGTCTTGTATAGGGCTACGGCATTGTTTAAGGAGATACTGCTTTTGTGATTTGATAGAGGTTTTAGCTGTATTAATTTAAATGCGAAGAAGTGATGTGACTATCCTCTGTCGGATCCATGGGGGAGCAGGGAGATATGTTCCCCAAGCCTTCACTGTTTTGCAATTTTACTCAATTTATTCATATTTTACTCATTTATTCATAATAACTACCATGTATAGATATCATTACATCCAAAACAGTATTACATTATGAATATGCTCATACATTTTTTAAAATTTCAAGTCAACAATTTATCCCTTCGCGAGTCGTGCGGAATACGCCTCGCTGTAATTCTAAGCTTCTCGTTCCTGGGATTCCGATAAGCACGTGTTATGTCATTTTTTCATTTTCGACTAGCCACGCTAGTCTAGAATCAAAATAGCTTCTCTTTAGTTCAAATTCATAACCTCATTCATAACTTTCAAATTAATAAATTTAATTAAATAAATTGAAATTTGTCCAAATATCGTGTAACATATTTTGTAATTTTATATAGGGGTCACTAAAACTGATACTGAATTCAAGATCTTCCTGAGGAGGAAGTTAAGAGCAACGATGGCTCCCCTATTAGGTAATCGAAAAATATTCAAGTGTGTGGTCACGACAACAAATATTAGGAGGAAATGTGTACAACAGGAGACGATATTGAATGCGATGAATCACTGCAGTGCCTCTGACCTGGAGGTCCTAAGTTCGAGTCCTGACGCCGGCAGAATTTTCGACACTAGCTTTTCAGCTAGGTCGAATTCAGTCGGTCTGGAGAAGAATTCTAGCATCCGGCTGCTCTGATCGGTAGTTTTCCGTGGTTTCTCCGATCAACACCAGGCGAATGCCGGTGCAGTACCCAACCAAACGGGCCACGGACCGCGCGCGATCTATCCTTCCTCTTCCTTGCCCTATCCTCTCCCTTTACACACACATACACACTAACATGCACTACACTACCACATATTCCGGGAGACCGGTCGGGAGCTTAGAGCTTGTCCCGGCTGGGGCGGTGCCCTGCTGGAGGGAGAGTCCTGGTTAGGGGGAAACCCCACTAGCCGACGGTAGGTCAGCGCCGGATCTCGCCATCCAGCGGGGGAAGATCACCGCCATCTCCCGAGAATAAACATCCACTACACTAACGGGACTAATGGCTGAAGCTGTTGACGCGCCCGGAAACACGAAA
The DNA here is from genome assembly GCA_011170035.1 of Teleogryllus occipitalis. Classification (NCBI taxonomy): domain Eukaryota; kingdom Metazoa; phylum Arthropoda; class Insecta; order Orthoptera; family Gryllidae; genus Teleogryllus; species Teleogryllus occipitalis. Next base: position 107,871 of record BLKR01014815.1, on the reverse strand, counting down.
AAACCAACTAACCAACTGACATCTGACACGCGAACCGCCCGCGGAACAAGGGAAGCTTTCGCTGCTGGCTACAGGACGCAGCACAGAACGAAGATGGTGTTTCAAAGTTGCATTTTTTCGGAATAAATTATTAATATGAGGCCAAAAATATGTGATGACAGTTTATTGAATTTGTTTACGGACCATGATCTTCAACTTAAGATCATTTCTAAGACTATCTGTCCAGCCGATTCCTCATTCTCGTGTTTTCTAAGCTATCCGAAGGTAAAGCTAAATCAAAAAACGTGGAGCCATTTTTTAGAAAATTTTGAAAATGTAATTGAAGCTTCTCGTAAAGTACCGCCGACAATTGAAACAATTGTTTAAAACTCGTAGGGCCTCGACTTCCTTTAAATCGTTCGGGAAATATCAGTTTTGAACAATATGACGTGAACGGTTTAGACACTGGCATTGATTACTGACAGACTGACGAGCAGACGGATGGACAGACATTTGCTGTCAATCGATTTTTCGGTATTAAGCAACCACAAAACATGGATTTTGACTACACAATGTGTTAGAGAAAGTAATTTACTATAGAAACAAGATTTCCCCACATTTTTGTTACTAGGCAATAAGACATTTTTCTGTTGTAAATTCGCAATTTTCTGCAGCACGGTTACATAACTTACTCTTCTTACAAAGTAAGGGTAATTACGTAAAAGAAAGTAAAATGGGCGAAATATTCACATGGGTCCCTCAATTAATAAATACGAGGTTGAGGATCATGCAACATGTAAATTTTGCCCATTTATTCATATTTTTTAATTCCCATGTATGCATTATTTTTAAAGTTTATAATTTATATAAAAATTCTAATACTGTAAAATACCAAATAATCAAAATTATTGTATTGATTTTTTTGTATTACTTAAAAAACTAATTTTCTGGAAAACTTTATTTTTCTTTAAATATTATCAGGAGCCGATCTTTCAAAAGTGCTCAGTATAAAAAATCATCAAATTTTATCTTCCTAGAAGTATTATTTGTGGGAGAATAGTTATTTGGGAAAGGTAGATTGTTAATGGAATTAGTTCCGATATAAATACGAAGATTTATATTTAATTATTAAGATATAAACACGAAGATTTATTTTTAATTATTAAGAAAAAGCTTAGTAGCGGACAGCCTATATTTCATCATTATACTTCACTATTCAAATATTGCCAAGACGAGTAGGTTACTTTTATCGTTATCCAAAAAGTTGAAAGGAGAGTAAAAAAGCTCAGTAATAGTAAAAAACGATTTATTGTCACAGAAATAAATACTTTTACATTCATTCACATTCACACGATCATACTTGTAGAAATTAATGCAATAAATAGGTGAAGGGGCGTGAGGGCGCGCCCGTTGGACGGAATAGCTGGGCAGCGTGGGCGGGGGCGGGGCTGCTGGGGTGCGCGCAACGCGAGACGCCGCTTCCTGTCTCGCCCGCGCCGCCCCGCGCTCAGGGCGTGGCGATGGCAGACTATGCTGGAACACAAATGATACTTCCATAGGAACACTGAAATTTCCATTTCATTTATTTAGGCAAAGAACCGTAAATCCTGTATGTAACGTATGGGGAAGCGGTACCATCTGCGCATGTTTTTTTGAGCTACAGAATATCTTACCAATATTTAACTACAAATAGTTGATAGGTGAATAAAAATTAAAAAATAATAATAATAATAATAATAATAATAATAATAATACTCCATCCTTTTTCAAATACTCATCTTCACCGGTTATAGAAAATAGTGAAATAGTACTCTATTGGGGCCTATTGTCACTGATATTGTCCCGAGTTATAGAAAACTTATTTGCATCGGTAAACGAACTGCAAATTTAATTTTTTGTATTGCTCACAAAATAGAAACAACCCCGACTCTACTCCTATCACTAGTAACAAAAGCTGAGCTCATCAAAACGTGGGCATAGTGAAGCTTCATTAATGGAAAATAACGCTTTAATAGAATTCAAGAAGGGATGAAAACGACTAAGTGGATGGAAGTACAAGACAATGATCATTTAGATGGAACCATTTATTTTTCTAACGCTTCGTCAAAATGTATTTGATCTGTTTATGAAAAACGTAATTAATGCAGGTTTTGTTTCTTCGGTAAGTTGACAATAATATATTACAATTCGATTACAAAATAATTAAATATAATACGCCTAGACGTTATAAATTCCACACGTAATTAACAAGTTATTTTTGACATTGTATTTTAACAAAACCGGAATTTTAGTGAAATAATAAAAGACTATCTGAACCCGGCTGAATATTCCGCACTTGGTAGACCATGGTGTTAAAAGTGAAAAGAGCTTTATACCGGATCCTAACTTTAAAGGACAACCCCCTGAACTGTACGTTACAGCACAATATGTCAGAAATTGTGCGCGAATCAGCATCCTAATATTTCTGAGCATTGAGATTAAATTTCACAGAAAATCATATTGTCCCTTTAATTTTATCATGGATTTTATTGCTGTAGCTATTCTTTCATTTCATTTTACATCCATTTTGATTTGCTCTTCGTACAACTCATGCTTCTGAGTAAGGGTCCCCAAACAGATAAACTCCAAAAATGTAATAGAGGTTCAAAAATGTCTCGTTTAAAAGAACATTACTCGAGCCCCTCCTGTTCTCCGCCCCTCCCTCGCCTGCCCCTGCCTACAAACTTATGCATGGCCCCCCGAAGCCGTGTGCCCTCAAAACTCGCCTGCCCCTAACTTAAGTTCCTTCAAGAATACGAAAACGTGGATCTAAGGATCTAGGGCGGATCCATAGATAGGGAGGCCTAGAGATGCATAATCTACAAACTTCTATCTTTTCATCTCAAATATGTTTGATAGAGGTTTGGAGAGCAATTCCCTATTCAACAGTAATACACGTACATGATTTTGTTCCGATGATTTCTTATAAATTGACAAAAACCATCATCAATCCTTAGCATATTATCTACGGTCCATCGCTTCAATTTCAAAAATGTTATGTACTACACTTAACATTTCTCACTTAACAAATAAATTTAACCTAGGACGAAATGCTGTCCAACCTTGCCGAATCAACCCCAAATTCCCAAAAGACAAATTTCGCCCCCCCGTATATTGAAAAGTAAGTCAAATAGATAGCCTAATATTAAACCAAGTAATTTTTAAATAAACTTCTAACCAAGTCCATCTAAAATCAAACACCTAACAAACGGAGCTGCGATGTAAAGCTGAAAAAAGTCAAGGGTGTCTATTCCTAATAATGATATACTCATGTATTGAAGCCCTTGAAAGGCCTCGTGGCCGAACAAGAAGTAAATAAATGAAAAAAAAAAATCTACGGGGCAACTTACCTCAATATTTGTCGTGAAGCTTGGAGTACCCCTTGTGGAAGCACAGTCCGAGTTTCAAGGGATGAAGAGGGATTGCTTCCTGCCCGTGATCGTAGCCACCACCGCCGTGGCCACCGCCGCCTCCGTAGCCACCACCAGCACCGTACCCACCACCAGCACCGTAGCCACCACCGGCTCCGTAACCACCACCGTAGCCGCCGCCACCGTAGCCGCCCCCGTGACCACCACCAGCACCGTAGCCACCACCGGCTCCGTAGCCACCGCCGTAGCCGCCACCGTGATCACCACCGGCCCCATAACCGCCGCCGCCGCCGCCGCCGTAGCCGCCGCCACCGCCGCCGTAGCCGCCGCCCGCGCCGTACCCTCCGTGGTGGTCGTCGTGCTTGTCGGCGATGAGGAAGGTACGGTAGGAGGGCGGGGGCTTGGCGGGCGGGGCGGCGTAGTCCGGCGCGGGGTGCGCCGCCGGGGCCGGGTGATAGAGCGTGATCTGGGAAGAGGCAGCGTGCGAGGGCGCCGGCGCCGAATACGCCGCAGCGGGCGGCGCGTACGAGGGCGCGGCCGGGTACGAGGCAGGCGCCGAGTACGGCGAAGCAGGCGGCGAGTACGAGGCAGGGGCAACGTACGCGGTAGAGACCGAGTACGAGGCGGGGGCCGAGTACGAAGCGGGGGCCGAGTACGGGGCAGGGGCCGAGTACGAGGCAGGGGCGGAGTACGAGGCGGGGGCAGCGTACACGACAGGGGCCGAGTACGAGGCAGGGGCAGAGTAGGACGGAGAAGGTGCCGAGTACTTAGTTGGAGCCGGGTAGGACGGCGCGTGGGGAGGCGAGTACGCGGGAGGGGGAGGCGGCGGGGGCGGGGGAGGGGGGGGGGGCGGGGTCGGCGGGCGGGTGGTACGCCGGGGGCGCGGGCGGGGGCGAGGGCGGGGCCGAGTAGGCGGGCGCGGGCGAGTGCGGGTAGGCGCTGGCCGCCGAGTACGTGGCCGGCGGCGGGGCGGGCGCCGGGTAGGCGTGCGGCGGCGGGGGCGGGGGCGGCGGCGGGGGCGGGGACGGAGGCGAGTAGTAGTAGGTGCTGCGGCTGGCTCGGAGGCTGTCCTCCTGGGGCTCCACCGTCTCCGAGGCCTCCGCCTGGGCCTCCGGCGTCGCGGACTCGTCCGCCAGCACCTGGGGACACAGAGGGGCGGTTGGAGGCGGGCGGCGGGCGCGCGCCGGCCGGCCGGCCGGGCGGCGGCGGCGGAGCACTGACCTGCAGCACGAAGCACGCCACGAGCGGCAGCAGGCGCCGCGCGGATCCACTCGCCATGGCTGCGATCTGACGGCGCTGAGGAACTGACGTCGCAGCCGCCACTCACGCATTTATACGACTGACCGTCGCCAGCGCGTTCGTCCATCAGAAAAGGATTCCGCCAGTCTGGCAGAATTTGGAGTGCCCCGCTGGGGGGTTGCCTCACGCCTTGAAGCCATGATTGCGAGGCCCCAGCCATCAACGTCATGGTTGCAAATCAAAATCGCAAAGAAATGCTAACTGGATGAGGAAATCAATCACTTAGCATCGACTTTTTCAGTTTCTGTCTAGAATTTTAGAAAAGATAAAGATAAATTTAATTAAACTGCAATTGGGTGTAACCCGGTGGCAGTTAATTACCTAAATAAGATAATGTCATGCAAATAATATAATAATAGTAATAATAATGCTAAAATGATAATAACAATAATAGTAATAATAATATAAAAACTGCTGATTCCTAAAAAGTTAAATTACATGAAAAAGAAAAGAATCGTCTATCATCTAAAGCCGCTCTGAGTTTTTATACAATGAAGACCGCACTGCACACGCTCCTTCACTTCACGTCATTTCACTTCACTATAACACTAAAAACATTTCCTTCATTATTTCTCTGCTCTACACAGCACGGCACCTCACTTTACTTCGGTAGTTATCAATATTTCTAATAAATATATTTAATAATTTGTTTCCACTATCGGATCTTACAAGCACTTTCAAAACATAGCATATGTTTCATTGGTTACCTTTAACCTGCTGAATTCATTATCTTTATTTTAAACTGTTATTTCGTATTACATGAATCAATAGATTAACCTTTCTTCCTGCATTTGCTTCCCCTTGTTGCAATGTGATTCGTTACCATCCCAAATGTATTTGAGAAATTCAGATTTCTATATTGTGGACATTTTTAAGTAAACAAATTTAAGGATTTTTGTATCTCTGGTGCACTGTTGATATTTTATAATATTAGTCAAAAGAATCTATCGAGTTGTTTCTGAATAAAAATAATGGTGTTGGTAGAAATGTGGTTTACTTTACAGTTTTTCCATGATAAATTTTCGTAATGTATTCATTTATTTTTAGACCTACGATCTTTTATTCTTGTACGATAAACTCCTTGCACCTATTATCGTACTTTACTATTGATTTTGTAGGAAACCTACTGTATACTAATTCACGAAATTGAAAATCTATTGGAAAATGTGATATTTTTAATGTCTATATTCGCCCCGGATATGTAATAAAATCACATCATAGACATGTTAAATATTCCGTACGTAAGTACTTTACCCTCCATTGCAGCAAATGATCCCAATTTGAATTTTGTTTTAGTTTATGAAGTTTAATTCATAACCAGAAATTATAAAAAGTGTGTTAAATAAATTCTCTATCATTAAAATCCTCTTAGATTTTCCACCTACATCCTCATATTTCATCCTCATTTAGTTTTATTATTTTTTAATTACTTCAGTAATTATTGCGATTTAAATGAAGCAGTTACTGAATGTCGATTTTAACAAATATAACAGACTACTTCATGGAGTTCAGAAAGTTGAAAATATTGTAACTTTAATTCACCTCTCCAAGGACAAATATTGATATCAATGTTTTCTCGATGTTTATCTTAGCTTTACTATTAGTTTATAAAACGTTTTATCGTTCGCTGCTTGAACCATCGGTCACTGCTCTAAGTGCAATTTTATCGTTAGTCCGAAAGGCACGTAAATGAGGTCATCGGGCAGGTTTCCTCGTTTACAAATAATCTCCAACTGATACTCAGGGTTCTTTAGCTTATCTCTTGTTTTGTGTCTTGCTTTTTTCCTTTCATCCTATGCAATATCTGCGGTCAGAGTGGTCAGGAAAATTGAAATCTAAAGTTCAACCATGAAAAATAACTTTTGTTATGCTTCGATGTTAAGTGTTATCTTACAAGAGTTTTTGTGAAAAAGTTAAGTTTGCATTTCTACGAAGAAGGCATTATGGAATGACTGATACTGAGGTGCTTATTCCAATTAATTTTACGTATTTAAGTATACCAATTACTTTTTAAAGCAATCCTTGAGAATTCCAGAAGATGAATTATCAACTGTGTGCATCCAAAACAAATGGTATTAAATGACATGGATAATTCAACTTAATAATTACTAAAATCATTGTAATTGCTTTTAAAATTACTCGTACATATTTATATAATAATTTACCTCATTGCCAGTATGTCTGAAAATTTCACAAGCTTATCAATTTTCGGGTTCCGCCCGGAAATGTTTCTGATCCACAGTTGACGAAGACTGTAAGACTGTAAGCCATTAGTTGAAAATGGGTGTGACTACGTGACGATGTGTATGCCATTTTGAAAATCAATACGTACACCAGCATATAAAGAAATGCAAAAGCATTTCTTTAGTGCGTGTGTATATTTATAGGGAAATATTTATTAATATTTTTATAAGGCCATATCTACGAAATATTTATTAAAGGTTGTAAATATTTTTAAAGAGTTTAATATTAGCTTTGTTGATTTGAAGTTCATTATAATTCTAATACGAAGGAACGGCAACAATGTATCCTTTAGAATACTTAGAGTATTTATAAATTATAAATATTCACAATCTATTTTTTGAGTGTGAACTTTTCTTTCATTCTGATAAATAACGCAAGCAACTGAAATTTTTTCAATCCATGTGGGCCATTATTGAAACCTCAAAACATGTTAATTTTGTTTGGTTATATGCACTTTATTTTCATCTGCCCTTTACTTATGGTTACTGCAATAAATGACGAGGTAGTTTCTTGTTCACATTTACATCAACAGAGTAAATATAAACATGACCTAGGAGATTTATGTTTGCTTGAGAAATTAGTTATTTGACTAAAAATGTCTTGGCAATAGAGTAGTATGATTAATTTATGTAAACATTTGGGCATTAAAAACTATTTCGAACTGAAACATTAGTCCGATTTCCAGAAGTGAAAACAATTGTTTCTATTTACTCCAATTAACTCCATAACATGAGGCTAAGAAAAGTATGAAATATGTGTATGATGCGATTAAATTGCAGCCAGAAAGTGAACGTAGAAATTAGAACAAAAAAGATAAAACCTCGACGTCATGACACACTTTGATACATTTAAACATGTTTTGAAAATAAAAAGATAGTCTTCCAAGGACGTTATCTATATCCGCTGTCCGATATGATTGAAAGGTCAGCCTTTGCGTCCAACGCGACGTAGAGAGGCGGAAAAGCATTGGAGTGCTCCTTGCCGCTCACATGGCTGAGGTTTTAACACTTCCTTCAAGACATCACTTGATTATCTGCACTTATGATGTTGGTGGCAAATCGAAGCCTCATTGATATCGAATTATATTTAACTCGCGGGGTAGGCACGGAACTATTTTAAATTTTTGTTGTTGTTATTTAAGGTCAACATCTAGGTCATTGGCGACCACTATCGAGTTAACGGTATGGTAACTATGAAGATGAAACGATATGATGATAAAAGGGGTGAAAGGACGAACACAATACAACCATGCCCGAGGCGGGACTGGAACCCGCGACCCTTCGGTCCGAGATCGCTACGACACTATTGCCTTAGCGATCTCGGTTACCGGATCGGGTTTAATATTTCCAAGCAACCTATTCATCATCAAAAACAGAAACAACTATGTGACATGGACAATTTCCGCTGTCTTTCTTGAGTTCTCCCAATCTCTATCACCTCTATCATTATTCTTAGTTGAATGAAGTAATAAATAAGCAATAAAAGTAGCATCGAGCGTTTTTGGCAATATTTTGTAATTAAATATTTGTTCACTTAAACCATTGCTTTCCACAAAAGAGCTATTTACAGATTTTTTTAAAGGACTTCTAACAAAATAACTAACACCCCTCCCTCGACATCTAGCAACTAGTGGTACTACAGAATGGTACAGACTTTCTGGTATTAGTTTTCTATTTTCTTTGGTATGGGCTAGATATTCGGACTTGCCACAGGCTCTTGCCAACTGTTTTCTTTCGCCTTCCAAATTACATTTTTATAAAAGATATTTAATTTTTCGATTTCGCAATGGTAGAACTGAGATATTACTTAAGAATATTGAAGAACAGTAAAACCTCGTCCAATATGGCAATTTTTATTGAAAAATTTGGAGCAGTTTAAAAAAAAAGTTGTTTAAGCGTTACTCTAAATGCAAAATTGGAAAGTCTTTTTTTACAGAAAACTATAGCGTTTTCGGAAAACTTCATTTGAAGTCATTTTAAGCACTTTTACTCACAAATGTAATAATGTGTACAAATTGCTGGAATTGTGCATGTCATCGACGTGGGGGTTTTGTCAAAAAATTACATTTGTGTATTTTTTGAAAAAAAACAACAACATTAGAATACAACAAAATTAATTTAACGTCATCTTAAACAGTGCCATTAGCACTATCCGTAAGTTTGAAGAAAAAATTTGAAGCCGTTTTTGAGATAATAGCGTTTGAGCCTTTCTGAAAATGCGGGATTTTGAGTTCGTTTTCACAAAAAGCTGTCAAATTTTCAAGAACTTTACATGACATTATTTAAATCACATGTACTCATAAATAAAATAATGTGAACAAATTGACGCTAATGTAAACATTAACGACATGAGAAGCTAGCCAAAAAATTAAGTTTTGTAAGAATTAAATAAAAATATATTGGTTAAATATTACAGTCGGTGTACAGCTTTCATTGAGGTAACAATGAAGAAAATTCAGGTCACGAATCCGCAAACAGCAAAATAACGCCCGCCATTACCTCGTTTCTTCGCTGAGAAAGCGCGACTCCATTTCCTCGAGGTTGTCGCAACGGGCGCTCGCCTTAGAAACGCGCTGGCCGGCGGCGGCGGATGAGATAGGTCAGCAAATAAACGGCTTTTTGCAACGCGCAAACGCCTCGCCGCGCCGCGCTGAGCCCAGCGGCCTGCGCTCGCGGGCGACCGGCTTCCTTGTGAAACAGCCCCGCGCTCGCGGAAGCAAGGAAGAGGGAGAGGCGCTGTTCTTCTAGAGGGGCTGCTGTCTTACTGCAGAAAGTTATCGTTCGCCTAAGAAAACAACTCAAAACCAATGACAGGTTGATGGAGAAATATGTAGATAGCAGAATTAAGACTGTAGAAAACGCAACTTTTTATTAACTGATGTCACTGCAGCGCCTCTGACCGGGAGGTCCTAGGTTCGAGTCCCGACAGCGGCAGGATTTTCGACACTAGCTTTTCAGTTAGGTCGAATTCAGTCGCTGTCTGGAGGAGAATTCTGGCGGCCGGCTGCTCTGGTCGGTAGTTTTCCGTGGTTTCTCCGATCAACACCAGGCGAACGCCGGAGCAGTACTCTAACAAACGGGCCACGGACCGCGCGCGATCTTTCCTTTTTCTTCCTTGTCAGATATTAGAATCACTTCTACATTACGATCTCGAATTTCCCGTTGCAAAATTCATTCTTGAGGTTCCGTACAGACGTCGGATCTAAGATCTAATAAGCTTTAACATTTGTGTAGGTGACGATGAGATACACGCAATTATGTATTCGAAATAGGGATGTATGTGGGTGGATGGATGAACGAATATGTCACTTACAACACTGTCGGATTAAACGATTTTGAGTTGAAACTTGGTAAATACGTTAAGAGTAAGATCTATTTGTGGCGTTCCGGAGATCATTCATATATTTTCATTTCGGGGTAACGTTACATGAAGCACCCGTAACATTTTCAAAAATTTCTGGTGAATGATTTTTTTTGTTTTTTGTTTTACAATTTTTTTAAATACCTCTCACGCCGTTAATATGCACATTTCCATAGACTTGTATACATTATTGTATTTGATAGTAGAAGTACTTCGAAGGAGTTCAAATAAAGTTTTTCGGACTACTTAATATATTCCTGAGAAAATGTGCTTCAAATTTCGCGTTTACAGTTGTGTTTAATCGCCATTTTTTTAAAAGGCTTCAAATTTTTCAATAAAAATTTTGCTATTTAGGACGCCGTTATAGCGTTCTTTAATATAATTAAAATATAATTTACGTTCTACTATTTGGAATCCGAAAAGTCGCGAAAATTTCGAAAAAAAATTTTTTTGGGCCGGAATAGATGGAAGCATGCAAGGAGGAGGGGCAAGACTGTACAGTACCATTCCACACCAAAGGAATTTAAAAAAATTACTACGAGAAAATCTGTGCCATTCTGTAGCACCACTAGTTTTTATCTGAGTAATTATTTATTAATAAATTTAAGAGGAGGGAAAGTTTCGGTATGCCTTGCATTTGCACTTATTTCATAATGGCACTTGTCATATCATCAATACTCCAATACGTACTGCTATAAAGCGTCGCTATTCAATTCTCGGAAGGACTTCAAAAATTAATATCAGAGGCGGCTCATGGCAGTTGTAGCATGATTGCACTACAACCACAAAATTCCGGAACGTTTACATTTTCGTCATATATTTATTTGTAATTTGTTATGCATTGTGATCAATCTTTTGGTCTCTTCTATTATTTTTTACTATTGTGGAATCTGGATCCTATTTCAACAAACATCTAAAACTATGAAGGGGATTACAACCACTGCTATTGTTAATATTAGTTATTTCTAACGTTGCCCTACTATGCTCACAAATTCTCTCAATGTTAACACTTAATTTGTTAAATTTACTTCCAATTTAATCACGAGTTCGACGTAAAACATATTGCTCCTTACCTGTTGTATGTGGACGTGTAATTTTTCACAGAATCACGATTCATGGAAGTTTTATTACAAATTCTGTTGATCTCATGAGAATTACTTTTTCAATGAAGAACATTAAAACACCGTACGGGTTTGAATAGAGTTCGTCAGCTTACTACAATATCTTGATAGATGGCTTCTCGGCTGACTAGCAGAATGTTGTCCATGAAATCCTTGGTATCCCAATTCTTGCGTCCTTGCCTATATTAAAAATGTTCCAGAATGTTCTCAACGATTTGCTATTAATATGACTTAATATTTCCCACAACATCAATACACGGTCGCGACTTTCCCTATCTGTGTATAAAACACCTACTCGCGACTGACTATTCAGCTACTTATTGAAAAATCCTTCCATCTACGGAGCTACCCTAATATATATCCTCTCGAAACACGAAGTCTATTTTAATCCGGCATTCAAACTATTACATTAATAAAATTTCGAATTACAATTTAATACTACAATTTAAACAATACCAAGCTCTCAAACCTCAAGCTGATCATAAATTTCCGCCTCACTATCATTTAAATAATACCCAGCCTATGCTGAAAATCCGTTCGCACCTCACCAACAGCTTACGTGTGTTCGATTCAATATTTTTTTAGAGACTGATTTCTTGCGCCCGTCTATAAGATTAAGGCTTCCAATGCCCTCTCTGCACCTTTTCCATATAATGTGTTTGGGGCCGTGTCCATCTGCACAGCGCTATGACACCAAGCATGAAATATTACACTTTGTTGACCGGTTGTCCTAACAACGCGTATTCTTTGAGTTTGCAAACAATGTCATTATTCCTAACGCTGGATGCTAATTTTATCATTCAAACAAAACCCGGGGTTCTTGGCTTATCATAGCATGTGTTTTATTTGCTCTATTTAATCGTTTATTTCAGAAATCAGTCAGGCAGCAAGTTTGTCAATTTCGAGAAAACGAAAGAAGTACCATCTGTGTAGCATCTCATTAATTTTTTGTAATTTTTTTAGTTTTAAAAAATAATATACACTCAAATAATTTTATTGAAGACAAAATTAAGTCCACGCTTTCAGAAAAATATTCCATCATTAATTCATTATTTAACGGTTGACTGATTTACGGTGGCAGATTTTCGATACTAGCTAGAGAGTAAGGTCGAATTCAGCCGCTGTTTGGAGGAGGATTCGGCTGCTTTGATCGATAGTTTTCGGTGATTTTTCCGATCAACACCAGGCGAAAACCGGAGCAGTACTCTAACAAACGGGCCACGGACCGCGCACGAACTTTTCTTACTCTTCCTTACTTACAAATTCACTTACATACACGACACTACCACACATGTCGGGAGACCGGTTCCGGGTCGGGAGACCGGGAGTTAAGAGCTTGTCCCGGCTGGGGCGGTGCCCCGCTGGTGGGAGAGTCCTGGTTAGGGGGAAACCCCACTAGCCGACGGTAGGTCGGCGCCGGATCTCGCCATCCAGTGAGGGATGATCACCGCCATCTCCCGAGAAAAAACATGCACTACACTACCACATATTCCGGGAGACCGGTCGGGAGCTTAGAGCTTGTCCCGGCTGGGGCGGTGCCCCGCTGGTGGAAGAGTCCTGGTTAGGTGGAAACCCCACCAGCCGACGGTAGGACGGCGCCGGATCTCGCCATCCAGCGGGGGAAGAACAGCGCCCTCTCACATTATAAAAAGCGAGCACTACACTTAACGGGCTAATGACCACAGCATTTGACGCGCCCGCAAAACGAAATAATCAATCGATGAATGGGAAACCTAGGAAGGGGAGTAATGCCTTCAGCAGAAAGAGACCGTGAATGACCTGCAGATCACAGAGAGCAAGGGCAAAGGTCATGAGAAAGCTGAGAATCGGGCGCAGCAAACGCGTTGGTATTTCAAAAAGGGTTAGCTCCAATTTACATCATTGCATCTGAAAGCTTAGAGCTTTCAAACGCTTTTCAGCATTGTCCATTTCACAAAAATGTAAATAAAACAAACGCTTTATGTCTTCCGTGACTGCGTGAGCGCTATCAATGCCCACAAAATCATGTGGTTTTCTCAACTTCTTTCAAGTATACTATGCAGCAGAATACAAATCGACAGTTCTAATTAGTTGGGTTGGTTGACGAAGTTGACAATACCTGAGTCATCTCTCCTTATATTGTTGTGAATTCCTCCGGATTTATTTTGTAAACCACCAACTTTTGAAATCTCGAACTGCCACTGATTGATGTTACAGTTTTATGAAGTTTATAGGGACCAAGATTTCAGAACTATATTATTAAATTCGTGACACCAATAATATTCCTGATTAATGCGAGTAATAAAATAGTTCGGATATGTTAAGTTGAATCATTTTGCTGGTTGTCCCTCCGTATTAAATAACTACGTTTGCTTTTGATTGTTTTGTTAATAATTAAAAAGTACAACTCCATTAGAAGAGTAGTTGATTAGGAACGATGTTGCTAATTAATTTAATTGTTTCGACAGTGTTCCAATTGTAATCGCCTCCTTTTCGAAATACTAAATTCTTAATTACCTGATCAAATGCCTTTCTGGATAGTCATTGCTACGGAGATCGTAAGAGCATGAGGAGTTATGCTCGTTGTATCGTAACTCGTGTTAGTCATTAAGGAAGATTATTACCGAAAATAAGGAGCGGCAATTATTACGAAACGAGATAGAGATGCTATTGCTTCAAAGCGTGTGGTGAGAGTTACACAAGAAACGACATCATTAGCAAATGAACACTATTTTCTTTTTGGCTTCTTATTGGAAAAATAGTTTTTAAGAAATAATGTAGAGTCGTGCATTAAAATTTCATAACTCAAATATGTGCACTACAATTAGAGAAAAATCTGAGAAAATCAAATATTTATTGTCCAAAAACTATTCATTCAATGTTGTTTTATATCTTTAATTATTTGACTGTCAATGTGCAAGATTTTCCTGATAATTGTATTCGATTTCAAAAACTGTCATCGGTATTAATTATTATAAAACTGGGTAATGAGCATTCTCTTATCACGGAGATACCAAAGAGTACTGTACTACTATAAAATACTGTACAGTATCATACTGACAGTATCATCACTATCGTATTAACCCAGAATGAATTCTTTATATCCCCTTCCCTTCATGGTTTATTTCCACCCCTACACAATGCAATTTTGCTGCACAACAGCTGCACAATGAATTCCAATTCTAATCCATAGAAAGCCACATTGTGCATCTCTCCACACAGTTTTACCATAGATTGCCTGAAATCACAGGAATACGTCCCCTCCAGTTAGCCAGAAGACCCATGATACCTGTCCTAAAAATAATTCCTCTTCTATACTTTTCGTACAAAGTTTTCCGAAATGTAACTTCCCTAAGGTCTCCCCATTAAGGATTCCTTACCCCAAATTGTGATATTTAGAATTAAGTTATTAGCATCGAGTTTATATTAAGCCAACAATTAAGCCAATCTTTGTAAAACCTGAAAATGTTTATAATAATAAAAAAGTTTCATTTCCAAACAAATCTTTCATTTTAAATCAGTGATTTACACATCTACAATGCTTGTTTTAGTTTGTCTGGTGTTTATATTCTGCGCACTTACGATAAACAATTGATGTTGATCCATAATTCCAAATACTTTTAAGAAAAGGAAAATTGTTCATGGAAATTTGGTACGAGTCAATTGAATAGTTCAAGAGGTTCAGTTTAGCTTTCTTGAAATATTTTTGACTACATAAATGTTTTGAAAACTAATTTAAATGATATACTTCTCAAAGATATATTCCTTATGCCTTTTACAGTACTTCTGTACGTGCGGGTATAAAATTGTAAAAATTGAAGTGTAGAATCATGCTCCCCTCTTTTCACTTGAAACTTAGTTTGAAAACCCGATTAATTCATAGATTATTTATGGGAAAGTAAATTCGTAATACGTTTTATTGATGTTTTTCGAAGCCTCTTGGTTATCCTCTTTTGTAGATTCATCAAATTTCAACAGAACACATTCAGCTTTTATTTAAGCTCAGTCAGCTATCCAGTCAACAGAGACCGATGTCAGCAGCGCGACTGAAAGAAATCTCTATCGTTCTTTCGGACCAATCTTCTTTATAAGAACATTTAAAAATATACAAAGAATAATGGCTTATTACTAAATATCTAAGATTTTCCCGAAAATATCGTTTTTAATCTTTAATTTAAACTAACGTTTCCTTAAGTTCATTTGAAATTTTATTTTATGTGCTCCAATTTAATTGTAAAGCTTATTAACTTAAGTTTTTATAAACATGTTTTCTGAGCGAACTATGGACATGAGAATAAATGTGTGTGTTTGTGTGTGTGTGTCTCTCTCTCTTTCTCTCTCTCTCTCTCTCTCTCTCTCTCTCTCTCTCTCTCTCTCTCTCTCTCTCTCTCTCTCTCTCTCTCTATATATATATATATATATATATATATATATATATATATATATATATTTAATTTTAAATTATCAGTATCCTATTTTCTAATTATTTGTTCTTCGTCAGTATTCATGGAGCGACATTAATTTTGATAAAAAAAGAAAAACAAATGAATAATTGTACTGCGCATTTCTGTACTATCAATTAATTTCTTGAAATAGCTAGAGATTATTCTCCCAATACATTTTTTAATATGGGCCGCGGATTTTGTTCTTTATTCCATATTGACTTCAAATATAATTGAAATAGAGTTGGAGACTGACAGACTCGTTCAGCTGGACCATTTTCTTGCTGTTTATTTTAATGCTAGAAAATCTCCACGTCGCAAGTGCATTGACAAAATCTATTCAATATTAGCTGCGGACTGCGAATCGCTGCCGTGTGTCAATTATTTTATTAGGCAACCCATTTGACGTTATGCTTGCACGCTTTCGTGTCGCAATGTCTCGCAATATTAATACTGCACACCAAGGAGAAGTAGAATGAAGGGGAGGGGGGAAAGAAGAGAAGAGAGGATGAGAATGAGGAGGAGAAGGGGAAGAAAGAAAAAATTATTCCAGAAGAAGAACAAGAGAAAGAAAAAATGAAGAAAGAGAAGTAGTAGAAAAGGATAAAGATTAATAATAATAATAATAATAATAATAATAATAATAATAATAATAATAATAATAATAGAAAGAGGAGAAGAAGAAAAAGAAGAAGAAGAAGAGGAGGAGGAGAAGAAGAAGGAGGAGGAGAAGAAGACGAAGAAGAAGAAGAAGAAGAAAGACCTTTTGACTTAGCGCACAATTGCGAGCTCTCTACTTACTTCACGAACGACTCATTTTAAACGTATTTTTCTCTTCTGAAACCCCGAAGATTCGGGGCACCAACAACTAATAATTAGATGGAATGAGGAAGGGCAAGGATTGTGATTAACATTACGAACACGTTTCATAAAAAAAGTATATTTACAAAAAGGAATACAAAATTAAACATCGTGTTGTGTTACAAAATAAATAGCTCCGCGCATGGGCCCCTGCGGCCTCGCTCAGGCGGCCCCCGAGGCGGCGTCGGCGCAGGGCGCGTCGTCGGCGCGCGGGCGGCCGGGGGGGTGGGCGTGGGCGTGGCCGTTGGCGGGGGCGGGCGCGGGCGTGGGCTCGGTCGGCACCGGCAGCTTGATGCGCATGGGCCCCTCCTCGCCCTTCGCCTTGTGCGCGTCGTCGCTCTTCATCCAGACCCCGTCGCGCGCCAGATGCCCGTCGCCGCCGCAGGCCGCCGCCCCGCTCTTGGGCTGGCTCTTGGGCTTGTCCTTGGCCTCCTCCTTGGCGGGCTCCGGCTTCTTCTCCGGCTTCGGGTCGGCGGGCGCCGCCGCCCGGTACGCCGGCGGGTAGGCGGGCGGGGCGGGCGCCGGGGCGTACGGCGGAGGCGGCGGCGAGTCCTTGTACAGCTGCAGAAGGGCCACGGGGGGCGGGGGCGGGTGGTGAGGCCGCACCTGGCAGCTCAGGGCCAAGAGGGGCGAGACGTAGCTGGACGCGTAGCCTACAGGAGCAGGGTGAGAATATGCTGCGGGAGCAGGGTGGCCGTAGGGTGGAGGTGGGGGTGGGGGCGCGGGGTGTGCATAGCCCGGGGCAGGCTGCGCATACAAGTGCGGCGGGGGGCCGTGCGGCGGGGGCGGTGGAGGGCCGTAGGCGGGGGAGCCGTACATGGAGCCCGGGGGAGGGTGCGCGTACATGGGCGGCGGAGGCGGGTGCGAGGGCAGGTAGGGGTTGTAGGCCCTGGCCGGCGATATCTCTTCTTCCCCGGACTCCTCGCCGTCGCTGCGCGTGGTCCCCGTGTTGCACGCCTCGTCCGCCGCCTTGGGCTTGGGGGGCGGGGCTGGCGTGGAGGGCGCGGCGGGCTGCGCGGGCAGGCCCTTGCCCTCCGACCCTGGCGCGGGTTGCGTCGGATGCAGGGGCAATGTAGGGATGCTCGGCTGACCTGGTTGTCCCGGCTGTCCTGGTTGCCCTGGGTGCCCTGGCTGCCCTGGTTGCCCTGGTTGCCCTGGCTGCCCCGGCTGCCCTGGCTGCCCTGGTTGTCCCGGCTGGCCGGGTTGCGGAGACTGCGGCGGCGGCCTGTTGGGCACGTTGCCGTCCCCGACGCGGGCGTAGCCCTGGTGGTAGAGGCCGCTGCTGGCGACGGTGGCGACGCTGCCGCTGGATGACACGGTGGGCACGGGCAGGTGCGCCGGCTGCGGGCTCTCGCACACTATGAAGGGCGTGCCGGTCTGGAACTTGGGGCGTATCTCGATGCAGAAGGGGGAGATGGCGGGCAGGGCGTGCGGAGCCGGCACGAAGGAGTACGCCGCCGGTTGGAACGGGAGGTAGGGCGGTTTGTACGCTATGTTGGCCACCGATGCCGTGGAGGACAACACGGGTTGTGGGTGGGGTGGGGGTGGCGGCGGGGGCGGGGCGTACACCGGCGGTGGGGGAGGAGGGGCGTGGTAGGTGGGTGGAGGCGGGTGTGGGTAGCTGGGCTTGGCCGGAGGGTTGTAGCTGGGAGGAGGTGGATCGTACGCCGCTTTGGGCGGGTCGTAGCTAGGTTTGGGTGGATCGTAGCTGGGCTTGGGCGGCGGCTCGTTGTACGCTGGCGGCGGCGGCGGGGGCGGCGGAGGGAGGCTGTGCGTCCTGTAGCCGTCGTGCGGCGGGGGCGGGGGCGGGGGCGGGGGCGGGCCGTAGGCCGGGTGCCCGCCGCTGGGGGGCGGCATGGCGTACTTCTTGCGTCGCTCCTTGGCGGCGGCCGCCTCGGCGTCGCCGGCGTCGTCGGTGACGGAGGGCTCCGCCTTGAAGAGCGCGTTCTCGGCCACCTTGGGCGCGGCGTCCTCCAGGTCGCGCAGGTGCTCGGAGCTCTCCGCGCTGGCCGCCAGCGCCTTCTTGAGGCTGCGGCCCGGGCCACTCTTGGGCGCCAGCACGCGCCCCGCCGCCGCGGACACGCCCACCGCCAGCACCAGCAGCGCCGCCGTTGACCAACGCATGGTGCGAAGCGACTGTGCCATCTCGGACGCGTACACTGCTTTTAATACGCGTGTGCGTGCGGAACGGGGCGCCTCGCGCGGGCTCCCCTTCCCCACCCCCCACGCCGGTCCGCGGGGCGGTATGCCACCCGTCAGGGAAAATTGTTTGGAGGCGCTCGAAGGTTAGCACGCGGGAATGCGAGGCGCGTAATGCAAGGCGACAGCGCAATGCGAACGTTTTATGAATTAACCTCTCCAAGTTACATATCCGTTCTTTAAATGTTCGTATGTTGATATTACTTTTTTTTAATTCGTTGCGCCCTGAATCCAACTTATCGACGCAACGCATCTCTTCATTATGATGGGAGTCTCTCTTTATTTTATTTGGAGTATCTCTTTATTATGATTGGAGACTCTATTTATTTTATTTGGAGTATCTCTTTATTATGATTGAGTCCACGCCAATCATTAATAAAAGTAAAAATAGAATTATTGTAATACATTTTCATTCTTGATTTAAAAAAATATTTAATTTCTACATCAATTTCATTTCGTTTGTATATACCGTAAATACACTGCAAAGTCACAGTGATCAACTAAGTAGTGAGGACATCCTGAAAAAAAGAGACGTTTTAAATCGCAAAGTATGTTTAGGTGAATAGGAGTAATTAATTCACGGGTGAATTAACTTTCAATTATTTTACTTGTTCATTCATATTTGTGTTCTTCTAGTTAAACTATTTCTGGTACAATAGAAATTCGTTTGTAAAATATGGAGCAAGCGTAAAATGCGTATTTTCAAAATGCAGTCTTCCTGCATCATTACTATTAACCTCTGTACCGAAAAATTATTATTCTTGTGAAACATATTATTCATTATAGATATTAGTGGGGACATAATGACATTTTAAAAAGAAGCATTGAAGAGCTGTAGCCTTTTATATGCTAAGTATTGATAATTCTCACGCGTTTCCATTCATTCTTGAATCAATATATTTTTTTTTTTGCAATGATATTTTTTTAAATACATTTTTACCCTAATAATTATTTTCAACAAACCCACAAACATTTGAAGTCGTTCATAAAAAATGTCTAACTTTATTTGAGGAAGAATTTCTAAGCGTTGAGGAATAATTATTTGAAGAATTTGGCATTCGTTATTTGAGGAAGAATTTCTACTATCAATGTGGCCCATGTTGTACCAAATGCCAATTTTTTTATTTGATTGATATTAGAATTTTATTGTGATTAGAATTATGTTTATTTTTGGCGGACATTTTGTTCCTTTCGTGAAGTATCAATCCAATGATGATGAACTAGTCCTATATTCTGTTTCTGAATCCAGTATATTTTGATACCTGAACAGATATCTGTTGTTTCTGCAAAATAGTTGAGAAGAGTCCAATACATTATTGTGTGATATCAAATACATTAGTGTGAAAGCTCCCAACTTTGGAAATAATATGAAAATTAATTGTTTCTAAACAGAAAATTGCTTCGTATTAGAACCCAACTTTGAACGGCCAGACCCTGAACTGTGCGATACAGCATTATAAGGACCTGGTACTCTGTGAGGAAAAACAAATAATATTGCTCAGAGTTAAGATTAAAGTGCACAGAAAATCGAATAGTTCATTTAATTTTGTTGTGAAAGATTATTTGTCATCTTCATTCAATTTCATTTTACATAGATTTAGGATATCTACACTTTTCTGACCACTCAGGCTATGAAGTGGGAGTTCTCAAAATTAAATCTCCAAAAATATAACACAAAAGTTTCATTTTGTACATTACTCCTTAAGAAACATAATTTGAATCGTACCTGTACCCCTTAATTTCCCCACGTACCCTGCCCTTGGCCCAGATTGCCCCTTGTAATTTCCCCACTTGTCCTCAAAGCCAATACGCTATAATCTCCAAACTTCTATATTTTTTGTTTAAATTTATATAAATGCACCCCAGGGGATAATTTCCTGTTCATAATTAATACATTTACGTAGTTTTGGAGGCATAATTTCTAATAAAAGGGTCCGTCATCTTTCCTTAGCACAATTTAACATATTGAAAGTGTCATTACTCATCAACGGACAAAACAACTTTCGTTATGCAAATGTACTTATTAATAAGGCAATTATAAATGCAACATGGACTTCCGATATTGAGTTATAAAGTTCGGTCAGAAAATCGAAACTGAATTCTTCGGAGATTCAAAACCAAAAACTTATGAATCACCTCTGCAATACCCCGTAGTTCATGACAAACAAGATGGTTTACAAAGATATATCCTCGATCGCGTTGCCAAGAGAGGTCAGATACGTTCTTATTCTAAAAGAAATAGTATAAGCACATTAATCAAATATCAATGTGTGAGACAATAGTCAATATACATGCATGCTTAAAAGAAAAAAAAACATTTTATACTTAACTAAAATGAAAAACCATAGAATTCTTATTATTTATGTCTGTGGTCTTTTATACGATTTGT
Organism: Teleogryllus occipitalis; assembly: GCA_011170035.1. Lineage (NCBI taxonomy): Eukaryota > Metazoa > Arthropoda > Insecta > Orthoptera > Gryllidae > Teleogryllus > Teleogryllus occipitalis. The sequence goes on along the minus strand of BLKR01014815.1, from coordinate 86,588 downwards.
AAACGTTTCAACATGAACAGTATGTAAAATTGCAGAAGCGAAAATAAAAATAATCCTTCTTAGGAAGTTGTATATAGAGTTGTTTTGCGATATATTTAACAGAAATATCGAGTATAACTAATTTCCAATGCGCGCAAAAATTGAAAGAAAACTATGCATCTTCCAGACTCCTGAGATGTGTGGATGTTTCCTTTAAATACCCAGGCCATTCGAAAAAATCCAAACACTTTGGATAATTGAGTGAAAGATGCAAATATTTGATTGATTCATTCAGTGTATTCTCATACTGTTCGTACCGGCTGAATTCTCGTACTCAGTGCGTCACTGCTCACAACACAACTGGCGTCATGCGACAGCAAGGCTTCAAAGAAGAGACCGACCCCTATTAAATATTTATTTCCGTGTTTTTTGTGGAACATCCATCGTGAATCTCAACATCACTATCCCGAATTTTCTATTGTAAAATCCGCATTTAGCGTTCTCTTGAGCTCCATCTGTGCATACATTTTAGAATTAAGGTCAATTAGCGCTATCGTAAAGAGAGTTAGGATGAACGCAATATGGCACCCGAAAATCGATTTGTATATTTGGATGGATGCGTCACGCATCACTTTGTCAGATTAGAAGCTTTTGAGCTGAAACTTAGAAAATACGTCAGGAATAGGATCTAATGCTCCCCGTATCGGAGATCTTTAAGATATTGGGTTCTTGGGGGTTATTTTACGTGAAGCTCCCGTGGCATTTTAAAAAAATTCTGGAAAATACATGAAATGTTTTTTTTAATGGTTTGGCTCGAATAGAACAAGGGCATTTATAAGAACAGTACATTATTATTATTATTATTATTATTATTATTATTATTATTATTATTATTATTATTATTATTATTAGCGTATCGGACATTTATGGTCTCGCTACACGTTATCTTCCGAGAGATTAACGTGTGTAATTATGAGGATCTTTCTTTACTTGATTCATCTGCTCTGTATTGTTGAGAATTAATGTAATTGTTGAGGCAGTTTAATTCTTCGTTTTCCATAACAGCGCCCGATGATTTGTGCCGTGTGAATCAGCGTTCTTCTAGTGCGGGTTCGAGAGCCCCTCCTGGGTAGAAGACACAGATTTTCCTTGTCGCGCTGATAGTTCTCGAGTTATTTTTCCCTTTTCGTCTTTATGAGAATTTTTATTCTTTGCACTGGTAATACTGTCAGCATTTGTACTTCTATATACCCTCTTGAACCGAATTGGCGGTAAGAACACTATTCAGTTTAGTGACTCAAAAAGCCAGAAAGAGTGGCAGAAAGCGAAATATAATAATTGTTGGATTAAGTTTCAAAATGGATATTTTTAAAGATATTTGTAATTATAAGTGTTTATTAAGTATATATTCTTTTGAAAATACATGTACCATTTTATTTTATTTCTTTTTTTACGGCTCGACTAGCCCAACTTGGCAATATACGTTGCCACTTATATGCTGGTATTGCTAGGGTTAATCGGCTGCGGCAGAAAAGACCAACACGAGCGCCTTTGTTAACAGCACGACATCGTCAACAGCGCCTGTCCTGGGCTCGTGACCAAGTCGATTGTACCATAGACTTTTGGAAAACCATGGATTGGACAGATGAGTTCCGATTTTAGTTGGTTAGAGCTGATGGAAAGGTTTGAGTGAGTTGCAGACCCACGGGCCGTGGATCCAAGTTGTCAACAAGGCACTGTGAAGGCTGATGGCTCCATAACTTTTTATATGGAATGGACTAGATCCTCTGATTCCACATAACCGATCATTGACTGGAAATGGATATGTTCAGCTACTTGGAGACCATTTAGTGCCATTCATGGACTTCATATCCCCAAACAACGATGGAATTTTTATGGATGACAATACGCCATGTCACCGGGCTACAATTGTTTGCGATTGGTTTGAAGAACATTCTGAATATTTCGAGCGAATGGTTTGGCCACTCACATCGCCCACCATGAATCCCATCGAACATTTATGGGACATAATCCAGAGGTCAGTTCGTACACAAAATCCTTCACTGGTAACCGATGTTGCACCACTGTATTGCTTTATACACGTTGAAATTTTGAAAGACTGCAATATGGAAGGTATTGCTCCTGAAATATGGGTAGATAAGTGACTTTCTATTCAGTAAAAATAAATATGTTCTATACTTCTCAACAAGGACAAACTAGAGGTGCTACAGAACGCCACAGACTTTCTCGTAGTAACGTTTTCTAATTTTCTTCGTGTGGTCTGGCTTTAAGGTCTAACTCCATTCTCTGGCCAGCTCCCATCTATCGTCACCCAAAGTACATATTTTCACAGTTTCTAAACTTTTTCCTTTCCTAATAGTACAACCGAAATATTACTTCAAGAACATTAAAGAAGAGAAAAACCTCGTCCTAAATAGAAATTCTGATTGACAAATTTGAAGCCGTTTAATAGAAAATGGCGTTCAAGCATTATTGTAAATGCGAAATTTGAAGCTCTTTTTCACGGGAATCTATTGAGTTTCCGTAAAACATCATTTGAAGTCACTTGAAGCACTTCAACTCACAAATGGAATAATGTATACAAATTGATGGAAATGTGCATATTAACGGCCTGAGAGATACTTAAAAAAATTACAGTTGTGTAATAAAAAAACACCAAAATTGACTTTACGTCATCGTGAACGGAAATCTGCTTCCCTCAGCTCCGCCTCTACCACCCCAACCCCAACCCGCTCCGCCCCCGCTCTCAACTTCCACTCACGTCCGCCCGTCCGCCCGTCCGCCCGTCGTCCGCCCGTCCGCCCGTCCGCCCGTCCGCCCGTCCGCCCGTCCGCCCGTCCGCCCGTCCGCCCGTCCGCCCGTCCGCCCGTCGGCCCGTCCGCCCGTCCGCCCGTCCGCCCGTCCGCCCGTCCGCCCGTCCGCCCGTCGGCCCGTCCGCCCGTCCGCCCGTCCGCCCGTCCGCCCGTCCGCCCGTCCGCCCGTCCGCCCGTCCGCCCGTCCGCCCGTCCGCCCGTCCGCCCGTCCGCCGTCCGCCCGTCCGCCCGTCCGCCCGTCCGCCCGTCCGCCCGTCCGCCCGTCCGCCCGTCCGCCCGTCCGCCCGTCCGCCCGTCCGCCCGTCCGCCCGTCCTTCTTTCTGTGGTCAAAGCTAGCGCCCAAACGATTTTCTCCAAAATTTATATACTCTGATCTATCTGATGTACCTCAGGACGAGATTGATTTTGATGCAGGTCTCATTTTCGTTGAAACCATTCTTCCAAAATGGCAATAGTTCAAACTTTTTTGGCGTTTTCTTGTAACTACAATATCTAAAATGTTCTTTGAATACAGATCTTTAAACATAGTCAGGCATAATTCTTCGCAAATATGAGTAGTTTTCGCGTCATTTTGCGAGAAATATAGGCAAAATTTAAACAATTATTTTCTCGAAAACAGCTCCATTTTTTTGTTATTTTTCTTTCGAAATAGAAAGGACACTACAAAATTGCGCTGGTTCTATTTTCGGCGAACTCTTTGTATTTTCAAAATTTGTGAAAATGAAGTGCTTGCATATGTATAATAGTGAATATAGACACTTTTCCCCTGGAAATGAGATCTGTTCCAAGAATTATACAAGGTCATGTACAATTTTCTTCAAACTAGTAGTTTTCTCGGAATTTCTGCTTAAGTTAATGCAAATTATATTTTTCTAAAAAATGTGTTCAATTTGAGCAAAGAGAGCAAAGAGAGAGCAAAAGTGGTTATAAATGGCGCAGGTCTAATTATAATTAATTATATATAACACGATAATTATCATTCAACTCGCTGAAAATTTGGAAAATTGCAAAAGTTAGGAATAACGTGAGGAAGTATATGCTTTCATAGCGCCACTATTGTTTTGATGGTGTGTGTGTTCTATTTTACCCAAATTGATATTTTAATTTACACAAAATGTTTACACAGTATTATGGATACACAAATTTAGCTCTTTTAAATAAATGACATTTTTTCATGATTGATCCAATTATCTAGATTTGTCCAAATCGGCTCCCAATCAATCCGGAGTACTGGAGTTCTACTTTACTCCAACTTCTGGGTCAATGACCCACAACTCGATCAGGTTTTTCGTCGAGTCATCCAAGATCCGTTGAGAAAATGCTGAGATGGTCCCTTCTTTTGTTCTAAGTGCACGTGTTGAGGTCTCGTAGCAGGAATAGAGTGAGGTCTCATAGCAGGAATCGTGAATGTGTTATTTTGCTAACAACATTATCAAAACAAATATGTTGTTAGTTTGTCGGATAATTTCTTTATTATTCGAGTGGGAAAATTTATACTTTTCAAATCTTTCCTAACACAATCTTTGGTACCTCTACATTCATATTTCAACAATTTAAAATAGAAAAGAGGGATGACGATTGTGGAGGGCAAAAATGCGCTCAGGTTTAACTTTTCCAACATACGTCACGTACAGGTTTATTATTATTTCGATAATTAAATCAAAAATAAATAGAAGATTAGATAATATATAATATGAAATGGATGACATTATAGAATATGGCATTGAAGGCTTTCACGGCCGGAGTCAATATTCATGTTTTCTTCCGGGCTGATGGGCCGTAGTCCAATTGGCTTTGAACTGCCATTGCAGTTCTGCTGGTGGAGTTTGACTGCCGGCAGTTCAAAGCCAATTGGTCCACGGCCCATCAGCCCGGAAGAAAACATGAATATTATAGTATATGATTGCAAAGTCGCGAACAACACATTGAGTTAATAACTTTTTAACGGTCTTCCTTCGCCAGTCCTCGCGCGGGTAGAGGTCACTTTAAGTTCATCAGAATTTGTGACTCGAAGGGGACAAACGTTAAATGAGCGCTGTTCGTTAACCAGAGGGAAATGCCGCCCCATTTCCAAAGCGAAAGTAGGTCGTGCCTGGGCAGCGGGCAGCGAGTAAGGCTCGAGGCCTTGCGCCAATCCCACGTCAGCGTTCATCGGAATTCCCTTGCGCGGTTTGGTTTTGTGCACTGCAACCGAAGGCATCACTCTCGACACGGACGCTCCTGAATGTGTTCAGTCTGACGTGCATGTTGTAGAAACGTTGCATTTTGTTCTGGTGCTGAGGAGAATTCCGATGCAATCTTGAACATTTTTTTTTAATCTAGGGCTTTTATCCAGACGACAGCCGGTTACCCTTTACGCCCCGATGGGACGCATATTCGACCATACACTAGACACCAACACACTTGCGGGCTCCTCTGATCTGGGGTCAGCAGAACGCGAGGCCCTCCGCGACAACACATACATACAAAGTCAAGGGACAAACAGCCATGCCCAAGGCGGGACTCGAACCCGCGACCCTTGGGACCGAAGCGCAGAGTCGGTACTCGCTCTTAGCCACCTCGGCCATCCAGGTCGGCAATCTTGAACTTTCTGAGAATAATTCATTTCCTCGTGCAGAGACTACTACGTATGGACTCAAAACATGTTCGTTAAGAAAATAAAATAATTTTTACTTTCTTGCCCTTATGAAGGTACTTTGTAAGAAGAGAAGTTATTGTAATAATGCGCTGGAAAACGACGAATTTTTGGCGGAAAAACTCTTATTACCAGGTCCTGGTAACGAAAAAGGAGTTAAATTCTGTTGCTATATATAGGGGGGGAATTCCGTAACACGTGGTGTAGCTAGAATCCGTGTATTGGGGATCCTTGATACCGAAAAATCGACTGATGGCAAAACGTATGTGTGCCCTGTCTTGTCTGTCTGTCTGTCTGTGGTCAACGCTAGCGCCTAAGCCGTTCGGCTGAGTTTCTTCAGAATTGATGTTTCCCAATCGATCTTTCGTGGCTTTGGGAGTTTCAAACCCGTATTTTAATTTTGAGGATACTTAGTCTCAAAGACTTTTCAAAATTTTCTCAAAAATGTACCAATGTTTTTTATCAAACTTTGTTTTCGAATTCTTTTAAGAGCGCTAAAGAAAATTGTACAGGTCTCATGTGCGTTGAAATCCCAGATTTTTTGAAAATTGCAAAAGCATTTTTTGAGAGCGTCTTCCTACAACTCTAATATTGAATACCGAAATTTTTCCCTTAATGGAAACTCTTTCTTAAAGACAGATCTTTAAATTAGTTCATTTTTTAATTTTTCGAAAATATGGATAGTTTTCCTGTATTATGGTGCGAAATATACGCAATTAAAAGAAAATTAACATTTTTGCTCAAAAAATGCTGCAATTTTTTATTTTTTTCCTACGGATATAAGAAGAAGGGATACTTAAAAAACAGCGAGGGTCTCATTTTTGTTGAAATCTCTGAATTTTGAAAAATTGCAAATGTAGAAATAATGTGAGAAAGTATGTGCTGTTCTATCACCACTAGTTTCAGTAAATTATACTGCCGACAAACAAACATAGCACATGTATTGTTCCTGTACCACTGATAAATTCCTTTCAGTGATTATGCTCTGTTGAATACATTACAAATAGTTATTCCAAGAAGTTACTTCGCGTTTTCTTTAGTCTGGCATTCCAATGTATTGGCCATTGTCCTAAATCGTAGGACTTCTATACTTATCGCCTTCTTCCATTATGAACTAAACCATTTACCATCGGTCCTCTTTATTGATCTGGCTTCTCTCGACAGCTTGTATTGATCAACATTAGCCAGCTGTTCTCCTCGCCAGTTGTTTCTGGTATCTCATGTGACAGGAGAATCAATACCACTCTGACGGAGAGAATGCAAGCTCTGCGCCATGGCAGTTTGCATCCTCGACTCGAGTTACCACAGCACCGCTCTCTCAGCGTCGGACTAATTCGCCTACATTCTACGAATGAGAGTTTTGAAAGTCACTTTATTCACATGATATCAATTTACTGGCTTTTTGCAAACAATTGTCATTTAGAAATGTTACAAATATAATTTATTTCACATGTATTATAATTAGGTTTTTAAGAAATTTTCTAATCCTTCCGTGAATGTCTTTATTACAAATGTCTGATAGTTTTCCAAATATAGAAATTCGTTCTCAAGATATGTGTGTATGTGTATGTAAATATAAATTTCCAAAATGCAATTTCCAAAAGTTAAAATCAACGACAATGAGAGCATCATTATTAAGCGTCCTTTGCTCTACCCCAGGAAATAATTTAAGAAAACATTTGAAATTTTCTTTGAGAAAAACATTTTGTTTTCACAAATTGCCTTTAAAGAAGTAAAAACGAGTGGTACTACAGAATGGCACAGACTTTCTCGTAGTAAATTTTTCTAATTTCCTTGGTGTGGGCTAACTTTACGGTTTTGCCTCATCCTCATGGCGGCTGCAATCTATAGCCGCCTTTTTTTATTTTATCAATTTTTCGATATCCTAATGTTAGATTCGAAATATTATTTCTAAAATATTAAAGAAAAGTAAAACCTCTTCCTATATGGAAATATTCGTTAAAATATTTTAAGCCTTTTTTAGAAAAAATCGTTTAAGCTCTACTGCAAATGCGAAATTTGAAGCTCTTTTTCACAAAAATCTTTTATATTTTCGAAAAACATCGTTTGAAGAACTTTCACACACAACTGCGATAATGTATACATATTGCTAGAAATGTCATATTAACGGTGTGAGAGATATTTAAAAAAAATACATTTGTGTAATATTTTAAAAAAGTATAAGAATCCACGAAAGTTATTTCTATGTCATCTGAAACAATGCAATAAGCACTATGCACACGAAAAATTTGATTAAAAAATGTTGAGCTATTTTTGAGTAAATGGCGTTTGAGCGTTTCTGAAAAAGCGGAATTAAGCTCATTTACACAGAAAACTATTGATTTTTCAAGAAGAATTTTTGGATTTAATTTCAAGCACATGTACTCGTAAATGCAATAATGTGAACAAATTTCCACTAATGTAAATATTAACCACTTGAAAGGCCAGTCAAAAAATTCAAACTTTTGATATTTTCGAAAATTTAGAACAAAAAAAATCGGACCTATGCCACCTTTATAACGTATTTTTCTCTATTCTTACTGAAAAAATTTTTGAAAATGTCCCAAGGGCTTCATGTAATGTACTCCCAAAAATTAATGAATGTTTCTCAAAATCACAGAGCTTCGACTCAGGCCAGTTCGACATGGGTTTATTCAGTTTGTAAAGAATCCTATGCATATTTCAGGCGCTAGTGTTGCTCATATACATCAGACAGACTGACAGACAGACGTTTTGCTTTCAATTGGTTTTTGTACATCAAGGACCCACAAAATTGGTTTTTATTCTTGAATTCCAAACAGATTTTGATTCCACATTTGATATTCCCCGATCTATCTGATGTCGGAGACTTTTTAACTTGAGTTGCATTATTTTGGTTTTGGGGTGTATTTTACATAAAGCCCCGACAATTTTTTCAAACATTTTTTCAAAATGCTTCCAATTTTTTTTCATTTTTTCTTTCTTTTTTTCTTAAGTAGGAGGGAGTACGCTTATAAAAATTGTTCAGGCTCAATTTTCGTTGAAAGTCTTACATTTTCGAAAATTGCAAACGATTATTTTTTGGTGTCTTCTACAGTAGAAGATAGAGAACTGTTGTTTTAAAGAAATTTATTGTAAAAAAATTGTATCTTTAAATAAGGCCAGGAACATTCTTTCCAAAATATGAGTAGTTCACGCGTAATTTTGCTTGAAATATAGGCAATTTAAAAACGAGATTTTCTTAAAAATAGCTCCAATTATCTGAGGCGGCTCCAGGGCAGGTTAACGAAATATTTCGTATAAGAATTCAGTGGTAATGAAACAATCACATTGAATTCTGTTTATAACATAATTTTTATTTATAAAAGTAACAAAACAAAGCATTTGTCGTTGCAACGGCCCACGGGAGGGGGCGTTGAAAGTGCCGTTGGAGCTGTGTCTTCGGTCGTCGGACCACGGCGCCTCGGCGTGCAAAGCGTAGTGGTCGCAGCTGTTGCGAGGTCAACGGTTGGTGTCCGCCGATTCAGGCGATCCAGCTAGCGTCATTGCTCCTTCGTCCTTCACATCACCACCTGCGAATCAGAATACGCTTAACCCGCAAGTCACAACTCCAGGCGATTGAGCGAATTAGGCTTGAGGCGTTTGCATAACAGTGTTCTTGTTCACCAAACACGTGTTTTTAAAGAGGTAAAGTAATCACAAACATACGATGCTTTATTTATGAGTTATGTTTTTCTTTCTTAATTTCTACACTTTTCGGATTTATTATTTAAATGGGTAACCTTGGTTGAGCTAAAAAAGACAAGAAATGTGTCTTATTGCTGATGTTTTGACACGATTTCATTACTATTTTACGTGCAAATTGCTGGTTGAGTTTTCCGCTCAGAACCAGTTCCCCTCTTCTTATCTTCTGGTACATCATTAAAATGCATAGAGATATGCCATCATATTATTTATAAAAAGTTTACGTGTGAACAAGTTTTGTGAAGAGAATATACTTCGACTGGGAATGCCGATTAGATAATATAACGATTTGCATATTGTTGATCATTTTTTTAAAGTGAATCAAAATGATTATATTCTGACAAAACAAATTAAAAAATGTAAAGTTAACTTCAAATAACAAAATAAGCGATGATTACAGTTATTAGGTATGAAAAGTCCTACCTCAATACCTCACTGAGATCACTGAGAGCAATTAGACTAATGTAAAGCTTAACAAACTGGTCATTAGGAGAACGTGCATTGTTTAAATTTAGCACCAATACATCACTCTAAAGCGACCAGCGAAAGAAATGATTAGCCAGAAGATAGATATTGACTCTTTGGCTTCCTATTGGCTGACAATATTCACAATAAATAAAATCTTTGTATAGCAATAGTATGAAGCAAACTTCAACAGAGTTAAACAGTTCATCTGAGTCATCTTCAATCTTATTGAAGATTTCGCATCGTGATTAGATTCTCTAGTGACTAGGGAAAAAGTATACTCTTGTCTCATCTAGCATTTTTATTATTTACAAATCTCACAAACATCGAGCCAAATCAATTTGTGTGGAGCCCAAAATTGTCAGAATAAAATCAATATATTTTGGTAATTTCCTTCAAAAGCAATACGAAACAATTTCTGACACCATGAGGCTGACAACTCACAAAGCTTATTTTCCTTGAGCACATTTATCTCAGAGAAGATAAGGGGCCGTTCAAAAATTCGTTTCCTTTCCATCGGAGGCAAGGGGTTTTCATAACTGACAAAAACGAGCCACAACCTGGTCGGTAGGAGATAGTGTTGATGAAAAAATAACTTTTGCGGGATATATTTGTAATATAAATTATATTATTAATATTAGTCTTGAAATATGTGCTCAAAATAATTAGCACTTTGAGAATATTATATTTAAGCAAAGTACTGACAAACTTTCACGCAATGTTTTATTAAGTTCAATTTACTTCATTCAGAAAGGGGGAACGAGAGTCGAAAATTAAGCCCTTCTTTCAGGAGTGGAGTAAGATTTGCAAGTTGTTACAAGGAGAAGAAATGTTAATCTTACGTGTTACAAAAGGGAGGTGGTACGTGTGACAAGTTGTTACAAGATGGGGAGATGCATTTGTTAGTAGTAATTATAAGGCGGATGAGTGGAACTGTTTGAAATGGTTATATGGAGATGTATTAGTATTAAGCGTTGTTAAGGGTGTCCAAGACCTTAGAAAGCGGAGGGGTGCAGTTGTTACAAGTGGTTACATTGATTGATGATTGATTGATTGTTAGTGATTCAGGGCGCACCTACTATGGTCATTAGTCCCGTAAGTGTAATGCGTGTTTTTGCTCGGGAGGTGGCGGTGGTCTTCCCCCGCTAGATGACCAGACCTGGTGCCGACCTACTATCGGCTAACCGGGTTTCCCTTACCAAGTATCTCCCACCCGCGGGGCACCGCCCCAGCCGGGAGAAGTACTAAGTCCCCGACCGGTCTCCCAGCATGTGTGCTAGTGTAGTGGATGTTAGTGTAAGTGTGTGTGTAAAGGGCGAGGATAGGACAAGAAAGAGAAAGGCAAGATCGCGCGCGGTATGTGGCCCGTTTGTTAGGGTACTGCTCCGGCATGCGCCTGGTGTTGATCGGAGAAACCACGGAAAACTACCGATCAGAGCAGCCGGCCGCTAGAATTCTCCTCCAGATAGCGACTGAATTCGACCTAGCTGAAAAGCTAGTGCCGAAAATCCTGCGGCCGTGGGAGTGGAAACCTAGGACCTCCCGGTCAGAGTGGCGCTGCAGTAACATCGTTGCTGCACTGAGCCACCGCTGCCGGTTCAAGTGGTGGACGAGGGAAGTGAGTAGCAACGCGTTGTTAAATGGAGGACGGGTGTCGCTGTTACGAGTTGTTGCAAGAGGGAGGGGAGTGTATTAGGCACGCGTTGTTGAATCGTGGACGGGTGTCGCTGTTATGAGTTGTTGCAAGAGAGAAGGGAGTGTATTAGCCACGCGCTGTTGAATCGTGAACGAGTGTAGCTCACCTGGTGGCGGGGCGCGGCGGCGTAGCGCGCGGGCGGGTGGGCGCGCGCGGCGGGGTCGTCCTCGCCCGCCAGAGGGATGATCTCGGTGTCGTCCACGTCCAAGGGCCCGTCCTCCACGATGCGCTCGCCCTCGCGCAGCGGCTCCGGCTCGCGCCCGGAGTCCACGGACGCCGGCGCGTCGCCCGGCATGGGCGTGTCGTCCTCCAGCGCCGTCTCCGCGCGCTCCTCCTGCCACGGACCACCCCCGCCCTTAGGCCTCATTCACAACGCAAACTTAAACGTAACCGTAACGTAGCCGCAAAACCTACAAATGGGTTATAAAGCGAGATCATTCACAATGCCTTGACGTAAACGTAGACGTGAGACGTAAACTTAAAGAGCTCGCAAGCTCCAAGCTTCTACGTTTAAGTTTACGTCGAAATTCTACCGAAGACCAATCAGAGAGCAGCATGAAAGGTCGCAGAAGGAAGGTCGACTCCAGATCGATTTTGGTTTATGCGTGTGTATTGGTGTGTATAGTCGAAAGGTAGAGCAGAGAAGTTTGTGGAGTTTGCGGTACACAATTTAAAGCTCACTGCTTGCATATAACCTCAATAGGTAGGGGCGCAACAGCTGCTCGCAAATGCAAAAGGCGAAATCGATAGGAGAGTCGAAAAAATGCTAGAAACGAATCGATCAATATGTTGAATTCTGATTGGTTCAGGCAAAACCTACGTTCCAGCTTACGTTTGCCATTGTGAATGCTCGTTTTTACGTGAAAAGTTTACTGCATAAGTTTACGGCTTACGTTACGTTTAAGTTTGTTTTGTGAATGAGGCATTAGGCCCACAACGCGAACGTAACGGAGACACGAAACGTAAGTCCGGCATACACGGTACAGTTTTCGTGCAGATTGGACGTACATAATTCTACATCAACATGTTCATGATTTTTCATGCAGAAAACCTACAGTTAGAGTCCCTGGATAAAGAGAGTAGCGCATTCCTTGGCACCACCGGTGCCGCCATTTTATGTCCAGTTGAACTAAGCGGTTTTGTGAGGGAGTTAGGAACCACCAATCTGCCAAAAACCAATGATAATATACTCAAAATCCCCCATAATGTCTTCAATCGATATAATTTCTCCTAACTCCTGAATTCTGCCTGGCAAGGCTGTCGGGAGAAAGGATATTAAATGGCGGCGGCCGTTACAGTTGCGCTACTCTGTATCCAGGGACACTACCTACAGTTTGACTCAGGCGCTTCTAGGGGCAGAATGATTCACTAACAGAGATCGGACATTGTGATTTTGTGGTTAGGTGTATCAAAGTGCGATTGTGTGAAGTGATATATTGTTATTAACTTCCATTTTCCCCAATTGTTAACTTCCTATTTTTATTCTCTATGCTCCTCATGGTTAATTAATACCAAATAAAGATCATAATCTGAACGCACACACAGATATACCACCACCGACAGTACTCGGACGGCGCAATTCAGTTGTTTCTCTTTAGACCCCCTAGCGACAACCTGTGGCGATTCGTGCAGAAAACGTATAGACCGTGTATGCGCGACTTTTCGCTTTTGTACTTCCAGTTTGGGATCTTGAAATTTCTAAATAGAAACTGTATGAGAATCTGCACGAAAACTGTACCGTGTATACCGGGCTTTAGAAATGAGTTATTAGGGAGTTTTAGCACCAGGCGTAAGGAGACGTCCTTAAACTCTATTGATCACGTGAGTATCGAGATTATAAGGTCGTAATGAACAACGCTCAGAAGAGTTTTAGCGATTGCGACATTGTGTTATGCATTATAACAAAAGAAATATTTCAAGCGTTGAACAAAGAAGTTGCATAATATATCAAAGAGTGTAGACGAAGTGGTAAGACATTTAAACCACGATACGAGACAAGAGTATAACAAATGTACATGGTGTACGGAGTTTTAGATGTTGAGGCCCACCGCAATGAGTACGCAATCTGGAATTTTGAATCGGCTTTTCTTGAGAATGTAAGGAATATATTAAAACAGCGTTCGTTTATGGCCATAAGACATAACGTAACCCGAATATATGATTTCAACTTCTATTTCGCAAAATTCTTACCTGTCACCTCCTCAACATTTTCCGTTAATTCTTGCCAGCGTTGTGGAGTTGGTAAAGAATAATTGTAACTCGTTACATACGGGAATCAGTTTATTAGAGTTGGTAAAATACCTTTCCTGTTTTTAGGTGGCCATTTTGCCGTTTGTAAGGTGACCGTAGAGACTCCTATAGACCTGTACTATTTATGAAGGTATAAGGTCGTACGTTAGGCTTAAGATAAGACGTTATGACTTCAAGGTCCGTCACGTGACAGTTAGTGCATAACGTCGCTACCTTCCGCTTAGCACTAAAACTCCCTATTAAGCGAGATTTTTCACAATGCATTGACGTAACCTTAGACGTATAGCCGTAAAATTAAGAGTTCACAACCACCAAGCTTTTACGTTAATTTTACGTTGGAATTCTACCGAGGACCAATCAGTGATCAGCATGCAAGAAACAAGCATGGTGGATTTCATATCGTGTTCAGGTTTCTAGTTATGTCATTTCATTTCTATTATGTAGTGAACTTGTTCGCGAACGGTTTTGATGCGAAGATTGAATTCAAAGTAATAATTTTGGCCATTTTTCTTGCCACTTTAATTTGACGTGGCAAGTAAAATAATTACGTTCGATGAAGTACTTGTGAATTTGGTACACGATAATTCTTGTTCATAAAATAAAGGAAATGCGAGCACCAATACAACAGCTACTCGCATTTATAAAGACAAGAAAAAGCAAGAAACCACGGAGAAAAGATCTTGTCACGACGCTAGAAATGAACCAATCAAGCTGCAATACGTTGAAATATGATTGGTTCAGGCGAACCTTACGTTGCAGCTATACGTTCACATTATGAATGCCCATTTTACGGGTAAATTTTACTACTACGTGTAGGGCATCCGTACGTTACGTTTAAGTTTGCATTGTGAACGAGGCCTTAACGCTTGGCATATCACTACCGGTGAACGATATAGCGTTCGAAATTGTTTATTTGTTATATGCAAGTTTATAAGAAAAAGGTTTAAAAATACAGTCGCATTTTATTCTGTGAAAGTTAAATAAAAAAGTAGGTATCGAGTGTATTTTAAAATGTTTATTTCGTAACAAAAATATAGGATTAATTATCGTCCATTTGATGTAGCAAGTAGTAATGATTACTGGCAAGCCGGAACGGTAATATAGAAACACTTAGCGTTTCACCAATGTATGAGCATCAAAACTTACGACAACACTACGACACTACTAACTTAGCGATCTCGGCCATCGGATCGGCTCGAACACATTTTTCTTTGATTCTAACAAGGGACGGTAGTGAGTGCGCCGCGATTCGTTTCTCACCTGGGGTGCGTGGGCCTCGGGCGCGCCGAAGGCCGCGTAGTCGGGGCCCGCGGAGCGGTAGGGGTAGTCGCTGGGGTAGTGCAGGTCGTCGGCCATGCTGCGGCGGGCGCCGTACTCGGCGGCCTCCTGGGCGCCGGTGGCGTCCACGTAGACCGCGGCGTCGGGGAAGTAGCCGGCTGACCGGGAGTCGCGCCCGCACCCCGGCGCCCGCGCCGCCCCCAGCGCCTGCAAACACACGCACCCGTTAGCGGCGTTACTCCCGTGTCTCTGGACCGGGAGCGGTGGCTCAGTGCAGCGCCTCGATTTTCGGACAGCGGCAAGATTTTCGACAGTAGCTTTTCAGCTAGGTCGAATTCAGTCGCTGTCTGGAGGAGAACTTTAACGTCTCCCGGCTGCTGTGATCAGTAGTTGTCCGTGGTTTCTCCGATCAACACCTCGCGAATGTCGGAGCAAGTACCCTAACAAAGGGGCCACGGACCGTGCGCGATCTTTCCTTTCTCTTCCTTGTTATTTCCTGTCCCCTAACACACACACATACACAAACATGCACTACATTACCATATATTCCGGGAGACCGGTCGGGAGCTTAGAGCTTGTCCCGGCTGGAGCGGTGCCCCGCTGGTGGGAGAGACCTGGTTAGGGGAAACCTCTCTACAAGCCGCCCTAAGCGACTGCAAACACGTTCATTCATTCATACACTGCTCACGCCGTTAGGCCCGTATCTCTAGTGAAGGTTGGTTGGTTGGTTAGTGATTCCGGGCGCGTTAATTGCTTTGATGACTAGTCCCGTAAGTGTAGTTCATGTTTTTTTACTCGGAAGATGGCGGTGATCTTCCCCCCGCTGGATGGCGAGATCCGGCGCCGACCTACCGTCGACTAGCGGGGTTTCCCTCAACCAGGACTCTCCCACCAGTGCGGCACCACTCCAGCCGGGACAAGCTCTACGCTCCCGATCGGTCTCCCGGAATATGTGGTAGTGTAGTGCATGTTAGTGTAAGTGTGTGTGTGTGTGAAAGGGGAGAGAATAGGACAAGAAAGAGGAAGGAAAAATCGCGTATGGTCCGTGGCCCGTTTGTTAGGATACTATTCCGGCATTTTCCTGGTGTTGATAGGAGAAACCATGTAAAATTACCGATCAGGGCAACCGTTCGCTGGAAGTGTCCTCCAGACAGCGAGCTCTGCCGCCGTCGGGGGTAGCGTCCCGTGCCTCACCTGCGAGACGGTGGCGTCGAGCTCCGGGAAGGGCAGAGGGAAGGCGTCGGCGCAGACGGCCAGCAGCGCCAGCAGCAGCTCCGCCCCGCGCAGCCACATGGTGCAGCAGTGGCCGCCAGCGCCACGCCCCCGCCGCTTTATACGCGTGGCCCCGGCGCCCGCTCGGAACGCCGACACGGCGGGCGGGCTGGCGCAACGGCGCCCCAGAATGCCTTTGCCTTCCGCGAAACTCTAAACAACACGACTTGGAATGAAATTGGAATGGAGAACATGTAACCTAAATCAATTTAGAAGTAAAACGATATATTTCTCATTTACCAATGTTGATGTTCAAATAATAAATGCAACATTTATACGCAAATGAATTTTAAAATAACGTTCGTCTACATTTTATGTGGTAATTTTATACTGCATTATCTTTCAATCATTCATTCATTCATTCATTCATTATGTCATTCTCTCTTTCTTTCTTTCTTTTTTTCTTTCGTTCTTTCTTTCTTTTTTCTTTCGTTCTTCCTTTCGTTTTTTCGTTTTTCTTTCTTTCTTTCTTTCGTTCTTTCTTTCGTTCTTTCGTTCTTTCTTGCGTTCTTTCTTGCGTTCTTTCTTTCTTTCTTCCGTTATTTCTTTCGTTCTTTCTTTCTTTCTCACGTACTACATAAGTAGTATTGAGAAAACAGTTATATAATGCTGCCGCGAAAAACTGGAAATTTTTAGAGCCTTTTAAAATGGCATATTAAAGATCCCTGATGCGGAAAAATAGAATACTTCTTCTTTCTACAAGCAGAATGTAACTTCCTCTAACACGTTTTGTAGTCAGAATTACGTTTTCTTTGTTCTTAATGCAGAAATTTGGGAGAAACATGTCTGTCAGAGAAAAAACTTTAGCAGCTTAACCGTAAGCAGCATTTTTACCAAAATTAAAATTTCAGAGTCGATCTGCCTGACGTAGCGAACCCCTTGAATTTGAAACATATTTTAATATTTGGAGATACATCAGATGACACCTTACGAACATTTTCAATTTTGTCAAAAATGGCTCCAAGTTTTTTTATTAACCTTTGCCTTTGAATAGCGTAAAGGACACTTAAAAACGGCACATGTATCAGTTTCGTTGAAATATCTGAATTTTCCAAAATTGTCAAAGTTGAAAATGTGTTCGTACAACTACAGTATGGAATATAGACATTTTTGCTCCGAATAAAATCTGTTCTTAAAATTATACCTTTAACTACACTACGGCATTTTTTTTAAAAGAGCTCACGTTGTTAATATTTTCTTTTCAAGCATTTTCTATAAATTATTACATTTGTGAATACAAGTGCATTAAATGATTTATTTTCAAGTTTCTCCAAAACTCAAAAGATGTCTGTGAAATTTAGCTAAAAAATAGGCATTTTCATAAACGCTTAAACGACATTTTGTCAACAACAGCTACCGGTAAAGGTGGCTCAACCCAAGTCACTGCCATGCCTCTGACCGGGAGGTCCTAGTATTCGAGTGCCTACATTGACAGGATTTTCGACACCGCTTGTCGGCTAGCCAGGTCGAAATCCGCCGCTGCCTGGAACAGAAATCTAGCGGTCGTCTTCTCTGATCCGCAGTTTTCCGTGGTTTCGCTGATCAACACCACGCGAATGCCGAAGCACTACGCTAAAGAAAAGGACCACGTACTACGCGCGATCTTTCCTTCTCCTCCTTCTTCTTCTTCTTTGTCCTTTCCTCAGCCCTTACACACACACACACACACACACACACACACACACTAATATAACACTAGCACATATGTCGGGAGACCCTTCGGGCGGAACAAGCTTAGAGTTTGTTCCGACTTAGGGCAGTGCTACGCTGGTGGGGGATACCTAGTTTGGGGATATCCCCCCAAATCGACGTAGGTTGTCGCCGGATCTCACCAGCCGGGGGGGGGGGGTAAATCACCGGCACCTCCCGCGATAAAGACATGCATTACACTTATGGGTCTAATAACCTCAGCAGTTAATGCGCCCGGAGTCATTGATCATTCAAACCGTGAGCAGTAGCTTAGAGAATCAATTGATATCACTACGTCTCTGACCGAGAGGTCCTAGTCTCGAGTCCGGGAGGTCCTAGCTTTTCAGCTAGGTCGAATTCAGTCGCTGTCTGGAGGTGAATTCTAGCGGCCGACTGCTCTGATCGGTAGTTTGCCATGGTTTCTCCGATCAACACCAGGCGAATGCCGGAGCAGTACCCTACCGAACGGGCCACGGACCGCGCGCGATTTGTCCTTCCTCTCCCATTAGACACACACTCTTACACTAACATGCACTACACTACCACATATTCCGGGAGACCGGTCGGGGGCTTAGAGCTTGTCCCGGCTGGGGCGGTGCCCTGCTGGTGGGAGAGTCTTGGTTAGGGGGAACCCCACTAGCCGACGGTAGGTCGGCGCCGGATTTCGCCATCCAGCGGGGGAAAATCACCGCCATCTCCCGAGAAAAAACATGCACTACACTAACGGGACTAATGACCAAAGCAGTTGACGCGCCCGGAAACACGAAAAAATCAATCAATTGATTTCAAGAAAAGCTGCAAATCTTTCAATGAAATTTTTTTTAGAGGAATATGTTTTACTCATCTGCAGTATTCTTAAAGACAAATTTCAATTCAGCTAGGTAATCAAGGTAATCTAGGTAATCAATTCAGGTAAATTAAGGTACCAAAAAGTTGAGAAAATAATTTAAAAAATGTTTTGGTGCTGATTGGTAGTACCTGGAAAAATGATGGAGCAATACCGAGGGTTTGAAAACTATATACCTAGTGCGAGAAAGTCTGTGTCATTCGGTAGTACCACTAGTTACATATGTATGAACTCATGAAATGTTGCCGAAAAAATTATTTGGAGCCCCTATACGGCGAGAACCCTAAGCATATGCTTAATCTGCTCATGTATTTCCCCAACTCACCAGTGGATTCCAACAACAACAATAGCCGCTCATCCATTGTATGATGCATTAGAAATAATTTAACATCTCAAGATTGTGATTGTGTAATATCACAAGATGAGAGGACATTTAAAATCACATATAATGTAACAGAGCCTTTTTTGTACATCAGAGCTCTATCAGATTTAGAGACAAAATTAAATGACCCAATGCAGTTGTTATCAGGCATAACTAATACATCTGCTCTCGTGCAATGCACTTTTCAACCATAAAAGTAAAACTTCCATAGAAATTATCTTCAGAAGAGACCTTGAGTTAATTACGAATCGAATGAGGCATTTCACTGTCCTGTAACTGGCTGATGTTTGACTAGTACTCTTAAGCAGAATCTTTCATAAGTTAGTTACTAAGTTATTTAAAGCACGTGTAATTTTATGAAAAGATTTATTCTATTACAATTTTATATGTTTCTTTAATGAGTCTTTATAACAACCTTTCCTCATACAGTAAAAAAAGCTTTATCTACAGTATATTTTCTATTATAATATCTACGTTTTATGATTATATGCTCTAAATTAATTAATTTTATTCACTGTAATAAAATAGCAAGTTATTAGATAATACCCTCTTGGAAAAAAGAATATATGTCTGTTAAACGTATGAAATAGTCATATTAATAATTTCCAATGCACGCAGAAATTTAAAGAAAACTATGCAGTCTTCGTCCATATGGGAAATATCTATCATTTCTTTAGATAATCAGAAACTCGGAGGAAATAAAAAACAATGAAACAGTTTCGATATTGAGTCGCTTGGAGTCGAGCTATTTCGACCGGTAAATTTTCATTTTTAAAATAATCCTATAAATAGTTTAGGCGTTAGTTTTCTTCACGGACGGACGGACGGACGTTTTGAAAAAAAAATGTTCCAAAATCAGGGGATCCCAAAACGTGTATTTACCTTGAAATGTCGAAATCTCAAAAAACATTTTGAAATCTCGAAAACGCTTTTCCGTAGCATTACATAACTTTCTCTATTCTTCATATATTACTCCGTATAGATTTCCGTCCCCGAGAAAGTAACAATTAAACACTTTTGTTTTGGAATAAAAAATGCAAATATTGTATTGTGTTATTCCATGTATTTTCATTCTGCACGTACCGACTGAATTCCCATACTCAGTGCGTCATTGTTTACAACACAGCTGATGTTATGCGACAGCAAGGCACTAAAGAACAGGCCGTCTGCCGTTTAATACATGCTATTCATGAGTTGCGTTACGGAATAGCAACTTTTTTTATATTCTTAGTATGTAAAAAGTATTGTACTAGTAAGTTGAGTTTTACAGTATTTGTGATGACTGTGTTTTGTTTAAATGTTTAATGTGTTGTAGTGTTGTGTCAGAGTATTTCATTTGTTGTCCTTGAGGTGTGTTCGTGCTACATCTTGGAAAGATATTTTGCTTGGTTTTGTTTAGTAGCATTTTTGCTGCTCCAGGCACTATTAGAACACTAATGAAATATCGTTAGAAGATTAAACATAATAGTTTTTAATAAGCTCCTTACCAACAATCCCCGGGTGTCAGTAATGTATCGGCGAAATCATAAAACATATTTCAAATTCGGAGGTGTATTAGATAGAATACAACATAACTGCGGCCTTCGCATTTCATTCGCGCTTCCCATACTTTGTGATCGCGCAAGAGAATGCTCGCATGAAACGTTCGTTTGCGAAGAGTCCTTGCATAATTTGCTGGTGTACTAACAGATCCCAGTTAATATATGAGGATGTACTAATGTTAGATTCCCTATTTTAAGCTTAATTGAATCTCAGGTGTATTCGTACAGAGATCTACTATGTTGTACGTGTAGTTTTAATAACTTTTCAAAACATCTTTTCCGCGCAAAAATTATTGTTTATATACTGTATGTGTAATGAAAATGTATTGCATGAAAAATAAATGTATAGTTTTACGTGTATTTGTCGTATTTTTACATATTCTTAAGAAGGAAAGTTCAAGGTCATTTATTAACTCTGTAAGACGGTAGGCCCTATCCCATCAATGATGAAACACGCAACTTTATGATCCATTTCTCAGGAAGTACTGAATAAATTTTAATGGATTTTGCATTACTTATTAAGTGATGCATGAAGAGATTATAAACCCACAATTAAGTTTTTATCTCTATTCTGAAGCAATTTATATTTTTCTCCCAAAAAATTTTTTTTTTCAAAAAAATGTGTCAACAAATCATAAGGTATGGACTGGAGAAGTAATAATCATGATTGAGGATCTACATTCCTAGTAAAACGTGGTTTATCATCACTGAAATTTTCATGCAGATATATTGTGTAGTTTCCGAGATAATGGGGCAACTGTTCACAAATTTTAACTTCTGAGAAAATGGCACTCAAAGTTTTCAGAGATACATGTTGGGAAAATACAGAATGTTTTCACTGGAGAATAACTAAAGGCAGTCTACATCGTAATAACAGCATTTTTTTCTCATCGTTTCCGCGATGCAAAGAATTTGATCTGATTTCTGATTTTCTTTGAAAATACCTCTTTTAAAGATTCTTTACATTTCACCACTACAGATACATATAAAACTATGTCCTTTAAAGCGGAAGAAGTGGCTCAGTGCATCAGTGTCATGGCTGTGCCTCTGTCTGAGAGGTCCTACGTTCGAGTCCCGACCGTGGCAAAATTTTCGGCACTAGCTTGTCAGCTAGGTCGATTTCAGTCGGTGACTGGAGGAGAATTCTAGCGGCTGGCTGCTCTGATCAGTAGTTTTCCGTGGTTTCTCCGATCAATGCCAGGCGAATGCTGGAGCAGTACCCTATCAAACGGGCCACGGACTGCGCGCGATCTTTCCTTTCTCTTTCTTGTCCTATCCTCACTTCTTACGCGCATACTTACATTAACATGCAGTACACTACCACACATGCCGGAGACCGGTGGGGAGTTTAGAGCTTGTCCCAGCTGGGGCGGTGCTCCGCTGGTGGGAGATACCTGGTTAGGGAAAACTCCGGAAGTCGACGGTGGATATCGCCAGCCAGCGGGGAATATCATCGCCACCTCCAGATGATAAAAACATGTTGTACACTTACGGGACTAATGATCTCGGTAGTTGACCTGCCCGGGCTAACTACCAACCAACCTATTTCTTTTAATTCTGTAGACTATAACACACCGTAATATTGATAACAAGTTGGACTCTACTAAACAACAAATACATCAAGTTACGCTTCTATATGTGCGATGCAATTGTTAACAAAACAATTTGCATTGACAAAAATTGGACTATCTCCCAGACAGTTCTACCATCACAAATCAAAAACTAGCTTTACGACAAAATTACAACCAGAGATATTAGAAGTTGTATGGGAGGGAGTACAGTAATATTCCAGGTGTGTTTGTGTGTGTGTATATATACATATATATATATATATATATATATATATATATATATATATATATATATATATATATATATTCTTTGGAATCTTAAAAATAAATTTAATGCAATTATAGATGGAAAATGTCAGTGAATCTTACCAAGAAATGTTCGGCGTCGATTGTGTAATGGTTAGCGTATCGGACTGTTGGACGCAAGTTCAAACTTGAACGAAGCCGTGAATTTTTAAGGGTGAAAAAGTCCTTCGTACTCCTTCCTTCGGAGGGGAAGTAAAGCCGGCTGTACCATGTTAGTAGATTTACTGCATGTAAAAGATCCTCAAGCCTAAATGAAGCGTCTGAGCTAAATTTAAATTGCCTGTTTCTTCGCCCAAGATTACTTGGGCGAAGGTATTAACCTTCTTTCTCCCCTAGTTGGTGAAAGGAACATAGCGAAATTTGCGTGGTCAGACGAAAAGAGCAGGTCTCATGCCCTGAGACACGACACGTAAAATAAGGCATCAATTCAATTCAAATGTTCATAAAAGAACATATTATTTAATTATACAGAAAAAAATTCAATTAAAACGAAAATCGGCCTACCGTCTGACTTTAAGAAGAATTCTGTTTATTTTCGTTAATCTATCTGGGGAAAATCTTGAATCTGACAATATGGGTAAAATATCCTCCATATTCCAGATAGAGTTGTTTTCTGAAGTGTTGTTGTTGTTGTTGTTGTTGTTTTGTATCAATGAGAGTAGAATATTCCGCCTTTAAACAACAAAAGCTCTTTTCATTACCATAATTTTGCATAAATAATTTAAAAAATCAGTAGTAGGTTATAATATAGCTTCACAAATAGTGGAAGGTGAAAAGAAGGTGGAAGGAAGGTGAAAAGAACTCTTAACAGTTGAATCGATTTGTGGAACCGAAAATTTATTTGGATTATTTCATTCTACAGTTGTACAACTTGTATTTATTTTGTAATTTCTTCTTTGATACACACTTTCAGCTTCGATCATCCGTATGGAAGGGCATGGCCTTTTCTATGCTTTGGGCGGTGACATTATTTAATACTTCGTATACTATTTCAAATGAGAGCATATTTTAGTTTCATACGAAACATTTCTTTTTTCAGGGAAGAAAGGAGAGAAATCATATCCAAGAAATCACTTCTAGCGCTCCATGAACTCATCAACTTCTTGAAAAACAGTAAGTAAGAATAAAAATAATTAATCTATAATTTGTACTTGTGTAAAAATGAGATCTCTTTATTAGTGATGCTCATACGTAAGTGGTTAAAGAAAGATACTTCAATAATTAAATAAGTTCAAAGAATTGGTCGCCCGATCGCGATTCGAATCCGGGCCTTCTGGTTGACGCCCAGCTGCTCTAACCTCCTAAGCTACCGATGGTTATAAAAAAAAAGATACTCCAGCAAAGAGCAAGTCAAGGTAGAGGAGCAGTCCCCTCGTCCTCGTAAGCACTTCAATGCACTTTCAACGAGCACTCTTGCAGCCGCTCCCCAAACTGCGCATGCGCGCGTCTGAGTCACTCGGCGCACCCGCAGCCGCGCATCCGGGAACCTCACTGCGCGCGCGGGAGGCCGAGGGCGCAAGAGCGAAGAGCGGTGACGGGGGGGGGGCGGGGGACGCGGATGACGTCACGCGGTGCCGAAGCCCTAGGCGGGCGGCAGCGCTGCGGGTCGGGCGTTTCACGGGGCGGGGAAAGGGCGAGTCGGGGGCTGGGAGTGCGGGCAGGGGATGGGGGCGTGTCGTAAGGGGGACGTAGGCCGGTGAGAGCGTGTGGGGATGGTGGTGTGGGCGGGGCGAGCGATGACGCAGAGCGGCGGGGGGGGGAGGACGAGACGACGCGATGGCCGGAGAGGGGAGTGGAGCGACCGGGAGCGGTAACTCAGTGCATCAACTGATGTCACTGCAGGGCCTCTGACTAGGTTCGAGTCCTGACGGCGGCAGGATTTTCGACACTAGCTTTTCAGTTAGGTCGAAATCAAAATTCTAGCGGCCGGCTGTTCTGATCGGTAGTTTTCCGTGGTTTCTCCGATCAACACCAGGCGAATGCTGGAGCAGTACCCTAACAAACGCGCCACGGACCGCTCACAATCTTTCCTTCCTCTCCCCGTACACACACACACACACTTACACTAACATGCACTACACTACCACATATTCCGGGAGACCGGTCGGGAGCTTAGAGCATGTCCCGGCTGGGGCGGTGCCCCGCTGGTGGGAGAGTCCTGGTTAGGGGGAAACCCCGCTAGCTGACGGTAGGTCGGCGCCGGATCTCGCCATCCAGTGGAGAAAGATCACCGCTATCTCCTGAGAAAAACATGCACTACACTTACGGGACTAATTACGAACGTTGTTGACGCGCCCGGAATCACTAAACAACCAACCAAAGGGAGTGGAGCGGACTCTAAGCGCGACGGAGGTGGGCGAGGGCGGTTGGGTGGAGCGGGGTTGGCTGGAATGGGGGGGGGTGCGGTGGCGAAGAGGGCGCGTCCGAGGGTCAAGGCGAGCGCCCGCACCGCCCGCCCCTTCCCATAACGCGCCCCTTCGCTAATCGATGCCCTCGCCCGCATCTCCGACCGCAGGGGGGCGCCCGACTCGGAAGTCGCTCTCACTGCCACACTCCACGCGGCGGGCCTACACAGCATAATTTCTTCTTTATAACGACTAATTCCTCTGTTTAAGCGTTTAATTTCACCGGCAGGCAACATTGACAAAGGAGGCATTTCTTACTGGGAGCGGTAGCTCAGTGCGTCAACTGAGGTCCTAGGTTCGAGTGCTGACGGCGGTAGGATTTTCGACACTAGCTTTCCAGCTAGGTCGAATTTAGTAGCTGCCTGGAGAAGAATTCTAGCGGTCGGCTGCCTTGATCGGTAGTAATCCGTGGTTTATCCTTTCACTTTATTCAAAATATTACTGGTTTTGGATTTATTTTCAGATATATGGTGACAAAAGCTCATTTTTTTCCAACCTATTCTATACCTTAAATATCGACGCTAGTGATTTCTTTCTTAATTTCAACATCAAATTATTAAATAATCTTATTTACGTTTTTAAACTGAGTCAAATCGCGAGTTTTTGAAAGAATTGCCTGAGGTGCCAGAACCAACAGAACAG
This sequence comes from Teleogryllus occipitalis, assembly GCA_011170035.1. Taxonomy (NCBI): domain Eukaryota; kingdom Metazoa; phylum Arthropoda; class Insecta; order Orthoptera; family Gryllidae; genus Teleogryllus; species Teleogryllus occipitalis. Next base: position 61,073 of record BLKR01014815.1, on the reverse strand, counting down.
TATGAAAACATTCCAAGTACTGTATGTTTAGACTTGACCCATGTGGTAAAGCGCTGGTCTTGGTAGCTAAAGGACTTGGGTTCGAATCCTTGCCCCTGACTTATGTTCATGTTTCTCAGAATAGAGTACAAAGAATTTAATTATAGAAGTGTCATATTCATCAAAGCGTTTGAATTGTCAAAAATTTGTCATTTGAATTTTTCGTGCCCTTCGGGCGTCGTGTCATTAGCTCTTTCAAAATGAAGGGCAAAGTGTCAGTAGGATAGAAGTTGCACTATTATATTACAGAACAGTTTCAAATAATGAGAGAAAATATGGGCTGTTGAGCGCCACTAGTTCTAAATTGAGTTCAGATGCTACCTCTTTTCTCAAGCACGCTCCTCGGGCCCCTAAAATGATGTTCTACATCAGGGTTGTCCAATTTGTTAGGCCTCAAGGGTGGGCCACAACTAAACTTTTAATCTGGTTTTGGGCCATATTTTCCTCACTCGGGCGATCATCACCTGACTTCCCCGTAATATTGATCTCGGCAGTTTGCCGGGTTGCTCTGAAACGGGAAGGTAATGGAACCATGCGTGATATCACGCCGTATCAGGCATAATGCACTGAATCAAGTTGGAATGATTTTTAGTTTGTGAATTTACTAGAAAAAATCCTTAAATATAAACTTCACCAAGGGGGCGTTGACCCCAGCAGGGCGCATGTGCTAGGGGCAAGTTCTCGCCCAACGTGGATGCAAGGGACTTCTACTTTTGACAAATAACCTTTCGCGGGCCACAATTAATGGCAGCGCAGGCGCCAAGTTGGACAACCCTGTTCCAGATAAAACTTCGTGTTAATGTAAATGCATTCACTATGCTGAGCAAAACATTGCAAACCCTATATCTCGTCATTACGACATACCTGACATTTTCAAACATATGCAACATTTACAACGAAACATTTGCATTATTTCATTCTGTTTAACATTTCCAACCGTATAGATAAGCGTAAAACAAGAGAGTGAGTTCAGTTCGCTGTGAATTAGTGGTTCACGCTCGACGGATTCTCTCTGATACGTTGTGAGTGCGAAATCGTGTAGGATGAAATCGTGTGGTTTAGATTGTCGAGGACAAATATTTTTCGTTATCAGGGATCGGAGTGGAGTTAGGAAAATAAGCATTCTCATATTTTCGTATTTCTTGCAGTATCTCAGAACTGTACATTACCAAAAAATATAATAGCTTTACTACCATTAGAGATCAAACAATTTCACAAGCTTGCGTTTAACATAAGGTACTCACAAGTAATAAGACCTCTAGCATGTCTCTGTATCCTCGAGTGTGAGTTCAATTTTACGTTTGTTTAATTGTCTGCTCGAAATTGAATATTCACAATTAAGTTCTTAACTTAGTCTAGAGAGTTGAAATTTGATATAAAAATTTATTTTTACCTGTGTTGGTGGCGCATAGGTTCCGACCCTCTTTAAAGATCTCGCAGTCTGTAGTTGTTTACTGTGTGAGCCACGGGTATTTTTGGCATGTGACTGTGACATAGTTAACTTCTCACATCACCTTGCATTTATAGCTGTGCCATCATTTCATTCGTAATCATTCATCTCTCTTCACCATATTAGTCGTTCTATCATTCATGCAGAGGAAGGCAATGGCAAACCACAACATTTGCAAACCACAACACAGCAAATCACAACCAATTTCCCATAAAAATAAAGAACACAAGGAGTAAGACACTTCCCTCACCTACTCTCGGCAACTTCGTGTGGGGGCCATCATCAACTTATTTGTTATTTTATGATAGTTTAATGCCATAATATTCGTGAAAAAAGATTCTCACGAAATAAATTTTGTGACCTCAGACAGCCTTAGATGCCGAGTTGTTAGGGACTCGTTACCGTTTATGCGGCTGCGCGCCATTCTTCAAACTCGATTTTGGCTAGTCCAGGTTAGTTGGGGGAGTAGCACTATTATTCGTCCAACTTAACGCGCCTGTTCTGTCTTTCAGGCAAAGAATACTTCTGTGTTATTTTTGCATCACTAATTAGCAGAAAATATATGCAAGAGGAATAACACATGTACCCGAGCAAGACTTTCTCCTCTTTATGCTGCTTTCGTCTGAAGATTTTTGTTCGTAACGCCACAAGAACTTTGGGAATTATCGATAAATTCAAGAATAGCGAAGCTTTCTTTAGAGTTCATATGAGAATTTCTAAAGCATATGTGGTTTTTTTAGAGACTAGTATTTGACAAATGGAATCGATTAATTAATCATAATTCTCACTGTGTATTTAATTTATCATAACATTTCAATAAATGGTGTATTCTAACTATAGTACTGAGATTGTGCAGTGACCTTAGAAGAATAGATCATTATCTACGTTACGAACTAATTTTATTTTTAAATTTATTTATATAAACACGTAGTTATTAAACACAATTCTGAGAAAATTGTAAATCAGCGGAACTTCATTAATTAGCGAATTTGTAAACTCTTTATTTGATGTAGATACAGGACAATGTGTAGAATTAATATTTCCGAAAGACGTCACTTGCAAATGTGACTTCAGATGTTTTTTCATGTATTCTGTCTACTTGTTGCACTTTTAGCTCACCCTGAATCATTTGTGTTGCAGCTGTGGTTCATGAAGAATGAATGTTTCTTCTGTTTTGCATGTACTAAAAATATAATGAATTTAAACACCGTACTCAAAATAATACCAATTAAGACAAAAAAAAACGAATTTACTACAACATTGAACTAGATTCCCCTAACATTCAAGTAAGGAGGAGATGAATGACAAAACTGATATCAATCTGATAATCTCCATAGTGAATGACAGTTCCGCTTGGTCGATGTTTGTCGAATTCTGAAATTTTATTTGTCTTTTATCCAAGTGTGGAATATTTGCTACGACTTCTAGCAGCTTGCCCTTGGAACAAAGGGCGAACAATCCTCGAATCGCAACAGAAATTGCCAGTGCCAGTTTACCGAGCAGGCTCAGTAGGCTTCAGCCTGGGGCGCGCAATTTTTGGGGGCGAACGAATTTCAGCGGATTCAACAGTTCATAAGGCGAACGTTTCAATGTTATTATTGAAGTATTTATTTTCGTATTTGTAACAAAAGAAGGCGTTAATTAATCTAATATATCCATTTATGTATACAGATAAAATTAATACAAAAAGACCGTATATTTGTTAAATTAATATCGCGGTGAGAATTATTAATACGTCTTCGTATAAACAATTATTTATACTACATGATAAATAAATTAAAGGAAAATTTATTTAAACTGCAATTGTAACCGGGTGAACCCGGTGGCAATTAATTACATAAATAAGATAATAGATGCCATGCAAATAACATAATAATGGTAATAATAGTGTTTAAATTATAATAATAACAATAACAGTAATAATAACTGCTAACTAGTTGCGTCGGCTACAAATATCGTGCAAATTTTTTTATCCAAAATATTATAAATAGTTTTAATGTTTTAAAAAAGCAAATTAAAAGGGCGCTAAAACATTTGACAGCCTAGGGCGTTCATAAGTCAAAGTCAGGCCCTGGAAATCGCTATTTTAGGGCACTGTAGGGGGCGTTCCAGAGGGGGAAGGGGGGAGGCGGAGGGGAAGTGAAGGGGAAGGGGCCCTAGCGATGCTCATGCCATGGTGTCCTTCATCCTGCTCCTTGGGCCGCCCTGGCGAAACGATCAGAACTCCTACGCATGTGGGTTGAGCGTGGTGAAGCGAAGTTACAAACGCTCCGCAGGAACGTGCCGACTTGGCGATGGAGCTCGACCTGGACTTCAAGGCGCACACGTAGACAAAAAGACTTATGGTGGACATTGCAGAGGGGGAAACACATGAAAAACATCCCCTTACACCGGGAGCGGTAGCTCAGTGCATCAAATGATGTCACTGAGCGCCTCTGACGGTCCTAGCTTCGAGTCCCGGCGGCGGCTTTTCAGCTAGGTCGAATTATGTCGCTGTCTGGAGGAGAATTCTAGCGGCCGGCTGCTCTGACCGGTAGTTTTCCTTGGTTTCTCCGATCAACACCAGGCGAATGTCGGAGCAGTACCTTACCAAATGGGCCACGGACCGCGCGCGATCTTTCCTTCTTCTTCCTCGTCTCATACTCTCTCCTTACATGGACACTTACATTAACATGCACTACACTATCACATATTCCGGGAGACCGGTCGGGAGCTTAGAGCTTGTCCCGGCTGGAGCGGTGCCCCGCTGGTGGGAGAGTCCTGGTTAAGGGAAGCTCCATTGGCCGAAGTTAGGTCGGCGCCGGATCTCGCCATCAAGCGGGAGAACATCACCGTCATCTCCCGAGAAAAAACATGCTCTACACTTACGGGACTAATGACCAAACCAGTTGACGCGCCCGGAAACACGAAAAAATCAATCAATCATTCATCTCCATAAAATGCGTACTTGTAATAAGTTACTAGTATAGTTTATTTTGTTACATTGGCACCTGGCGTGTGAGTGGAACCAGCCTACGTAGAAGTAGAGGGCAAGAGGTACCATTTTCCTTTCCTGCATTATAATTTTTCTTATAAATTGGAATAATGTAACGTCACTCAAAAAATCGATCTGAATAAACATGAAATGAATTGATTTTTTAATCCCACATTCACGAGGGACTATAACGAATCAAAATTTGAGCCTACACATACTATATCGTAAAACGTGGGGGATCGTGTCGAAAATCCTGCCGCCGTGGGGAGTGGGAACCTAGGACCTCCCGGTCAGAGGCGTTGCAGTGACATCAGTTGATGCACTGAGCTACCGCTCCCGGTTGCGTTGTTTTTTTACGGCACGACCAGACATGAGTGCAATAGTCACCACTAGTTAATCGTAGTTTTGGGGCTTCTTACCCTGGAAGAGCGAGCGTGTAGCTATAAACACGCGTGCTTTCTGATTCGTGCGCCTGGGCGCGCCGGTGCGTGCGTGGGCGTGCGGGGGCGGGCACGTGGGAAGGACCGGGCAGGCTCGTGGGTGGGAGCGCGCACGGCGCGTGGGCCAGGAATGGTGGGGGGCGTGGACGCCGTCGTAGGCAGACCTCAACGAAAGCGTGAAAGTGGGCCAGGAACGAGTTGGCAATGCAGCAGTCTGGATCTGCACTAGGCAGTAGCGGCTCCTTTGCTTTTACTAAGAAAAGGAAAGACGAAGAAATCAATTGCTTAAACTCCTTTAAATTAAACATATTACAATAAATTAAATGAGGAATACTTCTAGACCAAAAACTAACGTGGGAATATCATATTAAAGAAATTGCCCATTACTCACAAATAGTCACTCTAGACGAAGCAAAGAATGTGGGATTAGTTTATTCAAATTTATTGTTAGACCATCGCTTACTTACGCTTTCCCTGTTTGGGGTGGTAAAAAGTAATTTAGAGAAAATCCAAGTAGTGCAAAATAAATATTTAAGGCGCATAATTAAAGCACCATGGTTTGTGTCAAATAGACAAATTAGAAACGAACTGAAAATAGAAAACCTAAATACATACATTAGAAGATTTTCAGAAAATTTTTTTTATGAACTACCGAAAGCAGAATGTGTTAAAAACTTTGATCTAGGACTGTCAGCAAAAGACATTAAAATTATTTCAAGATACCCCAAGGATAAATGACGCCCACAATAAACGCTTCAATATAATGCAAATCGAATAGAAATAATTATCAAACATACAAACATAAAATTAAACAATAGAATATCACAATTTAAAAATATAAATTAAAAAATCCAAACACTAAATTAAGAGAACAGTAAGAGTCAACTAAAAAACTTCGATTAAATGAACTCCCCGCCCTAACCCAGTTATAATTATAAGTAATGCAAATCTCTGAATAACCAGTGGATTGAACAGATGGAAAATAAAGCCGTTAAAAACAATTAAATTGCGTGCGTCGTCTTGCGATGTGATAAGAGAAAAACACCGATCAGAGCGGAAGCGTCGTTTTGACTCCTTGGCAGCCCTCGGCCGTCCGGGAGACGTCCCGCTCTAGGCACAGGTGCCAACGCAGAACGTCGGCTTAAACATTGGCGCCCGTGCCTAGGACCGCCTTTAGACCTCTCCCAGGCGGTCAGGCAGTCAAAAACACCGAGCAGTTGTGTTTCCCCGATCACACGGGCTTCCAGCGCTCCATGTTGCACCACGATGCTGTTCTGGCCACGTTCAGTCACATCGTGGCTCTTGCTGGTGCGTGGGATCGGTCACCTCACGTGAAGAGGGGGAACGCCTTCGGGTGGTAGTGCTAGAGAGGAGGAATTCCTCCATCGAGATGTATAGCTCCATTAATATACGTTTTTTCTGGGCACAGGATTGCTGTGAGAAATGGCCGATTAACACAGGAAAGGAGGGAAGGCCCATCAGTTAAGCCCATCGGAAGCCCATCTTTCAACCCATCGGTTAAAAGAACGCGTTGTTTATAACACATTCAAAATAAATAACTTCATAATTACAGGCTAAAAAATACTTATTCTTTCAAATATTAAAGCAAATATATCAATACATGGTGAATGCTGGAGCAATACCCTCACAAATGGGTCAGGAACGCGCGCGATCTTTCCTTCCTCTTCCTTGTGGTAATCCCCTCCTCTTACACACACACGCGCGCACGCGCGCGCGCACACACACACATATATGCTATACAACCTCACATGTCCGGAGCTTAGAGCTTGTCCCGGCTCGGGCGGTGTCCCGCTGGGAAAGACATCTAGAGGAAGGAGTTCCCCGGAAGCCAACGAGTAGGTCGGCATCGGATCCCACCATCCAGCGGCGGAGGAACACCGTCATCTCTTAGAATAAAACATGCAGTACACTAACGGGAATAATTGTAGTTGACTTGCCCGGACACATCAATCAATCAAAACAAATATTTAATTTGCTAATTAAATTGAGAAGAAAACAAGTGAGGAGGACTGTCATCCCATTCTTCATCTGAAAAACCGTCACCGATGCGAGGGCTCATTGGGGACATTGGAGACTTTTCAATTACAGTAGAGAAACACAAAGGGTTAAGAAAATTGCCAGGACTCTGAAGATCAAGGACTTGATGAAGAATACACTGCACTTAGAGCTGATGACTGTTGTAAGAAGACCATTCAATCGTTTTAAAACCAACGGAAGAGAATCTCGCCACACTTTACCAGTAAATATAAAGTCACAATTAGCTTACAATTTCAAACAAGAAGACAACACACACCCAACTAAAACCGCTAGTAAAATTGTAGCTAACTACAACGACGTTTTGTTAGTGCCGACCAATAGACTTGCAAGAATTGTGAACCAAACCTTCCTTGTTCCAGTCAATATCAATTTTCATGAAAATACTTGGTACGATTGTAGCGCTAGTGTTGTGACAAGCAGTCTGACAGGAGTTTTGAAAATTACCATTTTTTCGGCATCAAGAACCTGCAAAACGATTATTTTGCTTGTACTACGTATACAAGAAAGTAATATACTACATATAGGAGCAAGAAAAAACACTTTTTTGGTATTAGGTATGCTCAAAGCGTGTTTTCTTTAAAAACTAATTTTCCTGCAGCATTACAATACTTTCTCCGTACAAAGTACTGAAGAAAGTAAGTGCCTTCAGATAGTGTTGGAGCGACCAGGTTTCCCTGTCGGGCTGACGTCATTTGTCGCACGACTCAGGCCGTATCCATTCCTTTATCATCCCTTTATCGCGAGCCACGCACGTTTCTGCTTCCATTCGGCTTATTGTGAAGTCGTGTGTTAAAAAGAGAAAACACCACTCAGCTGGGTAAAGAAACGCACAACTGTTATTAGTGTTTGTAATACGACTTTCTCCTTCCCTTTGCAATACTCATTATACGACTTTCTGGCGTTTGGTTAATGTTGGAGGTGCGTGTTATATTGCGGATAAAAAACGAATGCCTCATATCAAAAGTATATTTACTATTTTCAACATGTGCTTGAACGTATTAATGAAAACAAAATACTGTTCGTATCACCACATTTCTAAACATTGCGATTCTAGTATGTTTCACGATGTTTTCACGTCTGTCGCATGTCTTGCAGAAAGTTTATGGTTCCAAGAACGTTTATTGCCACAAAAAAACAAATTATCAACATTCCATTATATTAACAGTAAATTTGAAATGCATATTACCCAATGCTAGTAGAAACAATTGTCTTCTTTGTACTACATGGCCCTTCCCATTTAGTACTGTCCCTACAAGCCATGTTTTTTCGAAAATTCACGATATTGACTCCGAAATTCCTTCCAGAAGCTGTATTATTCATTCTGCTTTCGAGAATTCTACGCTTAAATTATTGATTTTTGATCTTTCATTCAGTTATGGAAGTTGGATTTTACGTAGGCTAAAATAGACAATGGAGGCAATTATGTCATTAATATACCCTTGTTTAAAGTATTTCCATAACAAGTGCACAAAAATACTTATATATGAATAAGTAAGTACTTATATATGAATAATAATAATACGAATATAGCACTACATAAATACGAATCAGATACTACATAGTAAATACGAAATGTGAAAATTTCAGCCATCTACTTGAAAAAAGGTTCTTAACTGAATATTTCTGGTTTAAAATGACACGTCATAGGGTAACGGAGACATCAGACAGACTGACAGAGGCTTCTTCTTTATTACTAGTCTGATGGAATCTTACCATTTGATATGATATGATTATTTCTTTAGATCTTTTCTTTATCACTTTATAAATATTAAGAAAATTAGAAATAAAAACGTATAGTCAAATGTCACACTGTACATTGAACTTAGTCTGTCGGTAGCGTGGCAGTCAGCAATAAATTTTCACCTTCACGATTTCTCGGAGTTCTTGCGATTTCGCTGCAATTGATTCCATTACATTACATATTTTCGCTCAATACGAGCTACATGGTCACTTCATCGTTTATCAACATGACGTAACAACATAGTATTTTCAGTAAAAGCGAAGATCCACTTGCATATTTCTATATATCTATTTAGCGTTTTTTACAACCTTGGCCGTTTTCCGCATCCCAATTTCCACGCCTCTTTATCCCATACGTCTTTCTCGTCCATTTCTCTTCTTTGCATGGCTTCATTTATTCCTATATTCCATGTCCTTCTCGACCTTCTCTTATATCTTCTTCGATTGGGTATCCAATCCCAAATTTTTTGTAGAAGTCTTATCTGATGCCAACCTTCTCATATGTCCATACCATTTTAGTTGTTTCATTTCGATCGTCTCGTTCAAGGTTGTTTGCACTTTCATTTTATTTCTTATTTCAACTTGCATATTTACATAATTTATTTTTTTAATTATTATAAATATTTCTCAAGATGCATAAGATTTAGATAATATGACAGCCCTGATGAGCGCCAAATATAGGGCCGAAACGTTGGCAGTAATGAAGTGCTGTCACCTTTCTCTGTTGACCTATACTCTTGAATGACAGTTTAAATGCATAAATGAATAAATAAATGACTGAATGAATGAACGAAGAACGAATGAATGAACGAACAAATGAATGAATGAACGAATGAATGAATGAACGAATGAGTGAATGAATGAACGAACGAATGAACGAACGAATGAACGAACGAATGAACGAACGAATGAACGAACGAACGAATGAACGAACGAATGAACGAACGAATGAACGAACGAATGAACGAACGAATGAACGAACGAATGAACGAACGGATGAACCAACGAATGAACGGACGAATGAACGAACGAATGAATGAACGGATGAACAAACGAATGAACGAACGAATGAACGAAGAACGAAGAACGAATGAATGAACGAATGAACGAACGAATGAATGAACGAATGAACGAACGAATGAATGAACGAATGAACGAACGATCCAAAAGTCGTTTGCCTGGGAACCGTCCTGGGTGTAAGCAGCCGTTCCTCGAGTTCCTGGCGCGCTCTCTTGAAGACGTTGCCGCTCCAATGCGTGGGCGTGGCGCGGTGGAGCGGGGGCGGGGCACAAGTGTGCTTTCTTTGCACCCCACAATGAAGTGGGGTGGGGCGGGGAGCATAATGGCGCCGGCAGGTGGCCCACCACGCACCACGCGGCCCTGCACGCGCCCACTGAAGCCACTGGGCGCCATCACGACTAGGGGCCTGCGCCGCCGAGCATGCCAAACACACTGCACAAGCACACTGCTCAAGAACAGCACACAAAACCTCTCGTATGAAGTTCTACAATAAATTAAATTCTTTCTCAAAAATCTGAATACTACAATAACATGGTACATGTAACAATAGCATGGTTCTCGTGAATACTACAATAACATGGTATTATATGGTGCTGCATTTTGGAAATTCATTTTGAGTAGTTTAGTTCAACAGTAGTTTTACTACTGCATGTCATTCGTTTCGCTTTATTTTTAGCATTCTAAAATGAATATTATATTTTATCGTATTATATTTTCAGTTCATATTTTGTTGTAATTTTATTAATCTTTGAATGCATATATTTGAAGATAAAATTTTACTTTTTAATCACGAAGTATTCAATGAAAAAAAGTAATTTTAATAACGAATCAGCGCAAACATTGTTACGCTCCTTTCACCATCTAGCGAGGAGGTATCACTCGGGGAGGGGGCGAAACATCCGATGTTTTTAAAAATTTAACTCAGAGACTTTTTGTAGGCTTGAGGATCTTTTACATGCTGTAAATCTACAACATGAGACAGCCGGCTATACATCCCCTCTGAAGAAAGGCGTCCAAGAGATGTTTTCGTCCTTACAAAATCCACGGCTTCGATGAGGTATCAACCCGCAAACTTGGGTACAACAACCCATCGATCGATCACAGCAGCAATCGATTTTTCGGAATCAAGGACCCACAAAACAGATTTTGACTACATCACGTGTGATAGAGGTAGTAATTTAGTATGTATTGGAACGTAATCTATCCACTTTTTCGTTACCAGGGCCCGACAGAGTTTTTCTGTCAAAATTTGCCGTTTTCCTGATATTGACCGTCATTTCCTATTCGCGGACCACTTTGAAGAGACACATGAAAGCACCGGGAGCGGTAGCTCAGTGCATCAACTGATGTCATTGCAGCGCCTCTGACCGGGAGGTCCTAGGTTCCCACTCCCCACGGCGGCAGGATTGTAGACACTAGCTTTTCAGCTAGGTCGAATTCAGTCGCTGTCTAGCGGCCGGCTGCTCTGATCGGTAGTTTTCCGTAGTTTCTCCGATCAACACCAGGCGAATACCGGAGCAGTACCCTACCAAACGGACCACGGACCGCGCGCGATCTGTCCTTCCTCTTCCTTGTCCTATCCTCTCCCCTTACACACACACTTACACTAACATGCACTCCACTACCGCATATTCCGGGAGACCGGTCGGGAGCTTAGAGCTTGTCCCGGCTGGGGCGGTGCCTCGCTGGTGGGAGAGTCCTGGTTAGGGGGAAACCTCACTAGCCGACGGTAGGTCGGCGCCGGTTCTCGCCATCCAGCGGGGGGAAGATCACTGCCATCTCCCGAGAAAAAAAACATGGATTACACTAACGGGACTAATGACCGAAGCAGTTGACGGCCCGGAAACACGAAAAATCAATCAATCACATGAAAGCGTTGGGCAAACGGTCAACCTCCCCTCGTGACGCTTCGTCAGAGAACGCGAGGCGCTCCGGCCCGGCACTCTCCCCGCCCCCGACCTGCCCCGCCCCTTCCAGGAATGCGCGCCTGCACACATCTGGCAGCCACCGGCGGTGACCCCTCCTCGACCTCGCCTCCCCCTCGCGCCCTCAAGGAAGGCGCTACCAACCACCTCACGCGCCCTCGAGGACCTGACACACTCGCTGAATCGACGCGCTTCCCCACTGAAGAGACCGGGAACGGTGGCTCAGAGCATCAACTGATGTCACTGCAGCGCCTCTGACAGGGACGTCCTAGGTTCCCACTCCCCACGGCGGCAGGATTTTCGACACTAGCTCTTCAGCTAGGTCGAATTCAGTCGCTGTCTGGAGGAGAATTCTAGCGGCCGGCTGTTCTGATCGGTAGTTTTCCGTGGTTCCTCCGATCAACACCAGGCGAATGCCGGAGCAGTACCCTAACAAACGGGCCACGGACCGCGCATGATCTTTCCTTCCTCTTCCTTGTCCTATCCTCTCTCCTTACACACACACACTTACACTAACATGCACTACACTACCACATATTCCAGGAGACCGTTCGGGAGCTTAGAGCTTGCCCCGGCTGGGGCGGTGCCCCGCTGGTGGGAGAGTCCTGGTTAGGGGGAAACCCCACTAGCCGACGGTAGGTCGGCGCCGGATCACGCCATCCAGCGGGAAAGATCACCGCCTTCTCCCGAGAACAAACGTGCATTACACTTACGGGACTAATGATCAAAGCAGTTGACGCGCCCGGAAACACGAAAAAACCAACCAACCAACCAATCGAGGTCGGCGCCGGATCTCGCCAGCGGGGAAGATCACCGCCATCTCCCGATGCAAAAACAAGTACTACACTTACGGGACTAACGACCTAAGCTGTTGACGCGCCCGGAAACACTAAAAAATGAATGAATGAATGAATGAATGAATGAATGAATGAATGACGGTCGTTGAGTGTGCGAGCAGTTGGCGCGTGGGCGCAGACGTGGGCGCGGAGGGGCTGTTCCACGCGCGCGGGGAGGCGGCGCGCCGGCGCAAGATCCTGGCGTGGCTGCGGCGCGGCGACCGCGCGGCGCTGCGCCAGCTGCTGCGCCAGCAGGCGGGCGCCGGCGCGGGGGCGGGCGCGGGCGGCGGGGGCGCGGTGGAGGGCGCCGCCGCGCTGCAGGCCTTCCTCGCGCGCCTGCGCCAGCCCCTCATCCCCGCGCGCGTGCAGAAGCTCGTCCTCGGTGCGCCCCACTCATTCATTCATTCACTTGCTTTACTCATTTCATCATTTATTCCTTTATTCATCCATTTATTGTTCATTAATTCACTTATTTCTTCATTTCAGTATTTATTTCTTTATTCATGCATTTACTTATTTATTCATTATTTATTCTTTAACTTATTTCTTCATTTAATCATTTATACCTTTATTCATGCACTCATTTGCTCATTACTCATTCATTTATTGTTTATTAATTCACTTATTTCACTTAATTATTTATGCCTTTATTCATGCACGTACTAATTTACTAATTATTCATTCATTTATTCGTTTATTCATCACTTATTTCTTCATTTAATAATTTATTCTTTTGTTCATGCATTTACTTATTTATTAATTAGTTATTCATTTATTCGTTTACTATTTCACTTATACCTTCATTTAATCATTTATACCTTTATTCGTGCATTTACTAATTCTTCATACATTCATTTATTCGTTCATTCATCACTGATTTCTTCATTTAATAATTTGTTCCTTTCTTTATACATTTTTTAAATTTATTCATTATTCATTCATTTATTTCTTTATTCATTCATTGATTTATTTCATTTAATCTTTTGATCCTTTATTCATCCGCTTACTCATTCATTATTCATACAATTATTGTTAATTACTACCTCGCTTTCATAAAAAGAGGAAATACGGACTGGTAAATTAAAAATGGATAAATATTATTCCTATATTTAATAAATAATTTCCTTTAACATTGCATAACGTTGTACGTTATGTGAAATATATAAAAAAAATCAGTTGAACCCAAAACGTCTGTCAGATGTCTTGCCAAAATGTCTGACTGATTGTCTTTGAGTGGTCAATGTTAAGTCCCTAAACCTTCAGCCGAGTTCTGTTAATCACTCAAGTTATTAGAGAAGAAGCAGCTTCCACAAATCAGAAAATGTATAACATTATCGAAAAAAGATGTCACTTGTGATCTTGGAAAAGAAGTAGGAAACAAAGAGATTTAGCATCTGTTCAAAACCTGTCTGTTGTGAACATAAGGAAGGTAAAGAGTATGTGCGATCTGTAATTAAAGACAAAATGTTTTTAACAAAATATAAGTATTTTGAAAGGCTTTGTTAAATTAAACGATTATATCAGAGCGTTCTGTTTCATTATCCACGCCCAAAAAGTACACCTTTAAGCATCATTCCGTCACAGACACTCCTGGGTCCACTGGACCCCACCTGCCCGGTTACGTCATTAAAATTGGTTGCCCGGGAATGGGCTAAGAGCCCACAAAATGTAGATCCACGAAGAAAGTGTGTTCTTGTTCTAGTATTTTGATCTTGTTCCTCTACAGCCCTTTCAGGATGACCTTATTTGTCCAGGCTTGGATCAGTTCAATTTGTCTTTGTTTAAAAATATAGTATTGTAATTTAAAAAGTTTTCTTTGAAACAATTTTCTACTTTTTTCCCTTAAAAGCGATTTCGATTCATTTCGATTCATAAATCGCGCGGCCTTCTACGTTGCCACTTTTGCGTAAATGGGAAAGTCACGCGCATAGCTGAAGTTGGCAATAAACAGTTCTTGGGATTAGATATTTGGAATTGTCACCATGAAAAACCAAACAAAGTCGAGCAGGAAAAAGGAAGGGGCCAAGGAAGCAATTGTCTTTTCATTGAAATACCCACCAATGAGCAAAGCACTTTATTCCTTACTTCGAAGTGGGAATCACAAGAATCATATGACTGTCATTTTACACGGCGATAAATTTCTTCGGGGAATTTTACATGAACGTGTACCTCGAAAACAGTTTTCAAGTAATCTGGAAAAAAAGTATAACAGTGAACTGTTTTTTCTTGCTGTTGCACTCTTGGTCATCATTTTCAAGTAATTCTCTTAGTATTTTATTCGCTTTCTGCTTATACAATTTTGATCTAGAAGTGAATAATTGCAATAGAACACGTATAATCCAACAAGCTAATGAAAATTAAATACGGCAAAGTTTTTTCCTAAAATTGCTTTTGAATATTAGAAACTTATGTTCCATTAGTTTAACTTGTGTTAGTTTAACATACTATTAAAATGTGGCGAAAATTATTTTCTAGCAGGGAAGGATATTTGCTGTGAGAAGTACGCTGTGATTATTGATTAGATGTCGCAGGTAATTTCAAACCTGATTTACCTTCACACACACACACACACACACACACACACACACACACACACACACAATAGATAAAATAGATAAAAGATTGAAAGAAGGACTGAACGGCCGTCGAACGAACAAACGGGCTAAGGGAACACAAGGCGGATTAAAAAACGTAGGGACGACGGAATGGTTTTCATTAAACGAATGTTTCTCGTTTCCAGGCGCGTCAACTACTAACGCCATTATTCCCTTAAGTGTAGTGTATGTTTATCCTCGGGAGGTGGCGATGAGTTACTTTTACTTCCCCCTGTTGGTTAATGAGATCCGGCGCGGACCTTCACACATCGATTAGGGGGTTTTTACGAAACCAAGTATCTCCCACCAGTCTGGTGCCACTCCAGAACTCTAAGCTTCTCTCTGGTCAGCCGACATTTGCGGTAGTGTAGTGTGTGTAAGTGTAAGTGTACGTCAGTAAGGAGTGAGAATAGGACAAGACAGAGGAAGGAAATATCGCGCTCGGTCCGTGTCAGAGTACGGCATCGGCATTCGCCTGGTGTTGATCGGAGAAATCACGGATACATTTCGATCAGATCAGCTGGCCGCTAGAATTCTCCTCCAGAACTCAACCTAGCTATCTAGCTAGTGTCCAAAAATCCTGCCACCGTCGTCGGGACTCGAACCCTAGGACCTCGAGGTCAGAGGCATTGAAGTGACATCAGCTGATGCCCTGAGCCAACAAAGTGGGAACGAATAAACGACGGTCAGCACAGTTGGACGACCGGATGGTAGAACATAAAATGAAAGCGAGGAGGAACGGAAGATGGGGCGTTGCCTGGGCAGCGGAGAACGCGGGCGTGCCGGAGGGCACGGTGGCGAGCGACGCGCTGGGGCTGCTGGGCCAGGAGCTGCCCGCGCGCCACCTGGAGCTGCTGGCCGCGCTGCTCGACCTGCTGCACGCGGCCACGCGCGGCGCCGGCGGCGCCTCCGAGCTGCGGGGCTGCGCGCTGCCCGTGCTGCTGCTGCCCGTCTTCTTCGACCTCAAGGTACCCGCCCAGCCACTCCATGCCCCGCCACGCCACGCCCCGCCATGCTCCACCCTCCCCGACCCGTCCTGCCCCGTCGCGCCCTCCCCGAAATGACCCACCTCGACCCGACCCGCCTCGACCCGACCTGCCTCGACCCGACCCGCCTCGACCCGACCCGCCTCGACCCGCCTCGACCCGACCCGACCCGACCCGACCCGCCAGCCACGCCCCACCCCGCCCCGATCACGCCCACCGTCCCACGCCCGAATATCAAACAATTCTTAAATGGAACAGCAACGGTATCCTAAAAGACAAGCTCTCATTCAATTTCTAATATCTCATAAAATAGACATAGCTTGTATTACTGACACCCATCTAGTTTCTTCTAAAATATTACGTATTCCAGGTTATAAATGCTACAGAGCAGATTGTCCTAACAATACTCCAGCCGGTGGAGTTATGATCCTAATCAAAACTAACATTGGTAGTTGCCTCAGCTTGTTGCCCTTCACGCAGGAGTTGAAGCAATAACAGCGAAGGTTTCGCTCATGAGTGGTGACTTAATAGTTATCTCGACGTACAAACCACCAAACAAATCTCTCCTTAGGTCACATTTTTTAACACTTTTCTCTTCAACTTCCTTCCTTCCTTCCTTCAACAAACTTCCTGTATTTTGCTGAATGATCTGAACGCAAAACATACGTCATGGGGTTGTAGAATCAATTCTCCTGACGGAATATACTTACACAATCTGAGTCGAAATTACAATTTAAAAATTATTGCTCCGGTCGGTCACACGCACTTTCCATACAATTCGAATTGCTTACTTGACATTCTAGATATAGCCATTACCAATTTAAATATTCCATTACTCCCCTTCTCCATCTCAGAGCTGGATTCAAATCACAATCCGGTTATTTTAACGACTCGACCACTCATAAACAGCCCACCACATTTATATACTCACAAAGTAAACTGGAAGAAGTTCCAACAACATCTTACATACTGGAAGAAGTTCCAACAACATCTTACATACTCTCTCCCTCCTATCAAACAGTTAAAAACGCAATCGGAAATCGACGAATCCACCCTCGTTCTGACCAATCCTATTATCAATTCTATCCAAAATTCTTCCCCAAGCACTTTTCAGACAATTCGCGCTCCAAACCACCCTTGGCTCCCTGAAGACACCCAAATACTGATATCAAGAAAGAACAAAATAAGACGTCTTGGGACCAAGTATAGATTACCTCATTAAAATCAGAATATAATCACTTAATCTGACTCGTGCGCAATGCTATAGGTTTATTCCACATAAAGAAATACAAAAATACGTTGCAGACCGTAATCCTCGCAAGGGCTCTTTATGGAAAGCTACACGCAGGTTGCTAGGAATCAAATCAAATATTCAAATTTTGAAAATGGCAATTATACGGCTCATTGCGATAAGAAAAATCCAAAATGCTCGCTGACTATTTTACCTCAACCTTCCAAACTCATAACATATGGGAAGAATTTCATAACGAAGTCATTGATGAATAGCTCCCCTAATTTCGACACACCAAGGATTCCTTTCATAACTCCCCAAGAAGTATATCATACCATTCGAAAACTCAACAGTTTTCTATGGAAATAAGCTCAAAATTTTGCATTTTCAGAAGCGCTCCAACGCCATTATCTCAAAAATTGCTCCAATTTTTTTTCAAACTTTTCCAACGAATAGTGCTAACTACATTGTTTAATCTGACATGTGTTTTAGTTTGGGTTATGTTTTTGTTTTTCCAAAAATTTCACAAAATTATTTTTTTAATATGCCGTTAATATTCACATTTCCAGCGATTTGTGAACACTATTGTATTTGTGAATGAAAGTTCCTCTAATGACTTTTAATGAATTATTTCGAAAAGTAACAAATTTTCTGTGAATAATGAGCTTACAGCTTATTATTACAATTACAGCTTAAACACTATTTTTTTAAAAAAGGCTCCCAATTTTTCGATGAAAATTGCCATTTACGACGAAGTGTTACTATTCTTTAATATTCTGAAAGTAATATTTCCATTTTACTATTAGAAAACCGAAAATTGAGAAAACTTTTATAAAAATGTACTTCGGGCGGCGATAGATGGCAGCTGGCAAGAGTATGTGGCAAGTCCGTGTAGTTACCTCAGACGAAAGAAAATAGAAAACTAATATGAGAAAGTCTGTTTTATTTGTAGCACCACTAGTTCTCCATTCTTACACGAATGTCCCAAAGGTAAGTACAGTACCCCCCAAAAATTAAAGAATGTTTTTCAGAATCGCAGAGCATCGAGACGGGCCACATCGATTATTTGTTTTAAAAAAAAACTCTAGTTACGAACTTATGTTTTACCGTAAGACAATTTTTCGGTATCCGGACGCACAAATTGTGGATTCTGACTCCACAGTATGTAATAGGAAGCGATTTAATATATATTGAAACAAGATTTGCCCACTTTTTCTGCATTAGGGCTCCATAGTATGAGTCTTTCTTTAGAAAAATTGTCGTTTTTTGCCACTGCCTACAGAGCTTTCTCTACACTACGTGCGTGTATTACTCCGTATACGAGAAAGTAATAGAAGCCGAGGGACGGTGAACGCATTGTTGATTTAGAATCTTCTTGCGAAGGGATGTAATCAGATTACGAAGAACACTGACAGCAGCAGATGTTTTTAATAAGTGTCTCTCTGAAATAACAATCCATTCGCTTCGCCAATACCAGAGCTTTCTCGTGAAGTTTGCTGATTCCTTCTTCTCCTTTTCCGGCCGGCGGAGCACGTTGTCAGCGCGAATCCGGCATGTAGGTCAGTCGCGAACTTCGTGAAATTCGTGGGGCATTCGTGACTATGTGACGTATGTGTGTTTTAGCCCTGCTCACAGAATGTGAATGAAGAATGAAATATATGATTTTGAGGTGTAGTTAGCTTAAGAGTTCGGACCGGGAGCGGTAGCTCAGTGTGTCAACTGATGTCACTGTAGCGCCTCTGACCGGGAGGTCCCAGGTTCGAGTCCTGACGGCGGCAGGATTTTCGACACTAGCTTTTCAGCTAGGTCGAATTCAGTCGCTGGCTGGAGGAGAATTCTAGCGGCCGGCTGCTCTGATCGTCAGTTTTCCGTGGTTTCTCTGATCAACGCCAGGCGAATGCCGGAGCAGTACCCTACCAAACGGACCACAGACCGCGCGCGATCCTTCCTTCTTCTTCCTTTTCCTATCTCCCTTACACACACACACACACACACACACACACTAACATGCACTACACTACCACATATTCCGGGAGCTTAGAGCTTGTCCCGACTGGGGCGGTGCCCCGCTGGTGGGAGAGTCCTGGTTAGAGGGAAACCCCACTAGTCGACGGTAGGTCGGCGCCCGATCTCACCATCCAGCGGGGGAAGATCACTGCCATCTCCCGAGAAAAAGCATGCACTACACTAACGGGACTAATGATCAAAGCAGTTGACGCGCCCGGAAACACGAAAAAATCAATCAATCAATTAAGAGTTCTGTTCGGTGGGGACAGAAAGAGTGTATCGCCAGTAAGAGAATGAGCAACGATACTAGCCGAGAAGAGATACGTGACCGTCCAGATCTTAACTTGCTGAACAAAATGCTCAGCGAAGGACTTTTTTTGATAAAATGTTAGCAAAATACTTGCAAGAACCGATTTCTCTTAATCTTATACTATGTTCACTTTATTCCATGTGTGCTTTATAGAAATTGTATTTTGTAGTTTAGGAAAATTAAAATGATTTTATTGAAAACATACGACTCTATTTGACATCAATCAGAACCATTAACCAAATCTACGCTTCTCGTAATCTCGTAATCTTAATTAAGCGACGACCATTATTAACAGCCAGTTCTGCTAGAAGCATTAGTGTCCTCTAAAGATAGGATTCACTGTATTCACAAAATTGAGAAGAAGTAATCAATATGAATGTAGAAATGTATAATCAAAGTAGAAATGTGTAATCAATATGAATGTACATTTTTCAGCTTATTAAATGTGAAAAATTAACATCGAAGTGATTGTACATATTTCTGAACTCTTCTACTATACTTTTACTTTCTCGCATACTACTTGCATAGCATAGACAGAGTGTTGAAACACTGCGGCGAAAAATTCCTATTTTTAAGCATAAAAGTTTATTCTCAAGTCCAGATATCGAAAAAGTGGGTAAATCTTTTTCCAAAGTGAAGTAAATTACTTTCTCTTACACTTTGTGTAGTCGTAATGTATCTTTTGTGGACCCTTGGCACAGAGAAATTGGTTTACGGCAAAACATCTATTCTCTGTCCGTCCGTGTGTGAGCAATGCTAGCGGCTAAACCGTGGGCAGGATTTTTACAAAATTGATTTTCCCCAATCGATATGGTTGTCATCGCGGTCTCTGGAATTAGAAACGAATATTTTGAATTGGAGGTGCACTTAACCCAAAGCCTCTTCATTTTCAATATTATCTCGAAATTTGCCCCAAATCGTTTATTTAATTTTTCTCGGATAGAACAATAATGCCTATAAAAATGGCGTACGCCTCATTTTTGTATACTGTGAATTCTTCAAAAAAATCACTTTATTAAAAAATTAAAGAGAAAATTAGCAGCTTTTTAGATATTTCTTTTTATAAATTTCATTACTAATTTCAATTAGAAGCCCATTAGTTTTTACCCCCAAACCACTCTTCTCTTAAACTGTACAGGGTGATTTTTAAAGAGATATGATTTTAGAACAGGTTTTGGGCAAAAATCTCAATCTTAATTTTTGTAATTTTTATGAGTTAAAATTTTGCAATTTTCGAAAATACAGAATTCGCCGGAAATAAGGCTATTACCAATTTTTTACTGTCTTTTGATACGTGAGAGAGTAAATAAAATGAAAATATTTGAAGCCATTTTTTAGAAAATTTTAAAAATTGTCTGTATTTCAGAGAAATATGCGAAATGTATAATTCAAAGAATTATGCGAATTATTTTTTCCGAAAAGCTGTGCATGACCTGATTTCAAGATCTTTAAATAACAGATATAAAATATCATTAAGGAAAACAAATCTCTATATTCAACATTATATTAACCATTATAGAATGCACGGCCATGATGTAATGCGATACACTCCGATTGATTGATTGTTAGTGATAGGCGCGTCAACTACTTTGGTCATTACTACATTAGTCCCGTACGTGTAGTGTGTGTTTGTGAGCGGGAGATGGCGGTTGTCTTCACCCGCTGGATGGCGAGATCCGGCGCCGACCTACTGTCGGCTAGTGGGGTTTCCCCCTAACCAGGACTCTCCCACCAGCGGGGCACCGCCCCAGCCGGGACAAACTCTAACCTTACCAACCGGTCTCTCGGTATGTGTGGTAGTGTAGTGCATGTTAGTGTAAGTGTGTGTGTAAGAGGAGAGGATAGGACAAGAAAGAGGAAGGACAGATCGCGCGCGGTCCGTGGCCCGTTTGGTAGGGTACTGCTCCGGCATTTGCCTGGTGTTGATCGGAGAAACCAGGGAAAGCTACTGATTAGAGCAGCCGACCTCTAGAATTCTCCTTCAGACAGCGACTGAATTCGACCTAGCTGACAAGCTGAACTGAGCCATCTCTCATGGTGGGTACACTCCGACTAAATCCCGTGAACTACATCCTTCAATATTGTAGAAAGACGCCGAAAAATTTGAACATCTGCAGCTTTCGAAAAGCCCGGAATTTCAGAGACAGAGACCTAAGCCAATCCCTTACGCGTTCTCCAATGACAAAATCTAATCAGAAAATTTGGTGTCATTTTTGAGAAAACATTAAGGCTGCATATAAATTATCCTCAAAAATCAAAATATTCTTTTCAAAATCAGAAGACCTCAAGTTCTTTTAAATCTATCGAAGAATATCAATTTTGGAGAAAATGAACTTCTCAGTTTAGCGTTGACCATAGACAGATGGACAGTCTTTTTGCTGTTAGTAGATTTGGCGATAACAAGGATCCACAAAACATGGATTCTGAGTACACAACGTGTTATAGGAAGTAATTTACTATACATAGAAACAAGATATACCCAATTTTTCGTACTAGCAATATGAGTTTTGTGCCTAAAATTTGCCGTTTCCAGATCCACCATCACAATAGTAACTCTTCTTATGAAGTAACGGCGAGAAAGTAAAAATTACACAAATGTATTTTTTTAAATATCTCTCACGTCTTTATATTAGAGCATTTATACTCATTATTTCAGGTGTGAGTCAAAGTGCTTCAAATAATTTCTTATGAATTTTCTCTAAAACCCAAAGTTGTGAAAACGATTTCAAATTTGCACATTTTCACAAACGATCAAACGACGTATTCTCAAAAATTATTCCATTTTTTTTTTATGAAAATTTGCTTACAAAGCAAGGTTTTAGTCTTCTCTAATATTCTTGAAGGCGAATGTTTATTCTACTATTACGGGACCGCACTATTTTAAATGCATTATGAAACTTCTTAATAGTCGTAATGTTTGCCAATTGAATATTTATTTGAAAATATTGTATTGTAGCAATTCATTTAGTCCGCGACCTAATCCATATTTTATTTCACAAGCAGTGTCACAGCACTGCATGCTGCAGTTGAATTATATTTTCGAACACTAGTTATTTATTTCCTTATTTCAGTCACTGCAGCCTTCGTTTTACTACAAAATCTTGGTTTTACAACAATTTTGGTTAGGAAAGGGCATCAAATAAAACATTACATTATGATCCGTTTCTCCAAACCTGAACCCGACGCTCGTTTCAAGTAGCTAAAAATTGTAAAGAAATACAAACTATCACAGTCATTCGATTACAGTTTCACCAATACATTTACACAAGAATCATCAATTTTTTTCGGTATCAGGTGTTTTTGAAACTACGATGTCTTGGCTGAATCATTCCAATACTTTCTCTACATTACGTAAGTACGTAGTGGGCGAGAAAAAATAATTATTTCGGTTTCACAATTCAAAAGTTTTCGATCAAATAATTTTTCGCGGTTTTGGTTTGATTGCGCATTTTTTGTGTAATTTTTCCTGGCCCATGCAGAAGAACTATACTAAAATTATGGCTTTATACGAACGGATCAATAATGTGAATATCAAGTCGGTGAGTTAATGTAATGATGGAGAATATGGCACTTACAAGGAACAATAAAGTTCCAAATGTTCCAAAATTTGTGCTTTTTCGTTGCTATTAACTGTAATTAAATAACCTGACCACTTTTAAATGTCTCTCTCACTCAGAAACAACTACACGAGTCGTGTCCATTATTCACTTAATAGTTAGAAGAAAGGGAAAGTTATATCCTTCTCTTATACCGAACAATGGTGCAGGTTTTATTAAGACTCATTTGACGTAATAGCGAGTACGTTTTAAACATGCTAAGACGGTGTAAAGAAAATTATTCTCTGAATGAGATACACAAATACAAGTGATGCATTGATAAACGGTGGTACAAGACGAATATTAGAGCCGAAGGAAACCGATCATAGTCGATTTACGGCTGTTCTTAGAATATTGTTCCAATGAAAATAAATTGTGTAGTAGGCAACGCACAAATAGCTGAAGACCAAAATTCTCCGATAAATTAATATCAGTTATTACAAATTTAATGAAATAATACTTATAGTCAGCGCAAATTATGTGCGCAGAGTATTTCAACACGAAGGAAGGAAATACAATGGAGAAATTTGCAGGAAAATTACCTGAAGCAATTGAATATCCTGTTTGAATGACACCGACAGAAACGCGGTCGCTAGTCTGTGAAAACATGTCACATTTTTCTCCGTCTCTAGTGAATACTGCACTCTTAGTAAATAAATAGAATAATTTGAGTAGTTAAGCGTCGTTCATCCAGCCAGTGTTTTCGTGTTAGAATATTGTTTTATTTTGCTATGCACATTAAAAATAAAATAAAACTTTAAACATCATCCTGTTAGGTGTCTGTTTCGTACATTCATCCTTACAAAGTTACATGAAAAAGTATTGTTAGAAACGATACTCGTCTACATAATAAGGAAATGTTTTGTAATGAGCAGGGAAATGAGCCGATTTTTTCACAGAAAAACTCATTTTATGAGTCGCTTGAACATTTGCTTAAACATAGCTCCATCTTTTCCCCCCAGAAACTTCCATATGGTGTTATTGAACTTTCATGTACCTGTAACTATTAGGGGATCGAAAAATGGAGAAATGTGAAAATGTGAAAAAATGTATGAGCATGGCCCGTACGCGGGCTGTCACACCAAGTACAGACAGTCAGATATTTTTATGCATGAATGATCATTTTACACCTTTGCAGAAGAAAACAATTTATTTCTCAAAACCAAACGTGAGAATTATCAAATGCATTAGACAAGTATGGAAATTCTCACTCGATTTCATTGAGAAACTGAAAGAATATTGAAAAACAGGAGATTTGCGATTGTTTGAGAACAGGGATTTTTTTGTATGCAGCTCGTGATTCGTGATTAATGAGAAATATTTCAAAGAAAATGTAGTTTTATTGACGTGCTTTGTGATTTTTACGACAGTTCACTTTAGTTGAGAATTCGTGGGTTATTGTTTGGCGAGATGGAACGGCTGATATAGCGTTTCAGAATATTTGTAGGACACCTGCAGAATACTTGTAGCAGGTGTATTGATTCAAACGTACGTTTAAATGGCCAACAAGCGAAATTACAAACAGACATAATCGATCTGACATACCAGACGTCACGCAATGTCCGATGCACGTTAGGACGAATAATATGACTTGTTCAAAGATCGTGGCATGAAAAAGTCAACGTTAAGGTACATTAAACGAATGAAGTTCGTGTCAAATATTTGCGCTCTTCTTTGTGTTTTGTTAATTTATTTGCTATGAGTTGCTAGCATTGTAGTAGTTACATTACTATATATATATATATATATATATATATAGATATATATATATATATATATATATATATATATATATATATACACACATTAAGTATCAATAAAGTTACATTACTAATAAGTTAATAATGACGCCCTATATTCAAACGAGGCGATAGTGTGGCAAACTTCGTTTAGAATATTTTAGATAACACTCTAAATCTCAGTTTAAAACTTTTGTAAAATTCATAATTCATTTTTTGTTCGAAATTCTTAATAAAATGTCTGTTTTATTCCGAGTTTTCATTCGCAGCTTTTTTTTCTAGCACGTCACCGCTGGTTGGCAACTCAAATGACGAGACACATTCCATTCGACCTTCTGTCATCATGTTGGGCGATTAAAGAATGCGGCAATGTGTGCTTACATTCCAGATTCTGCTTCGCATTACAAACTGAGTTGTACGCAATAGGCGGCCCTGTGACATTGCTCCGTCAGCCATTTTTGCTTCTTGAAATTCCCGTTTCTTTTTGTTGTAATATTCTTAGAGTGTAGTAAACTTAACGCAAGACGTACTTCCATATTGTGATGACGTTGATATAGATAGTGGCAAAAAATTACAAACAGACCAAACTTTTCAATTAAAATGGCGAACTTAATTAACATAGATATTCTTTTAAATGTATCTGGCACACATATTAAAGATGCGAAAGAATTTGTATTCCCAGAAAATGTTTTGTCCCGAAATATTAATTGTGAGAATATGTTATCTGATACTTGTATTGTCTGGGTAAACATGTGTTCTCCTCATAGACATGCAAATCGAAACACGATTTCCCAGAAATGTCCATTGTTTAGAAGGGCATTAAAAAACATGCCGTGCAAATGATGCGGTGTTCGAAAGTAAGAGAACAGAACGCTCCGTACGAAGTTTGGAAAAGCTGGATATTTTTCTTCGTTGTTTTCTGTCTCTCTCACATTACTCCAATTGATTTTCTTCTAATTGTGCGTTATAGCAGTTCCCCTCCTACGCATCGTCACTAGGTCAATACGCAACTCCTGTATTCTTGCATAGACCCAAATTTCTCATTGAGTTCTCTTCGTCGCTACTCGTTGAGAAGTACTGTCAAACTGAATTATACGTGTACATGGTTGGACAAAATACTTTACATTAACTATTTGCACACTTCGCAAAAATACTTTAAAATACTTCAAATACTCAAAATACTGTACATATATAATAATTTGTGTATAAATATATAATAATATGTGTAAATATTTTCGAATATAAAATGATATCAGAAACATGTTTAAAACGAAGAATAGAAATTTATTTCTAAAACGACCATTTTTCAAACAGATCATCAGAAAATAAAACCCTAGTTAGCGAATGTATAAAAGCTGCAAAAGAAAACAGTCATTCAAATAGCGTGTACCTCTCTGAGCGGTAATAACGTTAAATAAGAATCGTTTGTATTGACAAAGGTATTGTTATCAATAACAAGGAGACCTATAGAACAAGTGACGGAGGATAAGAGGATCTTAAAGAAAAAGATATATTACAGGCTTAATATGGAAATGGAAAAATACAGAAGAGGTAGGGGTTTAATATGCGAGAGTTCTCGAACAGGTACGCTAGTCATTTAAAAATGAAGAGAAAACAAATTCAACAGCTGAAAGGAGTTTTTATTTTTGTTTTAATGACCATTCACTATTGGCATTAAACAAAAAGAAGTCTCGTTCTAAACTACCATCTTCTTCGTCTGCATTTGAAGTATTTAAAGTATTTCTTATTTAAACACACTAGTTTAAGTACATCTCAAAAATACATGCCCAAAAAATCAAAAATACAGTTTTTCAAATAAAAAATATATTTCAAATACGTATTTCAAATACAAGTATTTTAATGCTGCCCAACCCTGTACGTGTATACAGGCAGCTGACTCGGGAGGCGTTCAGAGAAAGTATTTTACGTAGTATTGTGGGTAAATATTATGTAAAAGCCTCTTGAGCTCTCCCGTACTTTTCGTCTTGAGTGGCAACGTTAGGGTTGATTCATATTCATGAGTAACACACACTACTTATTGAAACAGACCTCTTCCTCATATGGAGGAAATTACTGAAAATTAGCGACCGTCTAAAATTACTTGGAGTCATCACACCTAATTGCAGTGGATATGTAGCATGACTACGCGTTGCGTAGTGAGATTGTGAAAGAAAACTACGCATAACTTGCGTAGTGAGATTGTGAAAGAAAAACTGTTGCTTCGTCCACACAGGCGAGTACTTAAATTTTTTAAAACCCAGCCTTTTTTTTCTTTTTTGTTATTTTTTTAAATTGAACAAACGGAAATTAAGAATGGCATATAGCGGAAATTCTTCATGAATTCTTAAAATTGCGGAAAAGAAACCAGAGATCAAAGCCGAACGGGAAATATTGTAGAGCATATTTTTATCGTGAAACGGAAAATTTAAAACTCCAAGTATACCTACAACACTACATGTGCTACAAACAGTTGCGCAGTAATTCAGTATGCAGCTGTAGAAAATTCTGTGATTGCAGGTTAAAAGCTCCTAAGTCTGAATTTAAACCAGTTAAGAACTTTAAATTGTGGGAATTCTCATTCGCTGTTGTTGACGTTTTTATGCGAATAAATAAAAGAGGTCATCTTCGTCAACATTATTTTTATTAAGATAGCCGCCTTTCGACGGCTTTGCCGTCATCATCAGTCTCGCTGCTTTCGGCAAAAGTCGGTAGACTGAGACTGATGATGACGGCAAAGCCGTCGAAAGGTGGCTATCTGAATAAAAATACTATGTTGATGAAGATGAACTCTTATTTATTCGCTTACGAACTTTAGAGCGCAGAATTCTTCAGTATAGAGTTGCAGTTGGTCCAGATAAGTATCACAGTTAATAGGGATACAGTTACGAAGGGAGAGGAGTTGCTCTCGACGAGGACGGATTGGTGAACCGGGGTGGGGAGGGGCGGTGAGAGAGTGGGCGGGGGGGGGGAGGGGAGCAGTGTGAGAGAGTGGGCGAGGGGGAGGTGGCGGAGCAGTGTGAAGCAAGGCTGCGCGGGGAGTTGCTGGGCAGGGCGATGCGCGACGGAGCGAGCTGCAGTGGGCAGGGCAGGGCAGGGCAGGGCGGGGCGGGGCGGTGCAGCGTGGGGGCGTGTGTGTGTGTTGCAGCCGGCGGACGTGCTGCGGTGGCGGCGCGTGGCGTGCACCTTCGACGAGGTGATCAGCACGGCCCCCGCGTGGCTGCGCGGCTTCGGACGCAGCGTGCGCCCGCCCGCCCTCCCGCCGCTCCTCCCCGCCCCGCCCTCCTTCCTGCACGGCTCACAGGTGCCACCCCTACACGCCTGCCCCGCCCCTTCACCACGCTCTCCCTTCCCACCCGCGCCTCCTCCTCCTCGCCCTGGCCCATCCCGTCGCTGCTCCCCGCCCCGCTCTCCTTCCTGCACGGCTCACAGGTGCCACCCCTACACGCCTGCCCCGCCCCTTCACCACGCTCTCCCTTCCCAACCCCGCCTCCTCCTCCTCGCCCTGGCCCATCCCGTCGCTGCTCCCCGCCGCGTCCTTTCTGCACGGCTCCCAGCTGCGACCACCACACGCCTCTCCCGCCTCGCCCCGCCCCGTCCCGCCCTCTTTGCCCCGCTCTCCCGTCCCACACCCGCCTCCTCCTCCTCCCCCTAGCCCATCCTGTCGATAGTTCCCACCGCGACCTTTCTGCACGGCTCCCAGGTGCGACGCCCCCTCGCCCGCCCCGCCCCCTCCTCGCGCTCTCCCGTCCCACCCCCGCCTCCTCCTATTTGCCCTGGCCCATCCCGCCGCGCTCTGCCTCGCCCCATTGCGCCAGCCCGGGGCTCCGACCTCGTCGTCCCGTTCCTCCGTGCCCCCCTTTCCCCGCTCCACCCTGACTTGTTCCGATGGCCCACTGCCGCTTCGCCACCCCGGCCCACCTTATCTGTCGAGCCATCGACCAGGAGCGGTAGCTCAACTGATGTCACTGCAGCGCCTCTGACCGGGAGGTCGTAGGTTCCCACTCCCCACGGCGGCAGGATTTTCGACACTAGCTTTTCAGCTAGGTCGAATTCAGTTGCTGTCTGGAGGAGAATTCTACCGGCCGGTTGCTATGATCGGTAGTTTTCCGTGGTTTCTCCGATCATCACCAGGCCAATGCCGGAGCAATACCCTAACAAACGGGCCATGGACCGCGCGCGATTTGTCCTTCCTCTTCCTTGTCCTATCCTCTCCCCTTACACACACACACACTTACACTAACATGCTCTACACTAACACCTATTCCGGGAGACCGGTCGGGAGCTTAGAACTTACCTGCTGGTGGGAGAATCCTGGTTAGGGGGAAACCCCATTAGCCGACGGTAGGTCGGCGCCGGATCTCGCCATCCAGCGGAGGAAGATCACCGCCATCTCCCGAGAGAGAAAACATGCACTACACTTATGGGATTAATGACCAAAGCTGTTAACGCGCCCGGAAACACAAAAAATCAATAAATCAATCAACCGAGCCAATTTCCTTCGTGTTCCCAACTTTTGCGCCATTTATCCCCAACCCTATCCACGCCGTGTCCCATTCTGCCATCTCACCATCTGCCCACGGTATCCTGCGGTGGGTCCTTCGATTCGAGCTCCGGCGGTGGCAGGTTTTTTAACAGGTCGAATGCAGCCACTGTCTAGAGCAGAAGTCTACTGGCCGATTTCTCTCATCCCTGGTTTTTCCGATGAATTCCAGTCGACTCAATACATAATTTTCCTATAATTATTATTATTATGTTATATATTATTATTATAATCTATCATCAATATTGTCTACACATCAACACATTTGATGATTTCCCATAAATGATGCAGGGGAGCTTCCGGTATAAAGAGTTTACATACTTTTATACGTCAATGAAGCTCATTGCATGCTCAACCTCTTTTGCACCCAACCAGTGAGAGGTCAGTACTGTCAAGACAGCGAACAAGCATGCAATGTTTGCAGCACCACATATCTCGCGCGACAGCAGGAAAGCGAATGTCGATTGTCTCCCTACTCGTTTTAATCAACAAGCGAATTGTCAGTTCAAACAACAAAATACCGTAGACAGAACTGTACAACACTCACGGACGTCACTGGTGGAGGGACACCGGAAACACGTTTTCCCAAAATGTTTTCAAGTACCCCCAGAAGTTTTATTATAATTTCCTTTTTACGTAAGAATACGTTAGAATAACATTATAAAGATATTTATATGGTGATACGTTGTTCAGACCGTGGAAAATAACAAGGTGCGCGATAACATGTTTTGTCGTCCTTCACAAGACAAAAAGTTAAAAATGCGCGGGAAAGGAATGTTACTTTTTTAAAATAATATTTTGGTTAGCAATAACCACTAAAAAACCTGTAGTACTTCACAAGTTTGATTCATTCAATAATAACATGAAAGAAAGATAATGAGAATGCAATACTTAATGAGAAAACAATACTTACAATTATTTCTTTTTTAAACGAATGATGTTAAAATTATGATATTTTCCACTATCTTCAATGGTGTCTGAAGATAATCCCAGCCACATTTGGTGGCACCCTGCCCTTTTACGTATTATTCCTTACGAAGATGCTATCACTCTGGCCTTACCTCCCACCATTTCTGCTCTGAGCGCCGCAGCGCTCGCCTCCGAGACGGCCGTTTTTTCCCTAAATGTACAACCCAAATATTATATTGTTGAATTCAGCAGTACCTGAGACATAAATTGACCTATTGTAAGCTACCCCATGCACCTTCTCACTTATATTTTTTTTAAATGCCCTGACCTGAATTAAAATTCCGCGGAAATACACATTTACTTTGACGTCCCTTCCTCAAATTTTACATGTTCAAGGCACCCACGCTAACATTTGGATGACAATGAATATCAGTATAACACAGCATTATTACTGTGTGCTACTTCCGCTTTGCGTTTCGGGCTTCTTGCGTCATATAGTTATTTTTGAAATGTACAAAATAAATTGAGTTACTATTATATCTATTCAAATTTTCTTTTCCTTGGACGTAAGCCACGCAGCATATCAAGTAGTTTTTGTGCGTTAACACATGCCTCCATTATTTCCCCTCTTCGCTGTCATTTTATGGTTATTAGGACGTGGTTACGCCGTAGTCAGGTGATCGAATAATTATTCCCTTTCTCTTTTCAAGTCAACGACATTTCGTTAATGAGACCCGTGCTGCTCATGCGGATCGGTTTGTGCTTTTCTTCCTCGCGTTAAACGATTGACTATGTCTAAAAGCGATTTAACGCGGAGCCGAACACGATGGCGTCAGAGAGCTTCAATCTCTAAGGGGGTCTCAAAATACTGGAAGCAACAAGCACATCCTTCAAGAAATTATTAATTTTGTATCAGAGATATCAGTTTCGCTGCTTAGAGAAGGTCACAATGGCGCACGAGTGTTCAAAACCTTACGTACGCGGATTCTTATTTTATTCTTAATTATGGCACCAAAGTGCACGTAATGGGTGCCACCGAATGTAGTTAGGTTTATCTTGAGACGCCATTAAAGATAGTGGAGAATATCATAATTTTAACTCCATTTTCTCTGTAAACACGCGTTCAATTTTTTTGACTTGTTTTGGTAAATAATATCATGATGTTCCGTCATTTAACACTTTTAATATCTCTTGCGGTGTGCAATTTTTTAACTCGTGAAGCAAAAAGTTGCTCCCGTCTTATAAAAGTGGTTATTCCAATCAAATTTTGGAAAAGTGCCCAGTGAGAGTATCTCGCATTTTGATGATTTTCTGTCTGCTGAGATCCACAGGTTCAATTCAACAGCTTCTGTGGATTTTTAGCCTTATATGGGAAGTAGATTTTTAGAAATAGCTACTCTTTGATCTCGTGTATCGTCGTTATACAGTACCAACATTATATTTTTTGCAACTTGGTAAAAAATATTTCCTTCTCCGTTTTTGCTAAATAAACGAAACTGAGCTTACCCGCTTGCTTCTCGCCCTTTTCAAAGAAACTAATTTTACGTTTTACTTTCTCACACTTACTAATTTAAGAACAGAAAGTATTGTAATCCTGCGCCGGAAAACAGGGATTTTTCGACTTTTATTGCCGGACCCTGGTAAAGAAATAGTGGATAAATCCAGCTGCTAAATATAGAAATAAATTCCTCTTACACATAGTGTAGCCAGAATTTACCTTTTGTACCGAAAAGTCGTTTTACGGCAACATGTCTGTCTGTGTGTTTGTCTGACCGTCTGTACGTCCGTACGTTTGTACGTCTGTCTGTGCACAGCGCTAGCGTATTAAACGTTCAGCCGATTTTCTACAAAATTGATATTCCCCAATCGTTCTGGCAGATGTCGCGGCTCCTGGATTTTGAAACCGCTATTTTAATTTTGGGGGATACTTTAAATGAAGCCCCTCGAAGATTTTCAAAATTTAAAAAAAATGCCTCCAAATTTCTTTATTCAATTTTGTTGTTGAATACCGCGGAGGACGTTCAAGAGAATGTATTCGTGTGAGAATGTGATCGAAATTTTGAAACCAAAATCATCTTCCATCAAGAGGAGAGTGAGTATCTATTGACTCCGGGAGCGTCAACTTAGCTTGTTAGTCTCCTAAGAGTAGTGCGTGTTATATCTCAGGAGGTGGCGGTGTTCCTCTCCCATTGGAACGTGAAATTCGAGACGTCGACGTGCGGAGATTTTCCTTCCCAAGGTGTCTCCCTATCATGGCACCGCTCCATCCAAGACAAGCTGTAAGCTCCGAGCTGGTCTCCCGACATGGGTGGTAGGGTAGTGCATAAAAGTGTGAGCGGGTGTGTGTATGTGAAGGGATGACAGAAAAATCGCGAGTGTTCCGCGACTTGTTTGTTAGAGTACTGCTTGGGCATTCACCTAATAGTGATCCGTAAATCCACGTAAAACTAGCGACCAGAGCAGCCGGCCGACAATTCTCGTCCCGACAGCGGCTGCATTCGACCCAGCTTCTCGCTTGTATCGAAAACTCCACCACTCTCAGCACTCCTCCACCAGGACCTCCCGGCCAGAGTGGCAACACTTGTTGCAGGGTTGCCACCTGTCTTCCTTTTGTCCTCCTCTTTTTTAATATCTCCCTCCTCCCTCCTCCCTCCCTCCTTTTTAGATTTACATGGATTGTCCTCATTTTAGTCATGTTGACTTGAAAATAATACTGTCATAATTTTAAAGTGATTTAATTCATTAAAGGGACTTCACTTATTGAATATGTAGATTTTTTATTCAAATGAATGGCCAATTAAAAATAGATCATTAGACCTATTGTGATATAAAACTTATTTATGCTTATTGTTTGGTGGATAAAGAAGGAGAGTGCGGGAGCGAAGTTATCCAATCGGAAGCTTTAATTTTTAATTAAGCAAAGTATAATACGATTTTTAAAGACAATAATTGGTTAGCAATTGTTGAGTACATTGTTTATACATCGTGAAGTATAAAAATCTAAAATGTTCTCCTTTTCTCTGAAAGGTACTCCTCTTTTTGGTATTTTTTGGTATTTTGGTTTGGTAAAGGTACTCCTCTTATTTCCTCCGCTGGGAAAAAATGTCTGATAACCCTGGTTGTTACCCTTAATTAATTTATCAGGTGCATGATCCATTATTGGAAATATAGGTAGGGATCGGATTTTAATGACATACAACATCACCGAAAATGATCAATAAAATGCTTTTAAAATGCCCTAAAAATAAAGAAAATGACGTAAAAAATCTTATGAAAACTAGTTAGGATGAACAACTCAAGATGTTGGATACGTTACTGATGTAATCGAGGCTTCTTCTATTCGTTCAATTGAACTCAACTTTCAAACTTTTGGTTTGGACTGTTCTTTACCAGAAAATATCTGTCTTTAGTTATCCCGAAATCGGCTGAATCGCGAATGGTGCTGACACGCGTCACAGGAACCTTACTTTACATACGCACAATGGCTGACAATGTAACTTCTGAGAGAAGAAATCGAATAGGCTACCAAGTATAGGTACTCAGGAATTCTGTGGAGAACATTTGTTGCGTCTCGTAAATAATATTTGAAGCTAGTACCATTAAAATGATATTAAAATCGATGAAATCTGGGAGGAATGCGCTAAAAATAACGGGAAAAGGTAAAAAAAGTAAAAAGGTAAAAAATGACCTATTAGTCGAAATCGACGAAAATTGCGAACAAAAAGGACGTATTAAAATGGGTATTTTCCTTTTGCCATAATATAAAATAAATTTCTATACAAAACTGCATTTTGAAAAGAAAAAAGTCATTTCATTAATATCCGCCCCCTAATTATGTATGTTGCATTGCTATACTTTGTTTTTTCTAACATGGTATCTGAGGGGTAGTATCTCTAAGATGGAATATGGCACGACTTTTTGCGTCTTTCTCGGTCCTGCCGCAAGATGACGCATGATCGCGACCGTATCAATCAGTGATGCAGATCAAGCAACTCTAGCGGCAGACCGAGAAAGACGCGAAAATCATATTGCGTGCCATATTCCATCTTGGAGACCCTACTGTGAGATGCCTCGTTAGAAAACCGAAACCGCAAGCGTAAAGGCGGCTCCTCAGATTCGTTATTCGACTAACAGCGAGCAACCGCTCGCCGACTCCCGAGTAGTGTGGATGAGTTGCTTGCTGTTTACCGAGTGACGAACATTCGGGGTTCGCCCTACCCACCGCGTGTCGGTCTTTTGGATACATGAAAGGGAGCGAACATTCGCCGAACACGTCAGCTGTTTGGGATTGGGCGAGCACTAGCTCGCTGCTCGGCGAATGCCGAATGTGAGGACCCGTCTTTAGACACATCAAAGGGAGCGAACATTCGCCGAACGCATCAGTTGCTCGGGATTGGGTGAGTAGTAGCTCGCTGCTCAGCGAATGCCGAATGTGTGGAGCCGCCTTTAGACACATCAAAGGGAGCAAACATTCGCTGAACGCGTCAACTTCTCGGGACTGAGCGAGCACTAGGTCGCTGTTCGGCGAATGCCGAATGTGTGGAGCCGTCTTTAGACACATGAAAGGGAGCGAACATTCGCCGAACACGTCAGCTGATCGGGACTGAGCGAGCAGTAGCTCGCTGCTCGGCGAATGCCGAATGTGTGGAGCCGCCCTAATGTTTGGGCGTGTCGGGGTGGGGGTTGCGGGTGGCAGGCGTCGTCGCTGGACTCGGCCCCGGCATTGGCGCCGGGCGGGCGCCTGGAGGAGCAGCAGCTGGCGGTGCAGGGCGTGGGGCTCCAGCGGCCGCCGCCGGGCAGCGCGGGGGCGGGGCCGGGGCCGGGCGCTGTGCAGGCCGACGAGCGCGCCGCCGAGCGGCTGCTCCTGCGCCAGCGCCGGCGCCTGGACCGCTCCGCCGCCACGCCCCCTCGCCCGCCCTCGCTCCGCGCCTAAACACGCCCCCACCACCGCCCACGACACCGACATCGTAAATATCGAAGGCCATGCACTTCGCCGAACTCAAGTTGTTGACGAATATTGATACGAATCAACGTAGTGAATTAAAATACACATATTATTTTAACAAAAACGTTTATTTTGTTTCTTAACACGATCACTGAAAACACTTGATATGATTGTCTTCACTTGATTATTTATTTTCAATATTCACTTCTTTTGCACTGTCGCACTGACCACTGTTCGATGTACTGGCCACAGTCCCCTACACTATCCACAGTTCACGGCGCTGGCCACGGTTCACGTGACTGAGCACAATCTCTGCACTGCTATTCACCGCGATGCACACACTTCACAGCTCAGCTGCCACTTCAGACTTCACACTGACTCGCGGTCGCCGGCCGCCGCGTATTTATTACTCGGCGGGCGCCGTCGAGAATTTTCTGGACTGTGCGATAAGCGCCGCGAACACTGGGACCATCTAGTTCGAGGGCCGCCGGCAGATGTTGCAATCCGCCATCCGATGTAGTTCGTGGTGGCGCCGGCAGATGACTTAATATGTGCTACAATATTAAAATTGAAACAAAGCTATCGGATTGGGAGTACATACATTTAAAATGTACAATAATACTAACTGTGGGATGTGGATCACGGGATTGGTCAATTAATAAAACATTAGCTTGCCAACGTTTCGTAATATCTAATTCCTTCCTCAGGTCTACAGTAAACACAAACAACACAAGGAATGAAGTCAAGTTATCAGAACAATATAAGTTGTCTTCGTTCCTTGTGTTGTTTGTGTTCCCTGTAGCCCTGAGGAAGGAATTACATATTACGAAACGTTGGCAAACTAATGTTGTTTTATTAATTGACCAATCCCGTTTTCCACATCCCTCAATTTATTAGTGGTCGTGAATTCTACAGTGATAATAATACTAACACAATTTCTCCTCGATGCCGTCTTCCCCGTAAGTCAGCCCTGCCAAGCCCTGGTGTTCTCCTGCTGTTATTACCCTTCCCTATCGCCTCCTATTTCCACATTAGTTTCTGCGGCGTCTCTGACCGGGAGGTCCTAGGGTCGAGTCCTGACGGCGGCGGGATTTTCGACACTAGCTTTTCAGCTAGATTGAATTCAGTCGCTGTCTGGAGGAGAATTCTAGCGGTCGGCTGCTCTGATCGGTAGTTTTCTGTGGTTTCTCCGATCAACAACAGGCGAATACCGGAGCAGTACCCTAACAAACGGGCCACGGACCGCGTGCGATCTGTCCTTCCTCTTCCTTGTCCTATCCTCTCCCTTTACACACACACACTTACACTAACATGCACTACACTACCACATATTCCGGGAGACCCGTCGGGAGCTTAGAGCTTGTCCCGGCTGGGGCGGTGCCCCGCTGGTGGGAGAGTTCTGGTTAGGGGGAAACCCCACTAGCCGACGGTAGGTCGGCGCCGGATCTCGCCATCCAGCGGGGGAAGATCACCGCCAGCTCCTGAGGAAAAACGTGCACTAAACTTACGGGAATAATGACCTAAGCTGTTGACACGCCCGGAAGCACTTACTAAAAACCAAAATTAATCGTGCGCTAGAAAGTGGCGAATTTTTTACACATTACGTAATGATTTTGTAGTTTTGAACGCTGTCATAAGAAAATATTTTGAATGGCCTTTAGATCTGGATGTTCAATTTATATGTGATATTTTCCTTGTTTTTCTGTATAATATGTCTCAAATAATGCGAGCAGTTACAAATAATGCGACGAATTGTTGTAAAATTACTGTTTATATGTTTGTCAAAAATATTAATAATGAGTAGGGATTGATAAATATATCGTAATTAGAATCGTAACTGTATTATTCACCAGAAATATGGAGGCTTCACTCCATATCGAAGTATTAAAAACGTAACTTCCTTAAGTTGCTTTAAACATTCGTTAACATGAAAGTTTTAAACTGCAATATTCACATCAACCATGCTTTCAAAATAATCGCATATCAATATCTGCAACGGTTCGAAAGACTTTAGAGTGAAACCGGTTAGCCACCCGGTGTATGATTATGGCACTTTTCGGTTCGAGATATTGATGTTCCACTGTTTGTTCGACAGTGGGAAATGGCGTTGTCTCCTGAGCCAAGCGTCTGCTGCTGGCGATTCCACCGCCCAGTGCACTCTGCCCGGCGGAGCCGCCCTCTAGCTCGGGCCGGCCTTCCCCACCCGCTGAAGCACCGTCAGTCGTACCACCTGCACTGGCGACGCCGCCAGACCTATTGTTTCACTCTCTCCTTCAAATGCGAACATCTTTGTTTTTCGTCTTTCGCTGTCAGTAGCGAAGATAAAATGGACTCGGATCGAAGTTATTTTGCGCGGGCTTTTAAAGCTCAGCAGCAAATTAACACACATATGTAGGAACCATATTTATAAAATAAAGGTTATCACACTTTCCGAAACCAACTACAAAATTTTCTAAATTCATTATTTCATATTTGTAATACATGTATGATGATATACGTATTAAAACAATACAAATGCTTTCTTCAAGGTAAAAATTGTCCATTGTATAATGTAATATCCACTATTAATTCACTCGTGTTAAAATAATAACTTGGAATTTGTACTGATTTTTTACTTTCTCACACTCACTAACGTAAGAGAAAATATTTTAATCATGCACCGAAAAACGGCGAATATTTGACACAAAAACTCATATTGCAATTATTGCTGGTAACGAAAAAATTATAAATCCAGACCAGAAAATATAGAAAAAAATTCTAACACGTGTAGCCAGAATCCATGTTTTGTGTGTCCATCCGAACAATCGATTGACGGCAAAACTACAGTCTGTCTTTCTGTCCGTCAGTCTATGCAATAACTTATGCCGCTGCAATAACTTATCAGTGTGGAGACAATCATCCGGTATGAATATCAAGATTACAAGTCATTTTCACGATGAAACTTCAATTCCATTG
Organism: Teleogryllus occipitalis; assembly: GCA_011170035.1. Classification (NCBI taxonomy): domain Eukaryota; kingdom Metazoa; phylum Arthropoda; class Insecta; order Orthoptera; family Gryllidae; genus Teleogryllus; species Teleogryllus occipitalis. Next base: position 22,779 of record BLKR01014815.1, on the reverse strand, counting down.
GAGTCAATGTTTCAATTTGTTCTCAACGCAGTGTGCTTGGAAGTGTAACATTTTATTTCCAAATGGACCTTCTAAATCCGTGTCATAGAAGCGTCGCTACAAGTTCTTGAACATTGCTTGCATTCAAATTTCCAAATTCAAAAATTAAGGAGAACTTTCCCCTGCTTTTCTTATAAGCTTCATTTCTTCGATTTAATTCGCAAACTATGTTACCTAAAGCAACATAGAACATATTGACGTTGAAGGGATCGCGGCTAGTTAATACAACCTTATTTTCATATTTTTGTAAATTAATTTTAAAAATTAAAGGTGAAAAATCTAAGTATCTTTCAGGACTGTAGGAAAACTTGGTAAACAATGGCAAACAAAATAAATCGAGCAGCAAAAAATTAATTCTAAATCATTTTCAAGTAAATACGTATATTAGCTATATCACTGAAAAAAAACAACGAGAAAAAACATTTAAGCCCCATATTGTGAAGTTTTCGAACAACAAACAATAAACACCTGAAATGGATAAAGGTCAAACATAAACATACACGTACCTTGTTCATTTTTTCTCAAGGTGTAGATAAAAGACATCAAAACTTTTTTCTCAACTTACAATCTATATTGATATTCCAGTCAGTACGTACTACATTTTACCTGGGAAAAGGTCATAAAAACTTTTTCTTTGGGTATGTTATATGTACTCAGGCACTAGTTCAAACACCAAGTTTTCTACCTCCCTCGACCAAGTTTCCGACCTGTGTTAACTCCGGGAAGGCCGAAAAACGTATTTTTTCTGACTTGTTTCGTTTTTGTTTTGTTTTTTGGTTTTGTTTTTGTTTTCTCTATAGCTCTTTAATCTTAAGTCCTGTAGGAAACTGATTCAATTAACTTTTAGAGAGGATAAAATTCCCTACAACTTTTGTACGAAACATTTTTTCCGAAACCGATTACCAAGCGAGCAACAGGTTAATTTTTTTTTCAATTCTCCAAAATTTGCGCAAACATACAAATGTTTGTGAGATTATAATCGACCTATAATATATGTAATGGTTATTACACATAATACTATCATTTATCTCATCCCCGATGTAAATATTAGCTCATAAACGAATCCATTGCCAAAATTATTAATATAGCAAAAAACATGGATATGTACTTGTGTGTGTTGGTGTTCCAGCTTAACTGGTCAAAGGGAACAATGCCATTTCAACAAAACTTGGTATAATTAATTACTGGGCATTTAAAAAAGGAAAAAGAATACACTGGAAGTAAGATACCCCAAGAGGAGTGAGTGAGAAGGGAGTGATATTTACAAACTAAATCATTACGTAACCACTTCACTTCTCAAAAGTGTGTGCAAAAATACACATATTTGTGATACCTATATAATCAACTTATAATAAACATAATTTTTATTTAATGTAATACTATTATTTTTCTCACCGTCCGTGTATACACTGCCTCATAAATGTACCCATTGCCGAAAATAATAACATACAAAAATATTGAAGGATATGTATATGCGTGTATTCATGTTCAGGCGTAACTCTTGAATGCGAGAACATTGTAATTGCAAGAAAACTTGGTATACATTATTACAGGGGAATTACAATGGGAAAATAATACATTGGGGGTAAGACACTCATTGAAGTGTGGGTGAGAAAGGAGTGCCATTTACAAACACACTCATTGTGCAACCCGCAATGCACACACAGCGTGTAATATGCACTGAGCAGGCACAGTGGCCGTGACGGATATATCATTGTGATTAATAAAATCACCCAATTTTGGAAAGGAATAAAATTTCCTACGTCTGTATTTTTTTTCTAAACGTAACACTAGAAGTAACATTGAACATAACTTTAACGGCACAAAATGTTTTAGCGGATTCGGTGGTGTAATGGTCAGCGTACCGGACTGTTGTACCCGAGTTTGCGGGTTCAAACCCGATCGAAGCCATGGATTTTTTAAGGGCGAAAAATTCCTTCGTGCGCCTTCCTTCGGAGGGGAAGTAAAGCCGGCTGTCCCATATAGTCCCATATAGAAATATTTACTGCAGGTAAAATATTCTCAAGCTTAAAAGAAGCCTCTGAGCAAAATTGAGTTCCGCCTGTTTCGTCGCCCAAGATAAAGCGAAATTTGCGTGGTCAGACGGACGGCGGGCCTGATGGTCCGAGTCTCGCCACGTAAAATAAGGCATAAACTAAAACTAGCTAAACGTAACAGTAACAAAAAACGACGAGTTTGTTGCTTTTGTTGTGTGCTGTCACTACCATCGAAATGTTGGGAAGGCGCGCACTTTCGTGTTTTCACGGCCCGACAACGAATTTTTTCTGTCGAAAATTCGCCTTTTTTCGCGCAGCATTACATAACTTTCCCTATACTACGTATATTACTCCGTATATACTTACGTATACCAGAAAGTAACTAGAGGTGCTACAGAATGGCACAGACTTTCTCGTATAAAAATATTTCTAATTGCTATGGTCTGGCTTTAAAGTCTTGCTCCATTCTCTACCCAGCTTCCATCTATCGTCGCCCAGGACACATTTTTTTGACATTTTCTAAACTTTTCGCTTTCCTAATAGTACAACCGAAATATTACTTCAAGAATATTAAAGAAGAGTATAACCTCGTCCAAAATAGAATGTTTCGTTGATAAATTTGAAGCTGTTTTTAAGAAAATTCTGTTCAAGCATTACTGTAAATGCGAAATTTGAAGCTCTTTTTCAAAGCAATCTATTGAGTTTTCGAAAAAGTTTATTTGAAATTATTTGAAGCTCTACTACTCAAAAGTGCAATAACGTATACAAATCGATGGAAATGTGCATATTAACGGCGTGAGAGATACAAAAAAAATTATATTCGTGTAAATTTTGGTAACACAAATGAATACACAAAAATAAACTTTACGTCACATTAAACAATGCAATTAGCACTATCCATTGCTAAATTTTGAAGAAAAAAATTGGAGCTATTTTTGAGAAAATGGCGTTTGAGCGTTTCTGAAAATGTGGAATTTTGAGTTCGTTTCCACAAAAAACTGCTGAGTTTTCGAGAAACTTTATTTGACATTATTTAAAGCACAGTACTCGTTAATAAAATAATATGAAGAAATCACCTCTAATGTAAGTATTACCGACGTGAAAGACAAGTAAAAAAATTACATTTTTGTAATTTTTGAAAAAGCAAGAGAATAGAGCTATGTGACGTTTATGTCATCGTATAGGGTTCGTTTGTCAATAACCATACCAAAAATTTGAAGAAAAACTTTACAGCTGTTTTTGAGAAAATCTTGTTTTTGTTATTTTTTAAAATACAAATCTTGCACCCACTATTGCGCGAAAACTACTAAAATTTACAAAAAAGTCTACATGACCTTAATGAAAGAACTATTTATGGACAACAAATTTCCTTTGAAGGAAAAACCTCTGTCTTCAATTTTATCGTTGTAGAAAGACGCCGAAAAAAAGTTCACACTTTTGGAATTTTCGAAAATTCAGAGTTAACCGCGAAAATCGGACCTATGCCTCGTTTATAAGTGTATTTTATTCTATTCTTACGAGAAATTGAAAGAAAAAAAATTGAGCCGTTTTTGAGAAAAATTGAAAAATGTCCGGTCAGGTAAAGTACCCCCAAATTTTAAAGAATATTTTTCAAAATTTCAAAGCTTCAACTAGATCCAGATACACAGAGAATTCTTCAATTTGGGTAGATCGTATGAATGGTTTAGACGTTAGTAATGTACATAGACGGACGGACAGACGGGCGGTCGGACGTTTTGCTTCCAATTGGTTTTTCGGCATCAAGGACCCACAAAACAGGGATTCTGGTTACACCACGTGTTTGAGGACTTTTTCTCTTAATTTAGCAACTGCTTTTATTCCCTTTTTCATCAGAGCCCGGCAATGAATTTTTTTCCGCCAAAAATTCGCAGATTTTTCGCACAGCATTACATAATTTTCCCTATACTACTATGTACACGTACGTATATAGACGTATGTATACGAGAAAGTAAAAAGCCTTAGTCAATAACAAGTGTTTTTATATCGACCAAATCCATACTTTATTTAATATTTTATTTTAATACCCTGAAAAACTTCATAAATATTGTCACGGAACGCAAAAGGAAATAACCTGGATTACCTGGAAAAGTCCTGGATATTCGCCCTAGAAAAAGTGTGGTTCCCCTTTTATTCTTGAAAATGTGCAACGTAATTTATCTTTGTATACTATTTAGTTGTTTACTTGATATACTATTTCGTTGTATAAAAACAAACAATTTGCTCTGAAATATATTTCAGATGCCCTGAATTCTATTGCTATCCTTTTGGCAACCCTAGAGAGGACAAGGAAGAGGAAGGAAGTCCGTACTATTCGTGGCCCGTGTGTTAGGGTCCCTCATTCATCATGTATTCCCTCATTCGTCTGGTATTGATCGGAGAAACCACGGAACCTCTTTCCCTCATACCCTTGTCTCTCATACCCCTTTAAAATATTATTTAGGGCGTAAAGAGCCCCTTACAAAATATTCAGAAGGCCACGCCCCCCTAGGCCGTTGTCTGCCGATCAACATTCACCTCATCAAAATTAGCCAATCAACAGTGATCTCAGATTATTATTATTATTATTATTATTATTATTATTATTATTATTATTATTATTATTATTATTATTATTATTATTATTATTATTATTATTATTATTATTATTATTATTATTATTATTATTATTATTATTATTATTATTATTATTATTATTATTATTTGTCTTTATTAGGTATGTATTTGCTTTCCTGTAGTATAATGTTTCTGTCTGATAATTATTTAATACTGCCATTAACAATTTGATTTGGACTGTAGTTTCAACTTTTTTTATATAGAAATACAGACTTTTTTGCTTCAAGCCTTCATGTAATGGCATTTGAGAGAAATGGATGGGTCAGCGAGTCACGGAAGTTGATGGACAACCGAGCTCTGTGGCTGTAGTTCACATATCTACCACGTGGGCGATAGTAACATGATGGCAACTTAATTAGTGGCTGGCGTTACAGTGCTGTTTTATTTTTCTTGTTTTTCCTTTAGTTTTTGTTGAGTCTGTCCAAAACAGTGGATGCAATTTCGTAAACAATGAGTCTTGAACCAATGGCAACATCAGCCTCATCTGTTACAGCAATGGAAACTACCGAAGAGCTTTCTCCAAGGGACCCGTCGAAGTAAGCGAACAATCTAAACCTGTTGCGCTGAAAAATCAATATTCTTTAATGGCACGACACCTAAGTAGAGTGCATGTTTGGTCGTTTATCGGGTATTACATGCCTTAATACTTTCTCACTGATGTTTTCTAGGGAATGTGAATACTTTCACATGGTTATTAGGCCGATGTTGACCCCGGGTCATGAGGGTGAACTTTGCGAATGGATGAAAGAAATGGGATTGTTGCGACGAGGGTGGCGATGCACAAATGAAGACTGCAAAGGAGCACGTAGCTACATGGTGTGGAATAAAGCTAGAGTTGTCGATAAATATAATTGGGCCTGTCCAAATTGCTCAAGGAAAATATCAATACGTGAAGGTTCCTTCTTTGTACACATAAAGTGCGAATTAAAGCATATATTTCAAGTGATTTTGGGATGGTGCGAAAAAGTATCAAGTGAAATTACAGCAAAGAACTTAGGTATTGATTTTTAGGAATGTTCTGATATGTAACAATAAATGATTGACCTACTTATACTTGACATACTTTTGGTATGAACTTCCATATGTTGTAGTTTCTTACTTTATTTAACACTGCATTTTTGTTTTTTGTCTTTTAAAGAATTGAAAAACCATGTTGTTGCAAGGATTTATGAAAGATGCACTGAAGTTGCCAGTAAATATGTTAATTATCATAACCATGCATGGTCCCTGGGAGGAGATAATGCAGTTGTTGTCATTGATGTGTTTCCTGATGGGTACATGACATCAACTCCACCTGTTAATGAAACTACTGGCAAAAAGAATTCAACAAAGAAGAGAATTCTCTGTATTGCTGACACAAGTTTTATGCCAGCTCGTATTTGGGCGAAAATACTAGATCAGGTTTGAATGAAATGACAACAATATTGAGTAATGATGCAAAATGAATTATTTGTTTTTGTACATTTAATTATTGAATTTCAGGATACAACAGGGGGCCCAAGACCTGGGGTGATTGAGGAAGCTCTTAATCATGTAACACAGCATGTCCGTCCAGGTTCTACCCTTGTTGCCAATGATAGAGCAAAATACTGCCCCTATGAAGCAATACAAACCCTTGAAGGTTACCCAAATATAATAAGTGTGGAAACTCTTATAGAACTTGATTTGCCTGGAACCAAACGTATTCAGGAAAATCTTGGTAATGTTTTTTTCTAAATTATTATTGGCTGATCCTGGATTTACGGTGCACTTTAGCCTAGGCTTCCTCGATTGCTGTGCCTTGACGTGATCCGCTTCTCTTCCAATCGGTGCACAGGAATGTTATCGTTTATCGCAAAGAAATAGTTTATATTATTTTGAGAAACATTTTAAAAGAAATTCTCTTAAAATTGAGCGTTCCATTTAAAATAAATTCTCTTATTTAAAATAAATTTATTCGCATGTATGTGGAGAACATAAAGAACCTATACACCCTAAAATTTTTTTAAAGATTATTTGCATAAAATGCATTGGTAATTATGCGTTAGACAAACTCAAGGATGTTTTTATGTTATCGCGAGGACCGAAGGCCCAAGCCTCGTCCTTAACATGGACACACGTAGCAAAGCGTCACAATTCTGCGCACATGAACAAAACGGATCACAAACTGCATTTCTACCAAAATAAATTTTCTAAAACAAGTGTTTAAACGTTCCGTATATAAATTGTTGACTATTGTTCACGACACAAGAATCAGAAGTGAACGATACATACAGTCGTATTAAGGAGGCCGTGACAGCGAAGGCAGAGGTGCACCGTTAACCCGGATCAACCTTAGTATTAATTGCCTTACATTTAAAATTTATTGAATGTTACTTAAAATATGTGGTTTTATTGTTTATTTACAGAAACAATTTGGGCTAATGTTGTGCAAGTGTGTGAGGAAGTTCAAGAAGTTCCCAAGAAGGCTGGGTCCATGATTCTCGATGAATTTATGTGGCGTCAGCTATTTGCACAGACTACTTCAACTGCATTGGAATCTATTCTGCATCACATTGCTGATCAGTATGTTGATGAAGAGTGACATAATTGAGTCATGACTAAATTTACATTTTTTTAATCCAGATGTCTGAGTAAATCAGAGATCCTGAACTATGTGCAATTTACAGATGTTAAGCTAATTGTATGCTGGGTGATGCAAAAGTCGTCTTGCTTCTTTCTCTATTCTTTTATGAGATCCCAAATTTGTTTGCTTCTGAATCTCATAGTGCAATGACTTTTTAATTGCACTTGTAGCAAAAGATGAAAACGGGTTTGTTAGAATGTGAATGCAAATGAACAATTTCTTGGTAGTTTTACTATCTCTTTCTGTTCAGAACTTATCTTTATTCTTCCTGTTATTATGTACACAAACAAGGATTTCAAGTGAGTAATATTATAACATTTCATTATTATTGCTTTGAAGTTTAATTTAGATATGATTAAAAATTTGGATAGATATGAATCTAAAACAGCATCTGCAGAATTAGTTGTGATTGCAAGATAATTATTGTTACAAGAAAAAATTCCTATGAATATTGGTGTAAAAGAAAAGTAAATGGAATTAATTTCAGAGTTTATTTTCCTTAGTATGTACCTGTGAGGAAGCTAATAGCCAAATTATCCCCTCAGTTGTAAAGATCGTGAAATTTCAGGTAGAAGGTCATCAATCTAAGGTTAAAGTTCAGAACATGGTACACCCTTAGAGAAGTGGTGGCAGAGAAGGGGAGTCTCCTTAAGCCCTCCCTCAAATTATGCTAAGTGCTCTGATAGAAATGAAGAAAACTTACCTATAGGCTATTTTCATGGCTCACCCTTCATACACTTTGTCCCCGCTATATTTTAATGCCCAAATTACTTTTCTTGCTTCACCTGCGTGGATGGCAAGTTATGGCAAGGCTCGGGCCTTTGGCCCTCACAATCACTATGAACAACCTTCAGTTTACCCACCGCATAATTAAGAATTCACTTTTATAAGAAAGCACTTCGGTAAGCACTTTAAAAGAAAACCTCAAATTCAAACTGCTGCTACGAATTCGAACGATGCAAGCTTTGTTTATCATAGAGGCGCACACCACAATCACAGGTAGCACTATTTTCTAATGGAGCTCCAAGAAGACTAGGGTGAAATTGCCTCCCCTAACTTATGACATCACGTTTGTGACCAATTATTATAATCGCCTAACCACCCCTCGTCCCCTCCACTTGGGAGTTCCCCCTCACCGGAGCAGTGTAAAGTGCCGGTTTAAACGACTTCCCCTAAGTTGTACCATGTTGTAGACTTCAACCCAGTCTAATGTATACCCAAAATTGCAAAATGTAGTTTCAGTTGGAATTTGGGTAATTTGTTTGTGTGTTATGAAAAGATAAAAATATATCTGATGAAAATGATATTTGAGAAATTTCTTCAGATTTTTGTCATATTTTAAATTATTGATGATTTTAAATGAGTTGATAAATATTTTGACATATTGGGTTAGAATATTTGTTGAGTGTGAGGTTCATGCTTCAACAAATAATTGTTTACTCATTAGATGCAAATGTAACTCAAGTATCGGTATTGTATGAAAAATGTTTGATATATTTTTATTTATGCAAAAGGCAGGTATGACCTTGTTTTTAAAAAAAAATTATCTGAAAAATCTATTTTAAAACAATTCTAAGATCATAAAAATGGCAATACTTGGGCCTTGAAACCTTTCAAAGAATTCGTCTTGGTAGCTCAGTTGTTAGAGCAACTAGAGTTTTGTTGAAGCAACCAGGAGACTTGGGTTCAAGTCTCAGTCGGGGCAACTTCTTTGAAAAAATTTAAACATTTATTCTAATAGTTTGAGTTACAAGATTTATATTTTGTGTTATAATGTAATTGTATTCAATGACAATTATCTTGCCTTCCAGCAATGAAGCAAAACAAAGTAATTGCTATTCAGCAATAAGTGTTGTTTTAATTATTAAAAAAATTGTTTACAATTTACGAGTGACGAATTAAAAGGCAGTACATTGATTAAAGATTGAATTGGTAGAATTTGGAAGCCTCAGTTATATGCGGAACCTATTCTTGTAATTAACAAAAATAGGCACTGTTCCTTAAATCTACTATTAAAAGAGGAAGTTGGTAACTACAAATAGGAAATAAATTGCATTGTTTAATGCGTAAATGATAATGTTAGGATGACTAAAAATTAGATAGGAAAGGATTACAACTATTAAAGAAATCTTGGAGATCAGCAACTTTTGGATATTGTTTATAGAGAAACTTAGATGAGAATTAATTGCCTAGGAGACCATGATAATTTGAAATGGACTCTTTCAAAAGTGGTTGAATTATATTTCATTTTCATCAATGTCCATATTGTTACAAGATGTTAAAAAACAATTGCCTCTTATTCTGAGGATGCTGTACTGATAGAATTATTTTAGCTTGCTTTGTGAGATAAATTGTTCTATAGATCATGCATGCAATGTTGTTAATGTCCATTTCTTTTTCCATGTTGGACTTTTAATCGCCCGGCACATCAATATTTTATACTTATGCAGACATGGAAAGTACTTATATTGACCTTCAATTTTTTACTTGTTGTAAACTCTACTTTTGTTCACACTACTACTAAAATATTTATTAGAGCACAGGCTTCTGTGGCCGGAGTCAGTATTTACTTGGCTGACCTGGAGGCGCCACATCCTAGGCCCAAGTGCCAACATTTCAGCTGCCATTCTGTCTCTTTTGCTTTTTGCCCTGAGGAAGGTCGCAGAATGGTGTCTGAGACTTTGGCACCTGCACTTAGGACGAAACATCTCCCGGACAGCCAAGTAAACACTAAAATATTTATTGACTCCTTCACATATTCACTAATGAGTTTGCTTGTTAAGGTCATGTATATTGCAACACTGTCGTAAAATGTCTGTGCCATTGGTAACAGTTGATCTCATATTTTTGTTTCTGGGAATTGTTGGGCTTGTATGAGTCCAAGAACACTTGGTTTGTTTAATATTGGGATTGTTGTGTAATATTAGGAAAAATTTGAATCTAAATGCACTCAAGTTACACATTCAGTGCTCCTGTTAATATATAATTAATTTATTTAACATTTCAATGAGTAAAACTTTTATGTGGCCAATTGACTTCATTATCACCAAATTTGTTTGACTTGAGGGCAACTGTTTGATTGATTATAATGCAAATTTATTTTTAACAATCAGAACAGGGTCAAAGTGTTTTCGCAGAATGAGAAGTCGAAAATCATGAGATGATTTGCAGAAGATCAACCAAGTGTTACTTCCCAGTTGAAAGTTTCAGAGTACAAGAAATGACTACACTGAGTATGTCATCTGATTGAGGCTGAAGCTCGCAGTGTTGTATTTCTTCATTGTAATTCATAAAACTCATTTTTGTATAATTCAAATCATATTATGTACATAATTGGAATCGTCATTCGTGTAGAATGATACTTCAACTATTTAGTGTGAACATTTTGTGGAGTTTTGGTTTTATACAAAGATGTTAACAAACTGTGCAGTACAAACCATTTGTAGGATGTACCAAATTATCAGGCCAACATCCTCACGTTTCTGGCCATGTAAGATCATGGTAGAAGTTACATTAAGCATTGGCCTGGAGGTACATTGTGCAGTGAAAGCCATAAATTAAGCTTTATTATTGGTTGTTACTACTTTGCTTTGGGCGGCGACTTTGCACTTCATAACTTTTTTATATATTAAGTGAGTGCCACTAACGCAGAGATGTGGTTGGGCATGGTGACGTAGATCAGTATTTTTTTACAAAACATAGATGTAATGTATATATTCTACTACAGTACATATAAAAATATATTATCATTTACTATTATGTTAAATGTTGATAACAAAGAGATTTTATATAATGTGAAAAATAAATTTTATATCTTGTGGTCTAGTGTTGCTGAAGTTCATCGGTTCATATTTTATTAAATTTTTCTACCAACAACATTGTTATAGTTGAAAATAATTACTGCCTGAATGTTTCACATGTTTCTCTGTTACCATGTCATGATATATGAATAACTTGGAACTCTTGTGACTTCCATGTTGACAATCAGTCTTCCTCAGGCTGAAAGGTAAAATGTTCAATTGATACAATTGTAATTTGCTATGTGCCTATCTCATAAGAGTGCCAATTCTTGATTTTAAATTCCAAAGTATTTTCAATGTTGTTGCACTATTCTTAAAAGGTCATGATAAAACACCATATGTGACTTTTGCATATTCACTACATGTTAAATGGTCTTGTCACAAGCACCATTTTTGTAATATTTCTGAAGTTGTGTTACATTTTTCATGCCAACTAAGTTTTAATTCATTAAAAATCATTGTGCACTAAGAGGAACAATATGCTATCTTTCTCCATGCATTGGTTCTCTCCAGTAGAAAATAACTTGTACAGCAGGCTCAAAACTAAGTTAGTATGGTTGCAACTGAATATAAAAACTGCTTTGAATAATAAGTGAATGAGCTTAACTGTGGTGCAACTGAGAAGCAAGTTTTAGCAAACAGTAATGTGTTGTGCACATTTAATGTAATTTGCTCCACTGGGCCTAAACTTGTCCTAATATTTTTGTATCATAAAGTTTTGTACGTCTATTTCCAGCCTTTATAAATGATTTCAAAAATATATTGGTTAAAAAAATATCACTTTCACAAATAACAAATGTATGTTTTTATGGGTGATGGTGTTTTGCGGAGTAATACTTGATGTATATCACATCTTATATGCTGTTATTTTGAAGATTCGGAAATAGGTTTGCATATTATTAATTTTCAGAGTTTATCATGAAAACATTTGTACAAGACTACTTAAGCAGTTGATACATTTCTATGTTAAACAATATTCTCTTAACATTTGGTCAATTATAGAAAAAGGCCTAGACATCATCATTTGATGCATCAAAAGACAATCAATCAAATGATGCAGATTTTCAATGTGATAAATGTTTATTTTTTCAGCTATTTGTGCTGTATTGCTGCCTTGTAATACAAATAATGGCTCAATTGGTATTAGATATATCATTACATCATAAAGTGTGAGCAGATGAATTACTCTTAGAATTAACTTCATGCTGCCTTTCACATTAAGATTAAAAAGGGGCACCTGCAAGCAGAGGTATAATGCAGTGTAAATGATCAATTTTTCCCTTGAATCCATACTCGTGTACTTGCAAGTAATTCAGAAGAAGGGAGATTTGGAATAGCAACCAAAGTGTGATTTTTTTTTTTTTTTTTTTTTTTACAAAATTTTATCACTGTCATGTTTGCACGTATGATCCCTTAATCAGAATGTGAAAATTCTTGTGCTTGTAAACCGATTTTATGTTAATGCAGAAATATTTTTGTGTGAATTAGTTAGTGTTTATATTACCTTCAAAAGCAATATCCAATGCCAAAGGAAAGCATTAGTCTTTCAATTTTTCATTTTATTTGGAAAAAATTGTGTTGTATGTTCAGATTTTTATTTGAAGCCCGAATGTTCGAAATTTAATATTTTGGTAATGAGAGCAATAGAATTTTCTTGTAATTAACCATTTTTGGAGCACTACTCTGGTGGAAATTTTAATTCATCAGGCAGCTAAAGTGCAAGTAAGAATCTACATCTCAAATTTGAAGAGTATAGCAGTACAGAGTGCTTAGCTGAATTCTATTGTTAATTTCAAATTGTCTCAAAAATTTTGATTTTAGCAGGATGGTTCATATAATATATTCTAAGTAATTTGTGCAGATTCAGTATTTTTTGAAGTAATAATTGTACTATATTTTACATTTGTTTTTCTTTAAAAGAATTTATTTATTTTTAATTTTATGCCTTGAAATACTATCTTACAGTATTCCACAACAGCATTTAAAGTTACCGTTAGCACTTAAAATTCTTGCCGAATACCTTATTGCAGATGTACAGTTATTCTATTTTCACAAAATAAAAAATTATATAATAATACATTTGCTATTTTTTAATTTTAGAAATAGTATATATTAAGTTAGCACAAAAATGGCAGCCTGTTATTTTGTGTGTGTTTGTGAGTTCCTTTTGTGAGCCTTCATGTAGTCACAAGTAATAATTTGCATATGTTTTTCAATGCACATCTATTTTTGTTTTCTCTGTGTGTTTGATATTGGGTGCGCAATTAGACTGGTCTCTGCTTGTTCCTTAGAATATGCAGTTTACTGAGGCTTAATATTCCTTGATAGTGTTTGTAGGAAAATGTGTATAAATAAGTGAACACTATTCTTTAAGAGTAAGATAATGAAATCTTGAGTGCCTTTCTTAATGCAAAAATAAAACAAAATAGCACACAATGCTTGGGCCTTAATTTTAGCTTTTTGTTTGTTAGTTTCCTTTTTTGCCATTGCTGTAGTTTTCACAATAATTTAACTTTTATTTTTGGACAATCTTTGTGCTGTTTGTGCTTCATTCCCTTTAGTTAAATGGAAGGAGTTTATTGAGTGGGCCAGCATGAACAATTCTTAAATACAATATACTGAAAACCTTTAAACTTAAGTCCATTGAAAATTTTGAACTTCTGGCAAAGGCTAGTAGGAAATTGCAAAATTTGCAGAGGCATAAATGTATGTGGTTGATGTTTTTTTTTTAATAATAATTCTTCCAAATAAATTCTGAAAATATCTCACACTCATGATAATTTATTTATGATTTTATTGTATCTTGTGTGCTAAATTGCTCATTTAATTTTATTTTCATTTTGAATTGTAGCTTTTACTTTGCTGTGGCAGTATTATACAATATATTTGTTCACTATTTGTGTATAAAAGAAATACAGACATAATTACTTGTTATTTGAAGAACTCGCTATATATTTTTTGAAAGATGTGGTGTTTTTGTGTTGGATTATAATTTTATTGTACTTGATTATTAGAATATTCATTGTTAAGTTAAGGTTTTACTTAATGCTTGTTTGTTTTTTTTGCTCTATTGAACTTTGTCTTCTATATAACATTAGTCAAAGCTAACTGTAATGTTATTTTTATAATAAAAAAATATATTGTAATAAATTTCAGAAAATATTGATTATTCAATGTTGAAATAAAATTACTTTGCTCTTGTTTGGCTTGCAAATTCTGTGTACCCATGTATCTGAATGTTTGTTACTAACATTGCACAAGCTTTCTCGTAGAGTGCAGTTTGCAAATCATCCTCTGATGGATGGCATATCTACATACTGTGTGAAATACTGGTGCCTTTTGTAAGTGTCCTATGAATTTTGGGTTACAAGTTTTATTCCATGGTTCACTCATCCCATCATGAAAGACTGTTTGTCACATTATAATAATTATTATTATAGATATATTAAAAATTCTATTTTGTATGTACAAGATATGTTAACCATGGTTTATAAATAAAATAAATTTGTGGAGGTAAAACAGTTGTCTTCATTTCTCTGACCTAGTGTTTATTTCATAACTGCAAATATTTTATATGAATGTGAATATTAAGTTCTAAATTTGCCAAGTGCCATATTGCTAAGAAGCACTTAAATTTGTATGGACGCCAAGGGTGCCCAGAGAGAAGCCTGTCAGTAGATCAATGTTCTCGCCAGATACACCTACATAACTCAACTAAATTCTAATTTTCCTTGAACTGAATTTTCAGAAATTGTGTGTGGGAAATAATGGGAAAGACAATTAGATTTTGAAGCGGCGGTCCAAGTGATTACGACAGCGTGGAGTAGCGCACGGCGTGTCGATAGAGTGTAAATGTAGTTAGTGGAAGTACAACTGACCATCCCTGAGGAAAACCACGAAAAGGTAGTCGAAACGTCGGCAACACAGCCTTCGACGCGGCGTCACCCGGACAGCCAAGATCATTAACGTTCAGAAGAGTTTTAGCAATTGCGACAGTGCGTTATGGATTATAACAAAAGAAACATTTCAATCGTTGAACAATGAATTTGCATAATATATCAAGAGTCTAGGCTAGCGATGAGACTTTTAAACCACGATACGAGACGAGAGTATAATAAATGTACATTGTGTTCGGAGTTTTAGATTTTGTTGCCCACTGCGATGAGTATGGACTGGAATTTTGAATCGACTGTTCTTGAGAACGTAGGAAATATTTTCGACGAATTTCTTTCCTATCACTTCTCCAATATTTCCTGTTAATGCTAACCAGCGTTGTGGAGTTAGTATGGAATAATTGTATCTGCCTCACATACGAGAATCAGTTTGTCAGAGATGGAAAAATCCCCAACGTTTACCGTTTTTAGGCGGCCATTTTGCCGCTTGTAAGGTGACCGTAGAGACTCCTACAGGCGTGCATTATTTATGAAGGTATAAGGTCGTATCTTAGGCCTAAGGTAAGACGTTATGACTTCAAGGTCCGTCACGTGACTGTTAGTGCATAACGTCACTACCTCACGCGTGGTGCTAAAACTCCCTAATGTCATACGCTAGTGTCGAGGAACGTGTGTTTTTAATAGGAGATAATAATAATTATTATTAATATAAAACACCCAATAACTGAACACAATTTACCATCAAATAAACAAATACTTGAAGTTTTATATTATAACATACTGGAAGTAAAGTGCTAGTGCAAGTGTTAAACTTGTTGTTCGTAAGTGCATGATATTTTGGGAGAAAGCAGGAATTCCGACAAGAGCTAATCAGTATTGTTCGCAAAAACTTATTAACTTGTCTTCGAAGTGGAGTAAATTACAAAAAAAAAAAAAACAAGTGTGAAGCTATTTTTAAGCATCGTGAAGAGGAGTTTAGAAATAATTTGAACAATCTATTTGATATTGCCCATCCGAATACTTTACGAATGATTACATTGGAAGAAGACGGTATGTTTTTACTTTGGTTGAGAGAGCTAGGATTAAAAGGTATTTTGCAGGTTAGACCAAACTCTCGAGGATGAAGATGAGGCAAAGAACATTGCAAAAAGAGAAACCACAGTGTGAAGCGTCTACATCTGCTACCTCTGTCATCGTCTGAAAACTCAAATAACGAACTTCCAAGTTCAGAAGAAATCAACCCTGGTAAATTTTTAGGAGAGACTTTTGAGAGTACATCAATGCAAAATGCTGCAAGGCGTGGCACCAAAAATCCCATTACTCCTAAACTAATGGTTTAGATAGATGTCAGTTGAATGTAAGAGATTCTGCATACATCCTTCAGGTGACAGCAGAGGCATTTGACCACATTACCCCCCCCGAAGAATTCTTTATTAATAAATCTTGTATTCTTCGAATCAGGCACAAGAAGAGAGAGAGACATTAAGAAACAAATATGATTTTAAAAGTAACATCATAAATGTTTAGTGTTCAATGGGATGGTAAACTGTTGCCTTCATTAAATATCAGGGTCCAAAGGAAGAAATACTTCCCATTCTTGTAACATTTGGGGACAATCAGCAGCTCATCGGGTTTCCAAAATTGCATAATTTTCTCTGGTAAAGAGCACACTAACTCTGGAATGTGTTAATACACTGGGGTATTGAAGACAATGTACAAATTCTTTGCTGTGACACAACTGTATCCAAGCACTTGACGTTTGAAAGGAGTTGGTTCTTTCTTCAAGAAAATTTGGACAAAATTTGGACTTTTCGTGCCGTCATCATATATACGAACTTAATTGACAATGTGTGTTTGAATGTAAAATAAGTTATGTAATCGTTAACAAAATGTCTTTCTGTCCATTGTATCTTTGTCAAATCGTGACTTCAGTGCTGTGCAGCTGTAAAAGCTCATCAATATATCTGATTTTTAACAGTTGTAAAATCACATAAAAAGATAGATTCAACAATTTCAAAAGAAGCTCTAAAAAAATTAGACATCGTATGTGGTATTTATTAGAAGCATTGTCTGTCGTATCACTTTTTATTGATGAAATAGACATACAAATAAAAATAAAAATTGTTGCAAATTTAGCCACAGAATGAACGCATGGAAGAGTGATATATTCTTTTTTGTGGAAAATTGGATGGAGAATAATATGGTAAGGGCAATTGTATCCCAAAGATCGTTCTTTAATTATTAATTTGTTAATGTACAATACATCTCTTAATTCAATTTAATCTTCATTTCATTGAAAACAATAGCCGACTTTGTGTCAACCAAAAGCAGGTATCTGTTCTCTTACCTGAAGATGGATACTACTTTAATTCAAGAATGGCCTTCGACCTAGACAAGTAACGATTTATTTTTGAGTATATTTGTCCAAATAGAAAATATTTGGGGGTGAGCCCAAAATATAAAGGGATTTTGTTCGGAATTATAAAAGCAATATAAGGGACACCCTAATACACACGTTCAAGACACTTCCATTCTTCATGGTTTCGCGCTGGCCGTGACCACATATTGCTAACAACTTCCCTTTTCTCATCGGCCCATCTTCTTCTTGGTCTTCCTAGTCTTTTTCCAATTCTCGAGTCCCATAGCGTTGTGATGTAGGCCAACGTTTGTGATTCAGTCGCACTATATGACCTGCCCATTTCCATTTGAGTTGTTGAGTAGTGGATGCAGTGTCTCTCACTCGTTCCGCTCCGAGCAGTCGACCTGTGCGGACCTCTGAGCGCAGCGCTACTCTCAGTAGCAGTTACCATTCATAGTGTTAAAGTGTATTAGCGAAAAGTTTAAGTCTACACAGTGCGCAACTTAAATCAAAGTGCAGTGATCTAATAAGTGATTAAGTTTACATCAACATCCATCAACGCTGGCCTCAGCCAGTGCATCGCCGATGCCTTAGCCTTGATTTATTCAACCGACGGCCAAATGGAGGTCGCGGAAGGCGACGGCCGCGATTTTCCAGCTCCATACCTCCAGCGTATCTACCAACGCCATCTCAACAAGCGCAGATGTTTCATTATGCAGCACCGGCGGCGTATTCAATGCAAGCAACAAGTATGCAGCCACATATGCAAACTTATATTCAACCAACTCAGGTCAGTCATTTTGTGCCAGCAGAAGGCGCAACCTCATCTTCAAGGTGCAGTGATAATATTTTTGCAAACTCCGTTCCAAGCCCCCAAGTGAATAGTGGCAAACGCGGAAACAGTGACCCTATCCAAAGCCCCAATCAATCTAAAAAAAGTACTTACCAACTCTAATACTGTTTATGCTATTCCTACAGAGAATAGATTCAGCAGTCTAGCTGACCTTCCCGATAACGATGTTACGAACTCCACCAACCCCCCTATAACTGAAAATATTAGAATCCCACCATCCACATTAACAATATTACAAACATTATTGAACTAAATCAGGAAATTAAAACCCAAATCAGTGCGCAATTCACCGTAATATTTAACAATAACAAAGCCAAAGTTAACTTTCAAAAAATAGACTTCAGAAAAGCAATTCAGTATTTCATAAAAACGGAAAAACAATTTCATACGTACAAGGACCCAACCAACAAAAAAGTTTTCCGTGGTTTTCAAAAACATTCATCCCTCCATCACCCAAGAGTAAATATACAACGACCTGAAGGAACAATACTCTTCCC
The DNA here is from genome assembly GCA_011170035.1 of Teleogryllus occipitalis. NCBI lineage: Eukaryota > Metazoa > Arthropoda > Insecta > Orthoptera > Gryllidae > Teleogryllus > Teleogryllus occipitalis. Next base: position 4,102 of record BLKR01014815.1, on the reverse strand, counting down.
TTAATAGTGTCACCAGATTACATAAAGATTATCAGCCCATCCCAGTGGTAGCTACAGAGTTTTCTGGTGACCAATCGATTGAGTTAATCCTCCGAACCAGCCAAATCTGCAACTTAAAAGTTAAAGTTGAAAGAAGACGAAAAACAAATGGAATAATTCAGTGCCCTCGTTGTCAAGACTTTGGACATTCTAAAAATAATTGTTACTAACAAATCTCCTGTATACATTGTGCCGAGAATCATTACTCAGTAAATTGCCCCAGTCTGGTCCAATCTCCGAAATGCAGAAACTGCGATGGGACTCACCGTGTGGATATCCCTACGAATGAATGCTAATACTTTAAAAAATTATCGGAAAATAAAACTAGAATTCCCCTAAACTCCTCTTTAAATATGAGAACCAACAAATCAGCCCCACCGCCACCCCCGCCTCAAAACGTCCGCCATTTCCCTAGACTCCATAGAACCGCTAATATACCAAATTTTACCCATGAATCAGCATTTAATCGTACGCCAAATAATATCCCACCATATGTCCCAAACAATAATCCACAAAATAGTCTCCCCCAAAACAACTTTCTGAACACACCTTTCATTCATAATATTATCAAGCACATAATAACTCCTATAATCAATATGATAAATTCAGTCATCCGAACTATTATTCAAAACATACAACAAGCAATTACTTCTAATTTTAGTTCCCCCCAATGGCTCAAAATAACTCAAATCAAAAAATTAATCCTACTGAACTGGAACGCATGTAGCATCAGCAATAAAAAAACGAACTCCATTTCTTTCTCCAAACACACAATGTTTACATTGCATGCATCACCGAGTCCCAATTAAAACCTCCAGCTACTTTCAAACTACCAGGTTATAATACAGTAAGAAAGGATAGGGCTAACTCTCCAGGCGACGGTGTTATCATACTCATTAAAAACACTATCGCCTATTTCGAAGAAAATTCAATACCCATCACTGGCATTGAAACAATTGCAGTTTCACTTACCTAGAGCAACCCGAATCTTACTATCATTGCCGCTTATAAACCCCCCAACATAAGAACAAATTTTGCAGATCTGAACATTTTACTTTCGCGCTTACCCTCTTACATACTTTTAGGAGATCTAAATGCTAAACATGTACAATGGGGGTGCAGAGTCACTAACACAGCAGGCGCTCAACTCCTAAACTATGTTGTAACTAACAGAATTATTTTGTTCGCACCTCCAAAACCAACCTATTTTCCCTATGGTCCAATCAAGCTTCCTGATATACTAGACATAGGAATAACAAACATTAATATCAATTTTCACTCAACCCCGCATTTTGAACTCGACTCAGATCACCTTCCAGTCTTAATCTCTACAGATCAACTCCCCCCTCCCTATTCCGGCATTAAATACTTACAACTTAAATTGGTCAAATTCAAAAACATAATGCAAAACTAAATACCCAATTTTAAAATACTAAACTCTCCAGCTGAAATATACCAGGTAATAACGTAACTAAATAATATAATAATTAACGCAATAAGCAAACTCAATCCTGAAGGTCCAAACATCCTTCGGAAACACATAACAAATAAACTACCGCAAAGCATTATCAAAATCATAAAAAATAAAAATAAAACTAGAAGATTATGGATGGCACTTAGAATTCCCCCGCTTAAAAAAGATCTATACACTCTAACCAAAATCAGTAAAAAGCTCTAGAACACTATAAACAAATCAAATACAATAATATCATACGTTCATTAAATACAAGAAATAACTCTGAAATTTCATGAAAAGTATACTAAAAAAAACACATAATCCCCCCCACTAGCTACTCCAAATGAAAAAAAAAATACGCAACTGCCGATAAAACGCAAGTATTAGCTGACCATTTCGCATCAACTTTCACACCAAACCTCACACCTCCCCACCCAGATCACACCCAAATTCAACTCTTCGCGAATTCCCCTAATTTCAACGTACCACAAAAAATTAAGTACATCTCTCCACATGAAACTCTTAAAGTTATCAAATCCCTTCTAAATAAAAAAGCCCCCGGTTACGATAAAATAAATAATATAATTCTCAAAAACCTACCCAATCCTGTCACAGTTTTCATTGTAAACATATAATGTATCTAAGAACTGACTACTACCCTACTACTAGGAAACATTCTATTATCCTCCCGATTTCCAAACCCAATAAAAATCATAGCATCCCCGATAACTATAGACCCATAAGCCTCCTCCCCACTTCAGCAAAACTTTTCGAGAAATTAATTCTAACAAGAGTAAACAACTATATTAAAAAAATCCACCTCATACCTATTTACCAATTCGGATTCATTAATAAACTATCCACAGCACACCAACTTTTGCGTATCTCAGAAGATCTCCACTCCTCCTAAAAAAAACAATATTCAATAGCAGTTTTCATGGACATCGCCCTCCCTGGAGCCATAAACAGCTGAAGGCAAAAGATCGCAGCGAACATTGATGACAACATTCCCAGCATTAAAACTTCGTTGGCGCGAAACAGAAACTAGTCAAAGCTAGTTGCTTTCATAGTCGAGAACTTCTGTTCAGCTTTATTACCATTATCTAAAGAATTGTCTGAGGCAGGTCCAGGACCTTCAAAGAAGGCACCTAAATCTCCTATCTACTGTCCCTGCTGTTGCCTACCCAGAGCGATGACCCGGCCGCACACATAGCGGGTTTGACTTTCATGTACCAAAGGTTGGCATTACTGAAAATACTCTAGTGGCTGTCTTTGTAACTAATACCCCCACTCCGCCCGCATTTCGTCAATCTATCGTTCAAGAAAAGTTGCGCGAGTGGTACACTCAACTGGAAAATACACATAGATACCAAAGTCCAACAAGCCAAAGCCAAAATAATACTGCTAAGACCACTTATAAATAACAGTCAACTTTCACTAAATAACAGTATCACCTTATACAAACCCATCATTAGACCTCTTCTCCTGTACCTTTGTCCAATTTGGACAAATGCTGCTAAATATAATATCCACAAAATTCAGATTATTCAGAACAAATACCTAAGAACTATCACCCACGCCTCCTGGTTCATTTCCAATAAGCAATTACACCACGAACTTAACCTTAAACCTATCGCACATCACAGCCTTTCTGGCCAATAACTTTTATTCCAATCTAACCCTCATCAATCATGATAGACACATAAATATAGGAAAATATAATGAAAACCCAACTAGAATAAAAAACAGATATCCAATCCATTCTTTTCTGAACATTTTTTCAAACCTTAGTAATTTTTAGATGTCCTTGGTGAGTCCCCTCGTCAATTGTAGTTTAGAGTTAGTATATAAGAATTAGATATAAATCAACTATGCAAGTGAAGAGTGTTATGTAAACTGAACTTTGTAAGTCAATCCTATACAAAATAAAATTTTAAAAAAACGTCTCTCATTTGTGTCCTTCTAATCTCCGAATTCCTTATGCGATCTTTGAGTATTAGTACTTGTAATATTTTTCTTTCCATTTTCTTCTGCGTTATTTGAAGTGCTTTCTTTCCCTGCTCGGTATGTGCTCCATACAGCGTTGTTGGCAGCATACGGTTGTCCAATATGTCTCTTTTTATTTTTTATCGTTTGTTTTATCCAGCAGTACAAAACTGAACCCTCCCCCCCATTTTTTCCAGGCTTGCGAGATTCTTGTTTATTTCTTTCTGATGTCTATTGTGAAATTATACCGTTTGACCTAAGTACACTAATTCCTGGGTGTAGTTGATCTTTTCTCTGCCTAGCTTGATTTTAGTTTCTTCGCTGTTTTTTATCATAACATTTGGTTTGCTTAAATTCATTTAGAGACCTCCCTTATTGCATTGTACTTTTAATTCTTGAGCCGATTGTGAAAGCAGTAATATATCATCTGCGAACCTTAAATCTGACAATTTTTGACCATTCAAAAGTATTCCTTAATTTTTCCAATTCACTTTTTGAACTATCTCCTCTAGAAGGCATGTAAATAATTTCGGCGACAATGGGTCTCCTTGTTTGACACCTCTTAAGCAGTTAAAATGGAGAGCCTTTGTCAGTTCTGATTTTTGCTGGACTATCTGAATA
>BLKR01014814.1:0-225057 GCA_011170035.1 Teleogryllus occipitalis | reverse complement strand
AAAACGCTTGTTCGGCATCAGGGGACACCAAAACGTGTATTTCCGTTTAAATCTCGAAATCGATTTTCCGTAGCATTTCATTACTTTATCTATACTACGTATATTACTTCGTATATACGTATGTACACGAGACAGTAAAAATTTAACATTTATTCTGACATCATATTATTAAAATAATTTTGAAATGCTTCCGGAATATCTTTAACTATTTGGTACTTTATAGGATTTAATAAATTCCATTAAATTAATACCCGTCCGCGACTTGCACTAGCTGTGCTTCGGATGAAAAACCTACGCGCTTTAGCTAACCTATAAACTTCTACCTTACACCTTGTAATTAACTTAACGTAACGTAATGTAATGCTATGTAACAACCTTACCGTACACCTTGTAATTCTCAAATCGTTATATAACAAATTATTTCGCACTAATACAATGATCTTTCATTCACGTAACATTTCACGGAATACTTGTAGGAACTTTATCTCAACTTTTTTGCTAGGGAATGAGATAAAAGACCGGGATATAATTTATTGGTTATTAATTTTGATTACATGGGCAGATAGATTACCTAATACTCGTAGCTATTCGATCATTCGATCACATATTAACGCAGAATTTGATTTTTTTTCTGCAAAGAAGGATCAGTATCCCCAAACAGCTTCCTTATCCTCTTGCTTAGGACGAAGGAGTGATATTAATTATATCAAAAATATTTTGCCTTATACAACAGAGACTTATTGCCACACTTCAACTACAAATTTAACGAATAGGAAATTGATGAGTGGTAAGGCTTTTCCGACATTGTATAATTATAACTAAAGCAAGGATTTTCCCAACAATTATTCTTGAAATTAACGTTTCTATTTGCCTTAGCTATTATCATTAGGTCAGTCCCGTGAAAATCAAGTTAATGTGAACTAAATATTTTATTTTAATAAGAAAGAATTAAAATTCAAAAGGAAAATTAAAATGTATTTAGATCACGTATTTAGCACATTATTACGTCATTAAAATCCAGATTCTCGTAGAAAGAAATCATGCACGAGTAACATGCATCGAATTTACAATATAACAAAAATGTAGTCGGTTTGGGCGAATTTTCTCATTCTCTCTTCTTGCACAGCAGTAATTTACGAGGAACAGTAAATATTTTATTTTAATAAGCATTAAAATTTTTAAAACATTAATAGGTATTTAGCTCTCATATTTTGCACGTTTTATGTCATAAAAAAATCCAGGTTCTCGTAGAAACAAATCATGCATGGGTAACATGCATCGCAATTACAATATTACAAAAATGTCGGTAGAGCGAATTTTCTCATTCCCTGTTCTTGCACAGCAGTCATTTATGAGGCCGAGGGCATACAGGTAGCCCAATGGAAATGCTGTGTCTTGTGCTTATCGTTGGAAGGGCTGCGATCGGCTTTTTCCGCCCTACAACTGGCGTGCACAGTCTGATACAGTTCCGCGTCCCTACCCATTACCGTAAAACAATGAAATGTTTCGACCGTGCTTTTCCAGAATCAGAAAGCTAACATAACCCACACCACTATTTGTTTTTAAATTGGAGCAGAAAGTTGCGGGTTCTACAGGAAGAGAAGGTGTCTTCATAACATAGCTTGTGTCGAAATGATTAAGTACATGTGTGGATGAATAATTAATAGTTTGTTAATAATGTTCTGATTTCTTTCTATTTATTTGGGAATAAATTAAAATTAGTGAAGTAATCATAATCTCAAGAGAATAATCATTAGGGAACGGATTTCCATGTAATTACATTTTTACAGGAACTAGATACAAGCAATTATATTTTTAGAGTTTACAAGACATTCTGAATAAATTAGAACTATTTTTATTTTATATATTTTGGAATAATTACATATTTTTACATATTTTACCTATTACGACACATATCGTTCATATTTCGCTACATTTTAATACATTTATACGTCGAAAAGGAAAATTTCGGATGCCCATTTTTTAATACTTGTTACGGAATCATCTTTCTCACAAATCAAACGTAATGCTGTTGCGCTTCTATTACCACCATGTATATGCCATGAATTGTCAAACTTCCCCCCCCCCCCACCGCTTACTGAGTACTTGCGAGTCTAGGATGAGCGGTTGAAACATTGAAATATGTATGCTATGAACATATTTTATATTTCGAATAAAATTCTTGTATGTGGTGAAGTATAGAGTAAAATTACTTCTGTAGAGGTAGAATTTACTTTCAGCCACTCAAAATCCTTAAGAACTGATCGGCGACATCCTATGATCAATGCTGGTAGAGAACAATTTTAAACACAATAATGAATTTTTATTTTACATATTTTCTACTTTATCTTACATGTTTTGAAAAAAAAATTAGTACATATATGTACATATTTTTCATTTTTTATTACAATAAATTCCGTTCCCTAATAATCACACTTAAAACCGTAAATGCTGGAGTAAAAATGTGTTTGAAACATTCATTGTAGCTTAATATTTACTAATAATATCTACAAATCGAAACTAAGTTGGAGACATCCACAAACATTTATGACCACCTTTTGAAATTATACACTTCATCCTTTGCAAATCAAAAAATAACGAGTTCATATTTGGTTATCAGGTATGCAAACATGCTCAGTTAAAATTGCTATTTTCTTATTAACTCGGTGTATCGTAAATACCACGCGATTAACATTTACGAGTACGTAAGTCTTAGAGAACATTTATGGACGTCAATTCTCATCAAAACCAACACTTGGAGATTATAATAAAGAATTTATTAATTACACAAAATTTATTAACGTAACGCAATAATTTACGTTAAGTTTCAGATATACTATACTACACCTTACTATACCATGCTATAGTATACTATACCATCCTATACCATACTATACCATACCATACTGTACCATACCATATCATATCATACCATACCATACTATACTATACAATAATATAATGATATAATGAACGACATTATAACTAAAGCGCAATCATATTTCGTGTATCGCGTATCGTTTGGATTCAACAATTAACAGACACATCTAGGGAGAGTCCATTAGTTCGACTCTTTAGATCTGCATACGTTTTAATAGTCCTGTCGGAAAGTTATTGGCTCATCACAATACTGATAACCTTTTGTAGCCCTCGTAAGCGATTCTTAACAACAGCTCTACAACACGCAAACATTGCATGCGCTGTTCCCTAGGTCTGGAGTTCCATTCTCGTCGACAGCTCGACAACCGTCATGCACTTATCTTGAGAGCATTCCATCGAAACTAGTCTCGACAACAGCGTTCAGTTGCACAATAGTACATTATGAAACTATGATGTAATGATGGGTACTAATACACGAGGATGATATTCCGATACGAGCGAGTATCGTAAACTTCACACGAGTGTATTAATATCCATTACATCGAGTTTCATACGGTACTTTTTCTACGACTTTCGTAAGTTAAACTTTTACATTGAATCGTTTCGTGACAATTGACATGTAGGATTCAGCCAAGGCCACCTAGCGGACAGCTACCCTACTGCCGCAGGTGGCTCTGGTTTACCAGTCCGCCTGCGAGAGAATACAAAAGTTGCGGCAATAATTCTGAGGTCACCATTTTCGCTTTTTATCGTATTTCTGGAGGTGTCTACTCCTCCTCTGATTCACATTTCAAACTAAAGAATTGGCCAGTTTTAAAGGACAAACACACGGCAGTAACATAATACACAATAACTTGAGTTCTGATCTTAACGTTAGCCAATGTTTCCTCTACTACAATCAGTGCGCTAGTCAAATAGGATCAAAGTGATATTACGATCCAATTTATTTTAAATAATATTCCACTTACAAATTTCTGATAATAAACGAAATAAAAACCGATAAACATAATATAACATTAAATGCAATTTTAATGCACACAATCGAACAAGACATTTACTAGAACGATTCTCAATGATTAATTAAGTGTCAATACTTGTGTTGTAAACTTCTCTGTGATTGATTACGTAGGCTTCCGCGGCCGGAGTATGTTTCTTGGCTGTCCGGGACAAGCCGCGTCGATCTGCTTGTAGCTGACGTTTCGGCCAACATATTGTGGCCTTCCTCAGAGCGTACAGCAGTACGCTCTGAGGCCACAATATGTTGGCAGAAACGTCAGCCACAAGAACATCGACGCGGCTTGTCCCGGACAGCCAAGAAACATTCTCTGTGATTGGTCAAGAACATGTATCATAATGAAATCTGTATCGTAATGAGTATCATTATGCAACGAGTTGAAGTCATCTAATAACAGGATTATAGAATGGGAGTAGAAAAAACTTAATTTTCACCGTAAAACTGCGGTTAAGCAATATCGTTTGCCCGGGGCAGGAATTTCGTCGTTTCCTTTAAAGACAGAAGGTTCTTTGACTCAAAAAATGCAATTTTGTTTTTTTACACCATAAAATTCTTTGAACTTTTCTGAACAAGGTAGTTTTTTTTTTTTTTTTTTTTTTGATTTCGGACATTTTAAGCCATTTAAATGGGCATTTAAATACCTGCGCCATGTTGATTTAAATGCCACTCGGGGCAACAATATTTGCTTCTTTTGCCCTTTTCCGGTAAGTGAATTTTTTAAAACTTAGGTGCAATTTTCTCTTCAATGAAACAAGATATTCACATGATTTTTTACAGTAGTTTGTCAATTTGAGTTCTACGTAACAGGCTAAAAAATTGATAATTTTGCAATTTTGAATAACAATATTAAATTAAAATAATGGAAAAAACAAGTGTATAAAAAACTAAATTTTTACAATTTTTTTCTGTAATATTATATCAAGAAACAAAATAAATTTTAGCCTGTTATCTTAAATAGAATCAGTACTTTCATTTAAAAAAACAAGAAGTTTCTACTGCTAACAGTTTCTGTAAAAAGGTACAGAAGTATGACATTGTTTATCCAAAGTTAATTGTAAATGTATACTTGTTTGAGGCTTATGTCAAAACTATCTTTTGTAGATCACTAAAAAAAATACATAATGGTCAGAAAATGAGTAATTTAAAAATATCCAAATTTCAAGTTCTTATCTTCATACAATCAAAAGTTATAATAGTTTGAAATGGAGCAAAAATTGTAGCAAAAGTAGGCCCAAAACGTTCCGTCTGTCCAAGCGTGTTTGATCCCGAATGCGTGTGCCAGAGACAGTGGAGGGGGAACTGTCGCGCGTTGCTTCGCAACCGGTTTGTTCCGCCCTAATCGATATTAACTCACTCGTACACGCAGAGCACCCAAAAATCTGTAGAACCACGCGACCGAATGGCGTTCGAGCGTTTCACCAGAATTCCAGAATTTTGAGCTCATTTTAAGTGTAACTTGTTGAGATTTCGAGAAACATTATTTAACATTGAATTCTTAGCTGTCCGGGATTAGCGGCGTCATCGTCGATGGAGCTGACGTTTCGGCCATCTTGCTGTGGCCTTCTTCAGAGCTATACTGTTTAGCTCAGAAGAAGTGTAGCTCTGAAGAAGGCCACAACAAGATGGCCGAAATGTCAGCTCTATCGACCATCCCGGACAGCCAAGAGATAGATAGATAGATAGATTTATTAAAGTTCGCTTTGAGCTAATGCTCGGTGGCAAACATTATTACAACTAGATATACGACAATTACAAAACTATTGCGAATATTTACAAATATAATTACAATTAGAATTAGAGATTGATTTTGGGTTATCTGTACGTTGACTTATAGCTTTTCTAACACTTCACTCCACTTCACTTCATTTCACTGCGCTGCACTACACTGCACTCCCCTCCCCTTCCATGCCCCCCACCACACTACACTACACTTTACGTCACTGTTTAAGGGACATTACCATATTATTATTAATAATAATAACGATTACAATAATGTAATTATTAATAACAATAACTTAAAAGTTACATCAAAACCAGTAACAGTGTTAATAATTATGGTATCAATAATAATAATAATAATAATAATAATAATAATAATAATAATAATAATAATAATAATAATAATAATAATAATAATAATAATAATAATAATAATGATAAAAATCCCTGTATTATTAATGATGACCTACATAGAATAAAGTATATTTTTAAATTTCACTACATTAGAAGGAAGAGTCTAGTGCTTTTGCAGGTAGTTTGTTCCAATCTACTATAGTACGATTCACAAAGGAGAACTTGCCAACATCAGTTCTTTGCTTTCTACATCGTATTTTCCAGGGATGGTCTCCTCTGCTTTTATAATCAGGTTTCTGTAATCTTTTACTGAGGTCTGCCCATGCTGAGTCCCCTTTGTATATCATGTACATTACGCATAAACGCGCCCGTTCTCGTCTCTTAGGTAAGGGTTCCCATTCATCTCGTCCGTCAACGCGTCCATAATTTACAAACTTTCCGGCCCGTTTTTGAATTTTATCTAACGCCTCGATTTGCCCTTTTCTGTACGGGTCCCAGCAGACCGCTCCGTACTCTAAAATAGGACGAACAAGTGTAGAATATGCCAAGGATCGGGCATTCGAACTACTGTTTTTTTAGAATGCGCATTACGAAGTGCAGCGCCTTCCACGATTTTTTCGCCGTATTGTTAATATGATCCGACCAACCCAAGTCGCTACGCAGGACTAAACCCAAATACTTACATTTTTTTTACACGCGGTATATCGTTAGTTCCTAACTTGTAATTCGAGTGTACATTCGAGCGAGATGTGGTAAAACAAATGAATTTACTCTTTTCCGGATTTAATTCCATCTTATTTCCGCACGCCCAGTTCCATAAACAGTTAAGATCGTTCTGTAAAATATTTTCATCCGAAGACGCGCCAATACTCCTATATATTATGCAATCATCGGCGAAAAGTCTAACTTTCGATTTTATTCCAGTTGCAATATCATTAATAAACCCTAAAAATAGCAATGGCCCTAACACACTCCCCTGGGGGACCCCAGAGGTTACATCGGCTTTCGATGAGTGTTTGTCACCTATTCTGACTGCTTGAGTTCGGCCCGTAAGAAATTCTTTTATCCACAAGATTATTTGATGATCTAATCCAGTTTTCGACAGTTATTCAATTAAAAGGCCATGTGGAACCAGATCAAATGCTTTAGAAAAGTCTAATTTACTGCATCGACCCTACTCCCTTCGTCTAATGAATCTGCTATGTCCTGACATAAAGAAATAGTCTGGCTTTCGCACGAATAGGACGGAAACGTGTTGATTTTGAAAAAGCCAGTCAGTTTTATTCCAGACTCGTCTAATATATTCCGCAATCATGTGTTCCATCTGCTTGCATACAACTGATGTCAAACTTATAGGCCTGTAATTATTCACAATCCTTTTGTCTCCTCCCTTGTGAATCAGCACTTTGCCTCTTTCCAATTTTGAGGAATCGTATTATTATTTATAGTGACGTCCATTAACCGAGCAAGGTAAGGAGTTCAATGACTCCGGCCGCGGAAGCCTACGACTCACATTATTTGACATTATTTAAATCACATGAACTCATATGTACAAGAACGTAAATAAATCGCCTCTAATGCAAATATTACCGACGTGAAAGACAAGTAAAAAAATACATGTAAAAAACAACAAAAGAATAGAGCAATATGGCGTTTGTCAACATATAAGATACATTTGGCATTATCACTACCAGAAATTCAAAGAAAAAAATTGAAGCCGTTTTTGAGAAAACCTTGTTTCAGTTATTTTTTAAAATTGCAAATATTGCACTAACTATTGCACGAAAGCTACTAAAATTTTCAAAACAATATTTATGACCCTAATGAAAGACCTATTTACGGACAATTAGTTTCATTTAAAGGAGAAAACTGTCTTCAATTTTATAGTTGTCAGAAGACGCCGAAGAAAATTCAAACTTTTGCAATTTTCGAAAATTAAAAGTTAAACGTGAAAATGGGACGTATGCCACCTAAATAAGTGTATTTTACTATTTTCTTACAAGAAATTTAAAGAAAAAAATTGGAGCCGTTTTCGACAAAATTTTGAAAATGTCTGGGGGCTTTATGTAAAGTACCCGTAAATTTTCAAGAATACTTTTCAAAATTTCAAAGCTCCAACTAGAACCAGATTGACAGCGGATTCTTCAATTTAGAAAACATCTTACAAATGGTTCAGGTGCTAGTAGTGTTCACAGTCGGACGGACGGTCGGACAGACAGACGTTTTGCTTCCAATTGGTTCTTCGGTATCAAGGACCCACAAAACAGGAATTCTGGCTACACCACGAGTTAGAGGTTTTTTCTCTCTTAATTTAGCAACTGGTTTTATGCAATTTTTCGTCACCAGAGCCCGGCAATGAATTTTTTCCGCCGAAAATGACATTTGAACTCCCGACGACCGGTCGGGAGCTTAGAGTTTGCCCCGGCGGGGGCGGTGCCCCGCTGGTGGGAGAGTCCTGGTTAGGGGGAAACCCCACTAGCCAACGGTGGGTCGGCGCCGGATTTCGCCATCCAGGGGGGAAAGATCACCACCATCTCCCGAGAAAAAAACATGCACTACACTAACGGGACTAATGACGCGCCCGGAAACGCGAAAAAATCAATCAATCAATATTGATTCGCGGACGTCCTTCTCAACGTGGCTCATGGCCTCAAACATGTTCTTATCACTGTTATAAATATTCATTTTATAAGGCAGGTGTAAAAATGTTCAAATGTCATCCGCCACATTACAAAAACCCAAGTTTAGTTACTTTTACGCGATAATTGTTAGGGCGATGACAGCAGGATTTTTCTATCTAGAATTGAGCACGTAAGTACTAAAAAATGAAATAAAACTTTTCAAAACTAGTATAAAAATGACCAATGACCTCAAAACTAAAAAAAGCAAAAAATGCCTTTTCAACCAAAAAATGCACTAACAAATATATGGCAAACGTCTCAAAACGATGTGAAATATTTTAGTACCAAAAAACAAGTGTTTCTCGATAAAACGATAAAAAAGGTGCATAACCATCAAACTCCTAGCCCTATATATTAAAAAGAGTGTGGAGTATGTGACTTAAAAAATTGCACAAATTAGAAACTACTGTTTACGACAAGACGGCAGCTTCTACCTGTGTTCGGAAAGTATGTTGTTTTTAAAGTCGGGTTGGTTTCAACGTTTACGATGATTCAACTCGCTTTGGAATAATAGGGAGAATAACTTCACTCGTCAGGTCTTTTTCTTTTTTTTCAACCTCTGTACTGAAACAACGCCTCGCACTATCTTTTATTTCTATTAGATCTACGCCCAACATCGACACGTCTTAAAATAGTTTTAAGACGTGTTTTAAGCTGAAGTTTTAAGCTGAAGTTTCGAGAGCAACAAGCACACTAATTATAAGGAGAAAATGTATAACATTGCTCAACATCGTGCCCTGAAAAGGCTATTATTTTTGGCGAATATTATCAATTCTTGGCAAAATTTCCATCTGTATTCAGATTTCAACTTGTTTATGGGTTAGTCACAGTTCATCATATGCAGTTCATAAATAACTCTAGTACTCATACAATAATTAAATTACTAGTATTCTACGATTTGTAATATTAAGTTAATTTATTACCGCCTTATTATATATTGACACCGCCTTAAACGAAGCGCAGGAAAATAAACCTTCAAAGTTTATAATAATATGATTCTGGCTTTTATTTCAAAACTTTTTATAAACTACAGTCTGCGGCCAAATATAATAAAATAAACATGTTTAATATAATAAACATTTCAAATAGTAAAATGAACCCTTTAACGTTCTATAGTCGAGAAACAAAATTGTTTATTACGTAAAAATATAAAATAAATCCTTAAGTTTTGGGAAATCATTGTTTAAAATGCAGATCACAAAATCTTTACCCCAAAACGAGACCTAAGTTTTATAAAAACACGGATAAACGACGTTCTATTGTATTATTTAATACTAGCTGAAAATTTGAATGACTATAATATGTAAAGTATTGCTGGTAAAGTGCAACGATAAGTGACGTTTTGTTCAGTAAAAATATGAACAAGTACTTGTATGTTTTACATCTCGCAACACGGACAAAAAATAAGGATTATCAAATAGGTTTCAAATCATTCCTAAAAGGCTAATTTGTAAATGTATAACACAAGCTCGACTGTAAATAAACTCGCTTTATCTTCTCTCCTTCACCATCTGGCCGTGCAACAATGAACTTTTCAAATATGTATCGCTGCAGAAATAAAATACATCAATGCATTAGGATTACAAACAGAATACACTAAAAGTAAAATGAATACTGGGATTTTCAATAGTAAATTATAATTAACATTAAATTAATTATTTTCTTATCCATTTGATTCTTTCCAGCCCTGCGAGGTTTATTCTCAAGGCCCACAGTTGGTGGATCATCTGTATATATTTCATTAATTTGAGACGGAAATCACTCGAAAACTACTAGTTTTTTCAAACAAATGTAGGTGACCTTTCTAATAAGCTCATTTTTTAGAACAGATTTGAAGACAAAAATCTCTTTCATTTTCTGGTTTCCAAATGTTAAGTTTTTTTCAATTTTCGAAAATAATGGAGAGTTCAACGAAAGTGAGATCTGTGCCATTTTTCTATCCGTGAAAAAAAATTAAAAATTTGGAGCGCTTTTTAGAATTTTTTTAATCGTGTAAGTTTTACGCGCAAACTAGATAAAAACTACTTTTTTCAAAAAAATGCATCTGACCTTTTTTAAAGAGCTGATTATTTTACAACAGACTTTCCCTGAGACAAAAATTTCTATCTTCAATTTACTAGTTTTGAAAGGTTAACTTTTTGCAATTTTCGAAAAACTGAACAATACACCAAAATAGGACTAACTTTTTTACCGTCCCTGATTACATATGTGAAAATGTAAAGAAAAAATTTGGAGCGGTTTATGAGAAGAAACAAAAATTGCCTATATTTCGTGCAAAACTTCACGAAAATTAAATTCGTAAAATTGAACATGACCTTATTCCATGATATTTATTTAAAAACAAAGTTTTAAGAAAAAATATATTTTTTCAATATTATAGTTGTAGGAAGACCCTGAAAAAGTTTGAATTTTTGTACCTTTCGAAAGATCAGGGATTTCAACAAAAATGTAACCTACACCATTCTTTTAAACGTCCTTCGCACTAATGAACAATAAAATTTAATCAATTTGAAGCCTTTTTTTGAAAATGTTCAAGGGGTTTCATGTAAAGTACTCCCCAAAATAAATATTGGTTTCAAATTTCTGGAGGGGTGACATCTCCCAGAACAATTGCAGAATATCAATTTTGGGGAAAATCGGCTGGGCGGTTTCTTAGCTAGTGTTGTGCACAGTTGGATTTTTTTAACATCAAAGACTCTCAAAACGGGTTCTGGCTACACCATGTGTTAGGGGAATTTTTTTCTCTGCTTAGCAATTTCAGTTCTATATTTAGCAACTGGATTTATCTTCCTTTTCATTACCAGAGCCCGACAACAAGAGTGTCCCAAATTCGCCGTTTTTGGCGCACAATTACAATACTTTCACTTCTTATGTTAGTAAGGGCGAGAAAGTAAAAATTATTTAAACAAAATTAAAAATTGCCTATATTTCAAACAAAATTGCGCGAAAAGTACTCAACTTTTTGAAAAAATGTACAAGACCTTATTTCAAAATCTATCTTTAAGGAACAGTTTTCATTAAGGGAAAAATTCTCTATCTTTAATATTTTAGCTGTAGGAAGACGCCCCAAAAAAATATGAAACTTTCGCAATTTTCGATAAATCAGGGTTTTCGACGAATATGAGACCTCCACCATTCTCTTAAATGTCCATACACTATCTAATAACTAAGTTTAATCAAAAACGTTGGAGCCAGTTTTTGAAAATGTCCCAGGGGCTCCACCCACCAAAAGTAAAATTTCGGTTTCAAATTCAAGGGGCCGCGACATCAGTCCGATAGATTGGGGAATATCAATTTTGGAGAAAATCGGCTGAACGGTTTAGCCGCTAGCATTGTTCACAGACAGTCATTTTGCCGTCAATCGATTTTTCGATCTCAAAGTCCCACAAAACATGGAATTTGGTTACACCACGTGTTAGAGCATCCCCCCCACCTAAATTTATCTATTGGATTGATCCACTTTTTCATTACAAGGGACCAACAATAAGAGTTTTTCTGCCGAAAATTCGTCGCTTTTTCCCGCTGCATTACATAACTTTCTCTCTACTGCGTAAGCGGTAGCAAGAAAGTAAAAATTAAAGTAGAATCAAGTAATGTCATTACATCATCGGGATCTAAAAGAATATGCCTTATGAAATTCAAAATATGAAATAAGCCAAGCTCTGATATGCCTGCAGTGACGAACGAAATCTTTGACAGTTTTAATTTATTTTTAATTTAGAAAAATGTATTTAGGATTTCTTCGTGCGGTATCACTGGGCAACATTATAGATGATGACTCTGATACGCGTATTAATTAATTGTGTTATACTTAGTCTATGTTTATCTATTTCTGTGACTGTGTGTATCGTAATTATTTCAGGGCTTGGGAGAAAAATGTAGATCCTGTTATTGGTGATACGAGATACGAATCGTATGTTATTGAAATCAACTATTAATGCAAAATTACGGAATTTATTAGTTATTGATTAATTAAATTGATTAATTATTTTTTCGTTTAGTCTACTAAATATGCTCTTTAATTCCATGAAAAATCGTTAATTATCTATGTTAATAGCATGCGTGCAATTAACGTCCACCGTGCAATTAAAAACTCACACCTACCAATCAGAATTGAGAAAAGGAGCGAAATCGTGTAATTAAGAAACTATAACACACACGAAGCAACGGTATCTGCAGTCGGCCATGAAACGTGAACAAAAAAGTACATCACATATTACGTACCTACAACTACGTATTAACAACGAATGAATAAAACTAAATTGGGCAAGTAAACGTTAAAATAGCTGACTTATAGTACAACATAAAATATTTAACGTAAATATATTAAATGTTTTACATGTAAAACGTTTGGTCTTAGAATGTCGAATGTAAAAAATGTAAACGTCAGTTGTGTTTACCAGTTCTAAAAAGTATGCTCTACCAAAACTGTCAGAAGTGACTAGTTTTCCCCCCCAATATTTATACATGTATTCTCTCTCTTACCTGTCTTTACTTTTCATAGAAAGTAATGTTTTCATGACTTTGTCAGCTTCGTATATTTTATCAGAAATATGTACAGTTTCTTCCATTTGCAAATATTTCGTGGCAATGCAAACAATGCACTAAAATAGATCTTATTCAAAAGCAATACTACGTCATGAAATGCACACCATGGGTGGAAAAGATGCGTTGAATTTTATTTAATCTGAATTATTTGTCAATGGAAATGAAAAAATATTGAACGTAACATGTGTATAAAGGGGAATAATTGCATTCATGGAATATAAGAAAACTCGCTCCTATCGTCGCTCGTTTTCTTGAACATACCATTCATGCAATTATCCCCCTCTTTATACACTCGTTTCGTTAATTACTATAATTGATTGATTATTTTTTAATTGATTAATTAAACGGAATGATTAATCCCTCTTGTGCATCAATGATTATAGCTTGATCTTTCTTAGGAAAATCTTTCTTGTATCTTTCTAGGTAACATTAGCATAAGGTTCACTTACTTGGTCTTGTTCTTTGTTGGAGGTTAGGGTTTCCCTGTAGTCAGAAAAACCAATGTTAGCAACCATATCAGCCACGGTTATAGCTGTCTTCACTCTTGGTATTGGGAAAGTACTTATAAACACTGATAACAGTTATCTGCAGGGGTATTATTTACTCGCAACACAATAATTTAATATTTGCGGGACAGCTCCGTGAGTACGACCTGCTCCCTAGCCAAGGAGCATACAACGCTAAGTAATTCTGTGCCGCTGGTTCTCGCGCTTTGAACTGAGAGAAATTAGGCCTTTGGTGCTATATATTCTCTGCTCTGATGCTTTCATGTAATAGTTTGAACATTGCCTATATGTATTGACGAAATGTACATAAAATTAATATACGCACGGTAGTAAAATATGAATTATTGATGTTATTATAAAATTGAACTTGCTGGTAACGAGGTTCAGGCCGTAAAACCAATTCATTCACCTAATTAAAGTAAGAAACGGTGTTATATATTTATTTCATGCCCAAAGTTACCTTTCGGGAACAACAATTCCCATCTTCAATGGGTCTCAAACAAAAAAGGAAAAAATTGAGAGATTAACATAAAGAACTATGACATAAAAATAAAATTGACAACTGAAGTAAAATAAATAATACAATGATAAAATTAAAAAATTAAAATAACTTGCCTGAACTGCCATAGTTCTTTATGTTAATCTCTTAATTTTTTCCTTTTTTGTTAGAGACCCACTGAAGATGGATATTGTTGTTCCCGAAAGTTAACTTTGGGCATGAAATAAATATATATTATTTATTATTATTGTTGTGGATGATTATCCCTGTCTATAATAGAGAGTAAATGGTTCACATAGTAGTAAATGATAATCACAAGAAACAAATCATTAAATCATGTAGGGACTATTTTACCCATGGTCAGCTTGCTAATTTTATTTATTTTACGTAAAAAAACAGTTAAAACTGCGTATGGCGTGCTATGGGGAAAAGTGAATTGTGTGCACATTTTCAAAATTCTGTGATCCCTACGCTAAGTCATATACT
Source organism: Teleogryllus occipitalis (assembly GCA_011170035.1). Taxonomy (NCBI): domain Eukaryota; kingdom Metazoa; phylum Arthropoda; class Insecta; order Orthoptera; family Gryllidae; genus Teleogryllus; species Teleogryllus occipitalis. The sequence goes on along the minus strand of BLKR01014814.1, from coordinate 210,369 downwards.
ACTTGAATTTTGAAAAAAAAAGAAAAAAAGAAAAAAGAAAAGCTCCCATGTAATAAAATCCATTTTCAAGGATAAATAAGCAATAAATTTTGGGCTCTTATCCATGTTGTCCTTCGGAATAATACTTCCTGCCACGACAACATGGAAACGATAACTTGAATAATTGTATTTCCCACTGAATTCTAGAAGACGTGCACAGAAAATGAAGTTACATTTATGTCCAGAAGCAACACAAGGGGACATAAATGTAACTTCATTTTCTGTGCACGTCTTCTAGAATTCAGTGGGAAATACAATTATTCAAGTGATCGTTTCCATGTTGTCGCGGTATCGTATCGTATCCAGGTATCGTTTCCATGTTCGCATGTATCATTTCCATGTCCATCACTTTCTATTGCATTCCTTTCTAGACGCAACCCAGAGTTCGATTCCCGGTCGGGGCAAAAATTAACTCACTTCTCAGGTTGAGAAGACCACAGTTATAGGATTTTTCTAAGGATGAGCCACAGTGACAGTTCGAATAACAAGTGAACATCACATGTAATTCAGAGAAGTATCCCTCCGCCGCGGCAGCTGTTCAGCCATGCTTCTTCGTAAAGTGTTAGGTTATGGATCCTGTGAATATATCCCTATGCAGAAATTTGTTTCGCTGAGGTATATGCACGTACGCGAGTCCGGGAAATATTTAAATTTAATTACGTATGTGGAAAATCCCTTAACATGCTCTCACAATCAGTAAAAGAACAGTGCCACGAATGTAAATAGAAAGATCTTCATCACAGCTCGACACGCAACAGCACAAAGGCCGGAACCACGTGCACCAGTACGCATCTCACATTCAAGTCTCGGCTTGAAAATAAACATAATATTTATCACAGAAAGAGTAAATTAAATGTAATGGTTATAGAAAAAAGAATTTTTATAGAAGAGCGCATAACACTGCACTTCCTAATTTCAATTATTTCTCAAAGCGCACTATATTTTCGTCGGACGAGGACATCACAAAAGGAAGCGTCGAAGCCATTTACAAGTTAGCCAACTGCAAACGAACGAATGCAGGAAGAGAGTCTAATGGGCTCGAGGGCACAACGACCACAGAATCTTCAGTTATGTTGCCAGCACTAGCTGTCACTTTTGGCTTAGGAAAATCGTATACGGCGTGGGGATGTCTATGTGCTAACCACATGTACTCCTCATATCATGACCGCAAGGCCGGAACGCCGCTGCTGGTAGGCCCAGACGTCGTCAGAGATAGCTGCGCCGAAAGACAGACAGGCACTATTCTAGGAGCATTTTTTATTTATTTATTACGTCAAAAATCAGTTAAAAATTGTGTGTGACGTACCAGGGGGTAGATATGCAATATAATAAAACAACCCAGTTATTTCAGTATACTATTTATTTATTTATTTTACGTCAAAAAAACGTTAAAAACTGCGTATGACGTGCTATGGGGAAAAGTGAATTGTGTGCACATTTTCAAAATTCTGTGATCTCTGCACTAAGTCATATACTACTTAAATTTTGAATTTTGAAAGGGAGAAAAAAACAAACAAAAAAACTCCCATGTAATAAAATCTATTTTCAAGGATAAATAAGCAATAAATTTTGGCTCTTATTACTTCCTGCCGCGACAACATGGAAACGATAATTTGAATAATTGTATTTCCAACTGAATTCTAGAAGACGTGCACAGAAAATGAAGTTACATTTATGTCCAGAAGCAAAACAAGGGGCCATCTCAGCATTTGCTCAATGGATCAGGGAAACTGAACGAAAAACCTGATCGAGATGGGGAGATTTCAATCTAAGGATGCTTTCCAATCTTCTGGAAACGTTAAGATAAGGAATAGGGTGAAGATGATTTAAATCAAATGATTTTCTTAAAATCTGATTTAAATGAACATTTTTTTTCTTATTTTTCATCACTATCCCAAATTGAGCATTCTTATAATGTCTTCATTTTATTTGATAAATTACACGAATTGTATTAACAAATATAACAGTAGCAATTTTTAAAGCTCATTTGACTAACGGAGACGCCTTGAAATGTTTTAACCCATAAGGAGATAGAAGAAATTTGCAAAACTTTTCATTAGAACTGTACACTCAAAACGCGTCATTTTTTCTCTGTAAACATATATGTGCCTTTATTAATATAAAAAAATAATATAATCTTAAATTTACTTAAATTATTATTACTTCAGTTTCTTATAATTGTAACATAGTACATGAAATATCTTGTATTATTTTAGTTAAATTGCTCATTTAAAGCTAAATATTATACTTATAAATATTTTTAACGCTTTAAGAAATTTTGAACATCACATAAACACATATCACATTGTATTAAAGAACACAAGTTACAATTTAAAATTAACAAATTATTTTAATGGTAAAAATTATCTGCTATGATAATGTGTAAATTCATTTTTTTGTTTTCTTCTTAATAAGGCTTAAGTTCATTCACTAATTTTCTTCGAAGAAAAGCGTTTTGAAAATGGACGAATGCAGAAAATTATGATAATTTCCGCAGCACTCAGCAAACTCGCACCCAAAAATAAACCAGCTATTCCTCCAATGGACACTAGAACAAAGATTTTTATTATTATTATTATTATTATTATTATTATTATTATTATTATTATTATTATTATTATTAGGTATCACCCATCAACGGGGCATCGCCCCAGCCAGGATAAGCTCTGGACTAGTATCCAGGCATGTGTGGTAGTGTAGTTCATGTTGGTGTGTATGTGTAAGGGGAGAGGATAGGACAAGGAAGCGGAAGGACAGATCGCGCACGGCCCGTGGCCCATTTGTTAGGGTACTGCTCCGGCATTCGTCTGGTGTAGATCAGAGAAACCAAGAAAAACTACCGATCAGAGCAACCGGCCGCTAGAATTCTCCTCCAGACAGCGACTAAATTCGACCTAGCTGAAAAACTAGTGTCGAAAATCCTGCCGCCGTCAGGACTCGAACCTAGGACCTCCCGGTCTGAGGCACTGCAGTGGAAATAGTCGATAAATCCCCGATTCACGAAGCGAGGCGGGGATTTATCTGAGAATTTCCAAAATACGAATGGTATTTATAAGGACTATTCCACGAGTGAAATTATGTCCAATAGAGTTCCAAAATGCACCAAATATTGAAAATGACTGAAAGCTATGTTAAAATCAAAGAGGTTTTGTTATAGTACATATGCAGTTTATTGGACATCGACATAGCGATCGATGCATACGGCCTAATATAAGTCACAGTTTATGATTGGCCAATAGGAAGAAGTAATCAGATAGAAAAAGCGATGAACTTTTTAAGATACACCGCTCTGATTGGGGCATCTTGTATAGTCACCACAGAAGACACTTTATGTGACTGTTGTGACTTACTTCCTCTCGTTGCCAACGAGATAATTTTACTAAAATGTTCTTCACTAAAAAGTTTTACTTTAAGTCTGAAAGAATTCACTAACTTTATTTAGGGCATATATTTATCTCAAACATTACATTTTTTAGAAACAACTATGGCCCTGAACTAAAAACATAGACACAAAATATATAATACAAAACAACAAATACCTTGAAGTACGTGTAATATAATGTAGAAAATATACGAATAAATGTGATGTAAACATTATTCAATCAATTACTTACCAACTAAATCCAGCTTACTTCTAATTAAATTTCTTTTAAACCTCTCCGTTGGAATTCCGGCTGCTTGTATTTTAACGCTCCCATGAAAGCCGCTAGAACAAAATATAAACTTTTAGACTTTACATTCACATAAAAGATGTATTTTTCACCGTTTTTCATGCTCATGAAAGTGTATCTTTTAAGATTTTCTATCCTGCAAGTGATGTTTCCATCGTTAGTTTTCAATTCTTAATCCAGGTCTCATAAATTACACTCCACGAGTGATTTGATGGTACCGCTAGAGCACATACTTTCTCGTTGAATATGTAGCGGTTTCGTAAAACATTATACTACGATTGGACATCCAAAATTATTTCCCAATTTATTTTCAAAAAACAAATTCCTGCTTTTGTGTCTACAACTCTTATCACGCACGCACCAAAAAAAGTCAAGTTCTTGCAAATAACAAAATTTCCGATGTTCAAATGAAAATATTAAATCTTTCGGGAACAGATTTCATTAAGAGAAAAAAATCTCTATCTCCCTGATTGTAGTTGTAGGAAGACCACGAAAAAAGTTTGAATGTTTGCAATTTTCGAAAAATCAAAGGTTCCAACGAACGTGAGACTTGCACCATTGCAATGTGTTGACATGACTTGCACCATTGCAACATGAGACTTGCACCATTGCAACGTGAGACTTGCACCATTGCAACGTGAGACTTGCACCATTGCGTGAGACTTGCACCATTGCGTGAGACTTGCACCATTGCAACGTGAGACTTGCACCATTGCAACGTGAGACTTGCACCATTGCGTGAGACTTGCACCATTGCAACGTGAGACTTGCACCATTGCACGTGAGACTTGCACCATTGCAACCTTGCACCATTGCAACGTGAGACTTGCACCATTGCGTGAGACTTGCACCATTGCGTGAGACTTGCACCATTGCGTGAGACTTGCACCATTGCAACGTCTTTCACAGTATCCAACAACAAAATGTAATCAAAAACTATGGAGACATTTTTGGAACATTTTGAAAATGTCTCAGGAGCTTCATGTCAATACTCCCCCACCAAAAAAAATGCAATATCGGTTTCAAATTCAAAGAACTGCGAAATCAGTCAGATCGATCGGGGATTATTATTTTTGGAGAACATCGGCTGAACGGTTTAGCCGCTAGCGTTGTTCACAGACGGACGGACAGGCAGACGTTTTGCCGTCATTCAATTTTTTGGTATCAAGGACCCACAATACATGGATTCTGGCTACGGCACGTGTTAGAGGATTTTTTTTCTAAATTTAACAACTGGATTTATCCACTTTTTCTTGACCATGGCCCTGTAATAACAGTTTTCCTGCCGAAAATCGTCGCTTTTTGTGCAACATTTCATACTTTCTCTCTGCTCCGTAGGGAGAAAATAAAAATCGGCACTTTTTCGTGCAATATTACAATACTTTCTCTATGCCATGCGTACGTACTATGTAAAAATATAATAAGTCACAAGCAAGTTGGAAGATGATTAGGGTGAAACTGAAGTAGGTTCTACTATCACACTACTTCCCAAACTATGAGTATCTACCCCGTTTGAAATATTTATGCCCTCAGTGTTGAAAGCGTAACTACGTATTCATACAAGAATAAAATATTATCCTTAACAAAAAATTTCAATTTCTTTTTCAGTCATTTTGAAAAATGTTCATCAAAATTTTCCGATAATAGACAATATGATAGAGATTACGCCTACTATTCTCTGTACAGGAATATTATTAGCTGTTTCATTGGTCATCTGATAATAAATCTTCGGTATACGAGCTATCTTAATATTCCCGAACCAATCATACTGAAGTTAGTAGTAATGGTAAGTGAACTACATAAATGGGACTTACGACATTCTTTTTCTGTTACACTCTTTATATACAATGCTGTACTCTGGTTCAACACAAGAGGATGGACAGTCACATTCTATTCCTGGTCTGTAGGCAGCTCCCTTCAGGCGAAATCCTCTCAGAACTATAATATGAATGCAGAATATTAACAAACAATACATAAAATACTTCTCACATATTTCGTATATTGACTTAGAACACTTACGTAGAATATAATGAAGAATGCACTTTAAACCCTTATAATTACACATTGTACTGTCCGCTGCAATGATATAAAACTCAATTTAGTAATTCAAAGACTTTGAGCGAGGAAAATTAGAGAAGATGAGAGACTTGCATTTTGGCATGTTGTGATGAGTGCAGTTGCAGAGTTTCAGTTGGTGATTAGCACGACAATCGGCAATGCAAGCTGACTGACTGTATCTGTCAAATCGTTTCGACCATGATTCATGAGGAAACTTGCATTTTCGTCGATCAAAATCTTCATGCACCAATCTATCGTCATTTTTCATATCTTTCACCTAAAACATTATCACATAGTACGGTATTTATCATCAATATCTACGTAACAATATCATCCAGCCAGAGTGAAATCAAATCTTAACATATAGTAGAAAGATATGAATTTTTCTTGCCAATTAACGTGAAAACTACATCTTCTGGCAACAAATGGACAATTCCAATGCTTAACAGGAGGGTTTGAAGATGATGCAAATATACTGTTTAATAATAAAAGTTTACCATATTATTCTTTAAAAATCATTTAATTAACGGTGACATATTGCCAAGCATTATTATTTCAATTCTTGAAGGCTACATTACTCTTTTAAGTGAAAATTAATTGTTTACATTATTTGTAGTACAAAAAAGAAAATATACAGGACTTTTCTTTGTGTTGTATCAGTACTTCGATTCACGTAGCAATACACCGGATCATTAACTCGCAATTCAACTTCCCCGCTGGATGGCGAGATCCGGCGCCGACCTACCGTCGGCTAGTGGGGTTTCCCCCTAACCAGGACTCTCCCACCAGCGGGGCACCGCCCCAGCCGGGACAAGCTCTAAGCTCCCGACCGGTCTCGCGGAATATGTGGTAGTGTAGTGCATGTCAGTGTAAGTGTGTGTGTAAGGGGAGAGGATAGGACAAGGAAGGGGAAGGAGAGATCGCGCACGGTCCGTGGCCCGTTTGGTAAGGTACTGCTCCGGCATTCGCCTGGTGTTGACCGGAGAAACCACGGAAAACTACCGATCAGAGCAGCCTGCCTCCAGAATTCTCCTCCAGACAACGAGTGAATTCGACCTAGCTGAAAAGCTAGTGTCGAAAATCCTGCCGCTGTCGGGACTCCAACCTAGGACCTCCCGGTCAGAGGCGCTGCAGTGACATCAGTTGATGCACTGAGCTACTTGCTCCCGGTAAAAATCACACTGGCAACCTCACATTGTTTTCTTTAATTAAAAAACTTATCTTACCGTGAAGATTAGTTCGCATAAATGTGATCTCTTAGAAGTAAAACTTGAGGTGCTTTCTGCATTAAAACTTGGTGTATCATCTGGTGCTAAGAGATATACCTAAAACAGAACTTACATATTGACAAGGCATGAAACTGCATTAAAATGCCAAATGTGTCAAATACAATGTATATCTAGATTGTAAGTTCAAGAAGTAGGAGTTGTAGAAGCATGTGACGGATATGGTAGCAAGCAATAACTTCGAATTCACAATTTATCATAGACGTACCTGAACAGATCTTGTTATTTTAAATTCTAATCTTGATGATCCAGTATCTTTGGTAATTACCATCACTGGAGGTTTAGATTGAGGCTCTCTGCAAATTACCACAAATAATTTTTATGAGTTCAATTTAATAGATTATTGAAGATAATAAATAAAAGAGGTCATCTTCGTCAACGTACTAGGTTGACGAAGATGACCGCTTTTATTTATTCGCATAACGTCGACAACACCGAATCAGAATTCCCACAATTTATTGAAGAGAACTAGAAACTCAAATACTGTACATACATACCTCATTATTACCAAGACAGGAGACAAAGTTTTTAACTGAGAAATGAATGGTTTCCCAATTCAGTACATTCACACATTAACTGATGTAATAGTCCAGTCCAATTACACAAAACGTGTGAAAAAAAATCTAGGAGCTCTGAAATTTGGGATGATTGTAAGTTGGTACCTTCCGCATTTTATAATAAAAATTCTGAAGTGTTGGAAATGAGCATTTATCCGCATACATCGTTACTTGCATTTATCTCCATAACTTTTTTAAAAATTTTGTTGTATACCAAAACTACAAAAGCTTTCATATAAGGTTTTGTTGTTAAAGTAGTCCCCTAGTGTTTCCTTTTAGAGTTACAATCTTGAAAATTCTTTTTTTATTTACAATCAGACCCTTTTATAGATATATCCCTTATAAAAATGATTTATGATATATTTAAAGCACGGAAATACATTTATTTTCATTTTAAAATTTATTAACAATATGTATTTGCGTATTTTTGCACAAAAAATGAAAAGTTATCATCATATCAAATCTTATTTTGTACATGACAGACTTGTGAGTATCCTTGTTCATTGGGTCCTAGATTACCTCGGGTAGGAAAACTGATAATCTATAGTGTATTTGAAAAGAGTCGAGTACAAATATTTGGTAAAGAATTGTTTACACTCTCAACTTAAATTAGATAAAACAATACACGAGTACAAATGTCGTAAATAGAATAATCTTGTTAAACGCATACACAGAGAGGCAACTAAAAGTGAGAGTTTCAATGACGAATGATGCACATAATGTTTAACGAAAGGATCTAATAATTACGACACTGGGAAAAGCCGTATTATTCCTTATTATTTGGATGTTTTGGAATGAAACTGGTAGTAGAAAAAATTATTATGAAATTGTTGAATTTCGGCTACATCGAGTGACGAATGGCCATTGCTCAGGAGATGCTGAATGAAGCCCACGTCGATCTTGAAACATGGGTGTACGGATATAACGTCGAAACAAAGGCTCGATGGTCCAAAAGAAAGCTTCTTGAAGAGCCAAGACCAAGAAAGCATTCAAATTCGATCAAATTTGAAGATTCTGCTCACTGTTTTCACGGTTTTCAACGATGTAGGGCATGGGTTTTCAAAATGTGCGTCGCGGCTTCCAGTGGCGTCGCTGTGTTTTATAAAAAAAAAAACTAGCAGAACCCGGCGGACGTTATCCTGCTCTCTCTTCCTTCACTCTCTTTTTCCTTCATTCTCTCTCACTCTTTTTCCATCTTTCTTTCCTCCTCGTTTTTCCCTCCCTCTTTCATCCCGACCTCTCCTTTTCCACCTCTCTTTCCCTTTCTATTTCCTTTATTAGTAATTCCAAGAAATAACAATGTACATTATTTCTGTAAAACAAGTTGGGAATAGATATTATTATTATTATTATTATTATTATTATTATTATTATTATTATTATTATTATTATTATTATTATTATTTCTTGTTTCCCCTTCACTCTTCCCCCTTCTTTCTCTTTTCTCTCCTCTCTCTCTTTCCGCTTTCATCCTTTCCCCCTCTTTCTTTTCCCCTGTCATTTTCTCCCCTCTCTCTTATTTACCTTTTCTCCCTTTCCCCCTTCTCTCTGTTTTTTCTTCTTTCTCTTTCCCCATTCTATTTTCCCTCCTCTCTTTTTCCACTTTCTCCCTTCTCCTTATCTTTTTCTTTTTCTTTGCCATCTATCTTTTCCTTCTCTTTCCTCTCGTTTACCCCTTTCTTTTTTGCTTTCTATCTCTTTCCACACCCTTTTTACCCCTCTTTTTTACCTTACTCACTTTTTCCCCGTACTCTCTTTTCGCCTTTTTTACCTTTTCTCTTTTTAACTTTTTTTCCACTCTTTTTAATGTCTCTTTAATTTGTGAAAAAATTAGTACGTTTCTAATGTTCACATAGATAAATTAATTTAAAAAGTAATTTCTTTGAACTCAAAACAACGTAATTTTCGCCCAGAAGGAATTATTGCTGAGGGTCGGTCTTATATTTGAAATGCCTATAGTATATGAATGCTTTAAGAAACATATTAATTAGAAAGGGTAATTCCTTTTCAGTACATTCTCACATTATTTAATAATGAGTCTCCAGTTCATAAAACTAAAGTATCTGAATTCTCCTGCAATACAATTTTGCACATCTTACCTCGGGTTTACTGAAAAGCAGGTTCCTCGTTCCGTGTCAACAGTTTCAAATTTGGAGCAGCAGTCGAACGGATCTCCATTCCAAACGCAATCCTTTATCAGTTTTTCACATGGCCATTTCAACTGTTTCGAAGAGAATGTAGGATTAATTTCAATGAAGGAAAGTACGCTAATTATTTTCCATTTCATTAAAATTTACAAAGACATTGTGATACGAAATACACATTATTGAACAGAAACGATCTGCATATACTTCGCATAGTTCTTCATATAGCTTTACCATAGACTAAAGAGGTACTACTCGCACAACCTTTCTTGAACGATGATCTTGCTTTCCCCTCCCTTTAGCAATAAACAGTTGAAGGCAAAAGCTCGCAGCGAGCACTGATGTCGGCATTCCAAGCATTAACACTTCGTTGGCGCGAAACAGAAGCTAGTCAAAGCTAGTTGCTTTCATAATCGAGAACACCTGTTTATCTTTATTACCATTATCTAAAGAAATGGCTGAGGCAGGTGCAGGTCCTCCAAGCGAGGCACCTAAAATTCCTATCTAGTGTCCCTGCTGTTGCCTACCCAGAGGATATGGACCTGACGCACACGTAGCAGGTTGACTTTGATTTTTCAGAGGTTGGCGTTACTGTAAATACTCTTGTGGCCAACTTTGTAACTAATACTCCCACTCTGCCCGCATTTCATCAATCCATCGTTCAAGAAAAGTTGTGCGAGTAGTATAGACGGCTCACTGCGGGCAGTGGAGAGGGTACCCAGAAATGGTGTCCCATTCAGAGATGGCGCCACCGTCGAATTTTTAGTTCCGCAGAAAGTGGTGTCCGAGTAGAGTGCGCACAGGTCGTCCATTTGCCCCCACTACCGATTTCTCCCCTCCAGTACCCTGTGGCGGCATTTTCAAATTATCGAAACTTACAGCCGCAGGATCTTTCTATGGCATTTACAGCTAGGGAGCACATGATGGGGTGTTGCCCTACGCATACGCATGCGGGACTTGCCGCCTTCACTGAACCAATTAACTGCATCCCAAAATGACGTGATCCTGTGACCATATTTATTACAGTCATGCGAGCACTTCTCTAATTCATTCATTGCAACGTTTTTAAAAACAAAATTATTTATCATATAGTGCTGAAGTGTCCTGCATTGCTCTGTCATTTATTAATCAGATCCATCTATTAGATAGGAAAGATAATTTTGAAAGTAAAATTGATATCATTGATCATGATGATCAATGATGTTAATGCTTTTCCAAGATCTAAAAATAATCCAATAGGTGCTTCATTTTGATCCAATGATGAGGCGATATCTTTAAGAAAGAAAAATATGGCTGAATCCGTAGATTTTGATTTTCTAAAGCCATGTTGGCAATCTCAAAGCGCGTCGTGTTTACTGAGAAAGGTTTTCATGTGTACGTAAAAAAGTCTCTCTAATATTTTTGAAAAAAGTGACAGAAGAAAACTAGATCGATAATTTTGTATTTCATTTTTGTTGCCTTGTTTGAAGAGCGGCTTAATCTTAGCTGTTTTGAAAATATCTGAAAAAGTTTCAGTGTATAAGGATCCATTAAATATGTGAGTTAACGGGTGTATAATGGCAAGCGCACAGGTCTTTAACAAAGAACCCGGAAATTAATTTAAACCGACCGAATATTAATTTTTTAGTTTACCGATTATTTTGAGAATTTCATAGGAAGGGGTTTCGGAAACGAACATCATGCCTAAAATGTTTGGAGAAATATCTAATATTGAATTTTGTGGCTGAAGATCCTTAGCGAGATCGGCCTTACAGAGTATATTGTGCAGCCGACTTCATGTTTCCATACAAAAACTGTTTCTTTAAACTGAATTTTAAAATATTTTTATTTGTTAATTTATTGATATTTACCAATTTTCAATTGGCATATTGAACGACTTTCGTTTCTATAGGAAATAAGTAAAAACTGAACTTACTTGGCTATCTAATTTACAGGGAGCGGTAGCTCAGTGCATCAACTGATGTCACTGCAGCGCCTCTGACCGGGAGGTCCTAGGTTCGAGTCCTGACGGTGGCAGGATTTTCGACACTAGCTTTTCAGTTAGGTCGAATTCAGTCGCCGTCTGGAGGAGAATTCTAGCGGCCGGCTGCTCTGATCGGCAGTTTTCCGTGGTTTCTCCGATCAACACCAGGCGAATGCCGGAGCAGTACCTTACCAAACGGGCCACGGACCACGCGCGATCTGTCCTTCCTCTTCCTTGTCCTATCCCCTCCCCTTTCACACACCCTTACACTAACATGCACTACACTACCACATATTCCGGGAGACCGGTCGGGAGCTTAGAGCTTGTCCCGGCTGGGGCGGTGCCCCGCTGGTGGGAGAGTCCTGGTTAGGGGGAAACCCCACTAGCCGACGGTAGGTCGGCGCCGGATCTCGCCATCCAGCGGGGGAAGATCACCGCCATCTCCCGAAAAAAGCATGCACTACACTAACGGGACTAATGTAGGGACCACAGTAGTTGACGTGCCCTGGCTCTGGCATCCTGAGCTCGAAACATTAATGAAGAATTCAAAATAAAATCGCCGGTTATAAATTCAGAAATTCGCGAAAAAAGAAGGTAATCATATTTATATTATACTCTAACGAAATGACAATATAGAACGATTTTCCTAAGGATGAGCGAAAGTGACAGCTAGTGCTGGCAACATAACTGAAGGTTCTGTGGTATCGTTGTGCCCTTGAGCCCATTAGACTCCCTTCCTGCATTCGTTCGTTTGCTGTTGGCTAACGTGTAAATGGCTTCGATGCTTCCTTTTGTTATGTCCTCGGCCGACAAAAATATACTGCGCCGCGAGAAATAATTGAAATTAGGAAATGCATTGTTATGTACTCTTCTATAAAAATTACATTACATTTACTTTTTGTGATAAATATTATGTTTATTTTAAAACCGAGACTTGAATGCGAGATGTGTACCGGTGTACGTGTTTCCGGTTTAAAATCATTTGTCTTTCTATTTACATTCGTGGCAGTTTTCTTTTACTGATTGTGAAAGCATGTTAAGAGATTTTCCACATACATAATTAAATTTAAATATTTCCCGGGCTCGCGTACGTGCATATACCTCGGCGAAACTCTTGGACTTCTGTATATTGATGTTTCCAAATACTTTACGAAGAGGCGTGGCTGAACAGCTGTCGCGGAGAAGGGATACTTCTCTGAATTACATGCGATGTTCACTTTTTACGCGTTACTTGTTTGGCTCATTCTCAAGAAAATCCTTCTATAATCATTCCAGACTAATTTTACGTCACCATCAATACGCACTCCCAGTAGAAAAGTGTTGTAACTCAAAAATGGTGATTTTTCATGAGGGCGCTTTAAAGGATTAAAATTACATTAGAAATATACGTTTATGAAGTTCGAACATTGCCAATAATTGACTAAAACAGACCTAAAAAGAAATGACACTATTCTAGGGTAAAATGGCATAAAATTTCACCTTAAATAATGTAACTCAAAATTCAATTTTTTTGAGTTAGATACTTTTCTACTGGAAAACGTCAAAGCGTAACTTCGGCGCCATAAATGCATTATTCCACAGATAATAACTTATATAAATTAAAAATGAGTTATAAACAACGTTTTCCCGTAATGAAGCCTGAAAACGGATCACTTCATTCACTGCAGTGACGATGTACACATATGGTTGCAAGAAATTGTTGAAAAAACTTGAAAACGCGATTATCCCCACCGAATAATTTCTTATTTCAAATATAATGACATACTTTAATGACTTACATCATTTTTCACACGTTACACTCTTTGCCGGCCTCTCGTGTCATACACAGTTTTTAACTGTTTTGACGTAAAGAAAAAAAATTAAATAAAAAATAAAACTTGTAAACGGAACGCTCATTAAAGTTTCAGTAATGCAGGTTGCCGCTTCGAACCATAATACGCTCATACGAAATTTTTCGTTAAACATGAATCTGCAGTGACACGCAGCCAAATTTTCCTTTAATTGAATGAATATTAAATACGCTAAATTCTCTTTAAATTTGGAGGTGTTATATTGTGTTATGTATTGCCTGCGAAATTGTATGCATTACTTGCGAAACTTTATCATGTTCAGGGATCGGATTTCTACGTAAATACCTATTTACTAAATAAGCAAATATCGATACTAAATTGAATTCTCTTTTTATTTCACGATGTGTAGAGTTGAAAAATGCTACTTCTATTTTCCATATTTTTACATATCTTGGGATTTGGTACATATTTGAATAAAAGTCCATATATTTTCCATATTTGTTATAAAATCAGTCCATATAGCATATTAAGCTTAACGGTGAAATAGATAGATAGATTTATTAAAGTTCGCTTTGAGCTAATGCTCGGTGGCAAACATTATTACAACTAGATATACGACAATTACAAAACTATTACGAATATTTACAAATATAATTACAATAATTAGAATTAATAAGATAATTATTTTGAGTTATCTATATGTTGACTTATAGCTTTTCTAACACTTTCACTCCACTTCACTTCATTTCACTCGCGCATACAGCCCCCACCACACTTTCACTTCACTGTATAACATGACCGTATATTAATAATACTAACGATTATAATAATGTAAACTAATAATAATAATAATAATAATAATAATAATAATAATAATAATAATAATAATAATGATAAAAGTCCCAGTATTATTAATGATGACCTACATAGAATTAAGTATATTTTTAAATTTCACTACATTAGAAGGAAGAGTCTCTAGTGCTTTTGCAGGTAGTTTGTTCAATCTACTATAGTACGATTCACAAAGGAGAACTTGCCTACATCAGTTCTTGCTTTCTACATCGTATTTTCCAGGGATGGTCTCCTCTACTTTTATAATCAGGTTTCTGTAATCTTTTATGAGGTCTGCCCATGCTGAGTCCCTTTGTATATCTTGCATTACGCATAAACGCGCCCGTTCCGTCTCTTAGATAAGGGTTCCCATTCATCTCGTCCATCAACGCGTCCATGACTTACAAACTTCCGGCCCGTTTTTGAATTTTATCTAACGCCTCGATTTGCCCTTTTCTGTACGGGTCCCAGCAGGCCGCTCCGTACTCTAAAATAGGACGAACAAGTGAAGTATATGCCAAGGATCGGGCATTCAACTACTGTTTTTAGAATGCGCATTACAAAGTGCAGCGCCCTCCATGATTTTTGACCGTATTGTTAATTTGACCAGCCCAAGTCGCTACGCAGGACCAAAATACTTACAGTTTTTTACACGCGGTATATCGTTAGTTCCTAACTTGAATTCGAGTGTACATTCGACAGATTTGGTAAAACAATGAATTTACTCTTTTCCGGATTTAATTCCATCTTATTTCTGCACGCCCAGTTCCATAAACAGTTAAGATCGTTCTGTAAAACATTTTCATCCGAAGACGCGCCAATACTTTATATATTATGCAATCATCGGCGAAAAGTCTAACTTTCGATTTTATTCCTGTGCAATATCATTAATAAACGCTAAGAATAGCAATGGCCTACACACTCCCTGGGGGACCCCAGAGTTACATCGGCTTTATGAGTGTTTGTTACCTATTCTGACTGCTTGAGTTCGGCCCGTAAGAAATTAAATTTCATTTAATATTAAAAGGATCTCAGCAAAGAGAGGCTTAAAAATTTTCAGTAATTCCTTAAACATTGGAGTTTTTAAAATTAGAGAGATGACAATGGGAAGCTAGTTTTGTTAATGTTTTAATTTGAGAAGAATAGATCCACTCTCTGGGGGCCCTGTCTGATTGGTCTGAGTGTCCGACGGAGATTGATTGATTGATTGATTTTCGTGTTTCCGGGCGCGTCAACTGCTGTCATTAGTCCCGTTAGTGTAGTGCATGTTTTTCGGGAGATGGCGGTGATCTTCCCCGCTGGATGGCGACATCCGGCGCCGACCTACCGTCGGCTAGTGGGGTTTCCCCCTAACCAGGACTCTCCCACCAGCGGGGCACCGCCCCAGCCGGGACAAGCTCTAAGCTCCCGACCGGTCTCCCGGAATATTTGGTAGTGCATGTTCGTGTAAGTGTGTGTGTAAGGGGAGAGGATAGGACAAGGAAGAGGAAGAACAGATCGCGGGCGGTCCGTGGCCCGTTCGGTAGAGTACTGCTCCGGCATTCGCCTGGTGTTGATCGGAGAAACCACGGAAAACTACCGATCAGAGCAGCCGGCCGCTAGAATTCTCCTCCAGACAGCAGCTGAATTCGACCTAGCTGAAAAGCTAGTGTCGAAAATCCTGCCGCCGTCAGGACTTGAACCTAGGACCTCCCGGTTAGAGGCGTTACAGTGACATCAGTCGATGCACTGAGCTACCGCTACCAGTTTCGACGGAGAGAAGGGGGGGGGGCGCGAGGAGGCGATGAACTATTGGATTTATTTGACAGATGACCTTGCGACCTCGATGGTTTGAGGGAAACGCCTCTCATTTCCGTATCCACTCTACCCCTTCTCCTTCCCTCTGAGGCTGCCACCCGGAAATCACATGACGTCACACACACTGAGACGAACATGTCACTGAGACTGACAGAATAAATGCCCGAGCAACACCGGGTACTTAGCTAGTTCCTAATATTCTCTAATGTCGTATAACAATTATTACATAACCGTAGCAAAAAAATTCTACAAAAATTGTGTGTCCGTTTCAAGTGGACGTGTGCACGTGCAGAAAAACCAACACTGACTGACATTCCTCAAAATCCGTATAAAATAGTACGGAATAATTTTGATCAGAAAAGTAATTACATGTAATTCTACACAAAAGCCAACTTCTTTGTTAAGTGACCTGGGCATATTTTAATGTCAGGAAGTCTAACGGATATTATAGCTTAGTCAGGAGGTTGGTTTCTCGAAACAAATTGCAATACGAACAAAACTCACTTTGCGAGCAAGTTCTTTGAAATTGAAATTATCATCACAGACAGGCGTGTTTCTGTCGTTGCAGTAGTGTGAGCATTCTTGGCAGAAGGGCTCAAACACAACACTGTGGATCACACTTGCGAGATTCCAGTCAGTTTTATATTCAGGGAAGTGTCTGCAACAATATTATTTATTGATTTAGTCAAAAACTGTATATGACGTATGGGGAAGAAAATCATTGCGCACGTTTTCTTGAGTTTCAGATTCCCTTCCCAACAATTCAACTATTGAAATTCAACTGTTGAAAGATGAAAAAATAATTTTAATAATAATAATAATAATAATAATAATAATAATAATAATAATAATAATAATAATAATAATAATAATAATAAATTTAAAAAAGCGAGAGATTAACATTTCAAAAAATAGATATTTTCGTTGCCGAAAATTTATTTTTAATGGTAAACGAACGAACGGATTTGATTTTTCTGTATTGCTTACAAAATAAAAACTCAACCTATGCTCTACTACCACTACAAGCAAAAGGAAAGCTCAATAAAACGTGCGCATAGTGAAGCTACATTTACGTCCAGAAGCAAATCAAGGGACCATTTCAGCATTTGCTCAATGGATCAGGGAAGCTGAACAAAAACCCGATCGAGATGAGGGTCATTGAGCCGGAAGCTGAAGTACATTACTTGTTACAGGCATATTAAGTCTTTTTTTAAATTATACAATGCAAATGTAAACTAATTCATTATACTATATCATGGTTTTGTTAAAGTAAACATTATTTTTCTTTTTGACGATCAGTAGAGTCTCTAATTGTATAGAAACAATTTAGCAGCAGAAAAGATTTTACTTTTAACTTAAATTTGTGTACAAACTTTAATTAATTTCATCTGCCAATGCGTTGTGAAGTAACGTACATGTATTGTATTATTGTATTGTATGACGGGATCATTCCCGTCATGCAAAAAGAAACATTATTAACAGTTTTTTAGTAATGGTGCCATGGAAGGAGAGCGCCGTCAAATGTTTTTGAAGCATGACGAGCGGCGATCGCATTTAGAAATTGAAAGAATATTCGTGTACGAGTCAAAAGAATACAACAATATATGGACATTTCGGAAATGATACGAATTTCTAAAAACATTTAGTTGTGTATAATTAATAAAGGGGAATTGAAAATGGAAAGGATAAACAGCGTAAGGAGAACCGTCGACTGGTTTTTTTTTTGTTTTTTTTTTTGAAAAGAAGCGCTTCGAAAAAGTCGAGGAGTTGTCGGAGGATGATTAGCCGTCGTAAGGCACGGACGGAGACGCGTGGTAGGCGCCGTGAATTCTAATATACAGTTTTGTCAGAGGAATAGTGCTTAGTTATTCGTGAAGAAAATGGATGGAATTGGAATGTGTGGTCGCAAGAAGGTTTGTGGAAACTGATGGGGCCGTGAGTGTACAGCAGCAGCTACTCCAAAAAGGGAAGTCAAGAAAACTTTTTGACATTTTTTTTTGTTTTTGTGTAGCAAGACCAAATTTAAAATACATTATACGACAAAAATTGGGAGATTGTGGTTGGAAGCAATGCTAAATGGATCCAATAATGAGTAACAGTATAGTAAATTTCGGAAGGTGCACCAATAATAAGTTAAAGAAAGTAATTCAAAATATTTAGTATTAATTAGCAGTGTCGTTAACTTAAAAAATATTTGTGATTGTTGCATATTTCTTTGGCTAAAGTAATCATTTAAATAATTACAAGGAAATAAACGCAGTTGTCGTTATTCAACTATGGAAACAAATTTCAGATTTTTATTTTTAATTAATGAGAATTAGTCCCTACAATAATAATAGTGTTATTTACGGTTTCCCGTATGGGCCGGTTCTCCGTACCCACGGGTTCGTTGATGTGGCTTCCTATCATTACGATGAGTTAGTAAAACAGGATAATGGTATCCAATATCTTGGGAGAGATTGATGGAAATATAATATTGTTATTGTGATAGGAGATAAGGATAATGGGAACCTTAACAGTATGTACATGTATTGTATGTATTAAATTAATAAAGAATAAATGTTCTATTATAATGCCACAAAAGTATAATTCAATTATGTCACTTACGTCATAACAAAGTCTCCTGATGTAGGAATCTTACTTGCACTTTCAGTCTCACAAACAACAATTTGCGGAAAAGAAGTATTCCAGTGAAGGTAATCCGTCTCTGTTGCAAAACTCACGGGATGATCCTTGTATGAATAATAAGACGATTTTGTCAGTCGATAGGTAGAAAAGCAACAACCAGCCAACACTACAAGCCAAAATAACCTGAAAATCCGACAAAAAATACAAGTTTGATTTGATTTGTTCCTGAACTCGGCGTGCTTGAAAAAAATATTTTATTGGTTTTTGGTCATTTGAAAAAGTTTTTAAAATCAAGTTCGAATTTCTCGACAATTTCATTTTATCTTACATAACTCGCTAAAATTGCTGCAATATGTTAAAATATATTTATAGTATATAAAATACGTATAAGTTAATAATCAAAATTTTTAGATTTCCTGGAAGGGTGGCACTTTTTCAAAAATTACTTATACATGCTGCTACTGCTATTATTTCAAACGAAAATCCAACATTAAATAATTCCAAAATAATTAATTTAAAATTAATTGATCAATCGGCTTTGAAAAATATCTCAACATTGTATTTTTTTATCTTAAAATTTGAATTACCATCATAAGACTCATGTCATTCTAAATTTCTGAAGAAAAAGGATTTTTTTAGTAATAAAATATATATAATACTATATACTTTTAAGAAGATTTTAAAAAATCCTTTTTCTTCAGAGATTTAGAATGACGTGGGTCTTATGATGGTAATTCAAATTTTAAGATAAAAAATACAATGTTGAGATACTGAACGAATACGTTTCAATACTGAACGAATGTCTTCCTTCAGTGGCGTCACTAAACGTGCCAACAGAGGTGTCTCAAGACAACAGTTGTCACTGCAGTCTCTTTGGCCGGTCTTCAAGCTGCCCCGCCCACCACAGCAGAATCAAACCAAACTATAGCAAGAATTTTTAACTATTGTATTACTAATTTATTTCAGCAAAACCAATTTTTACCACTCGTCTACACCCAAAAAAGGAAGTGGCGAGTTATCTTGATATCGATATTGCCCCGCCCACCACAGTAGAATCAAATCAAACTAGTGCCCGAATTTTTAACTATTTTATTACAGCAAAACCAATTTTACTGCTCAACTTCACTCCCCAAAAGAGGGTGGCGGACTAACTTCATAAGAAGCTGCATAAGAATTCACAGCAGAATCAAACCAAAATAAATCAAGAAATTTTAACTATTTTGCTACTAATTTATTACAGCAAAACCAAATTTTACCGCTCATCTTCACCGCAAAAGAAGGGGGTGGCGGGCTAGCTTGATAATGTAGCGTCGTGTCGCTAAAATAGCCTGGGCACGTGGCGCGAGGTGTGCACCGGATGCGAAGACAAAGGCAGAAGCTATGACGCACGGGGCTTTTCCGACAGGGTGTGCGGGCGTTAGGGCGGAGGCAATGGAGGCGGCGGGCAGCGTCGCGAGGGCTATTTAAGGGCCGTGAGAACAATAGCTCCTTCTTCTTGGATCCTGGCAGCAGCAGCGTAGGTCGTCCGTGAGAGGTGCGAACGTGCACGCGGCGCAAGAAGCCGGCAGTTATTGTCGTGACTAGTGAGACATGTAGTCGGTCTCAAGGCAGGCGGTACTACGCACGGCGAAACATTTGGTAGTATGTTGCGGTGTGGTAGCCGTTGTAAATATCTCTCCGAGCAGTGGGGTCTATTTAGTTAATTGTATACAGTGCATTGGTTTTTTGTGACTACGGTCTAAATTGTGAATAAACCTGCTGTTATTACAACCCACTCTCGTCTGTGTACTGATTACACCCGTATAACGCCACAATAAGAAGCTGGCCCGCCCACCACAGCAGTTTTGTACCGCTCATCTTCACCCCCAGAAAAGGGGATGGCGGGATAGCTTGATATCGATCTGGCCTGCCCACCACAGCAGAAGCAAACCACACTAGTGCCAGAATTTTTAACTATTTTATTACTAATTTATTACAGCAAAACCAATTTTACCGCTCATCTTCATCCTCAAAAAAGGTAGCGGACTAGCTGGTTATGAAACTAGCCAACCCCCCAAAACAGAATCAAACCAAATGAAAGCAAGAATTTTTAACTATTTTGTTACTAATTTATTGAAGCAAAACCAATTTTTAATGCTCATCTTCTCTCCCCCCCCCCTCACAAACAAACACACTAACGGGTGACGGGCCCGCCCACCGTAGCGTATATAAACGAAACTGGGGTCATATTTTTTAACAGTTTATTACTTATTTATTACCTCTAACCAGTTACTTTACCGTTCATCTTCAGCTGTCTTATCTTCATATCAAGTAGGCCCGCTTACCATTGCAGAATCAAATTAAACTAATGACAGATTTTTTACTAATTTATTACCACCAAACTAATCTTTTTAACATTCATCTACACCACCAAAAACGGGGTTTTCCCTTATCCTCGATTAAGCTGTGTAGCCTACCATACAAATATTAAACGCTGCGTTAAGAAAACAAATTTACCGGGCTAGTTTTGTCCTCGCAGAATTTTTTGTTGCGTACTGTGTAGGCGCCGTCTGCAATAAGTAATTTTCGGATAAAGTTTAAAGAAAAAAATCACTGTTTAATTACAAAATATTTTTAGTTTTAATTACCCCTGCCAATTCTTAGTATAGATGCACAACGCTTTGCGCAATGATCAAAATACTTCGCGTGTTTCAATAACTGAAATTTTTGATACGGATGGTCTACATACTTCCATATATGAATTACTTGAAAAACCTTATCTGTTATAACAACAAAGCTCCACGACAAATACTCGTTCGCAATTGTTTATAATCTGCAATTTGTAAGTTGAAAGGGAAATCACATCCTATAGCTTCCAAACTGATAGATTAATAAACAAATTTTCGAAGAATAAACAAATCTCACCCACGTGAATCGCATAAGTCTCATTATATTGGTCCAGAAATTCTACCACAGCCTTTGACCACTTGCTTCTTGAGTTACGAGTGGATGATAAAAACCGATTAACATCGATACACAAGTGTAAGAGCCAAGTAAAATATTTTCTGATTCATAACTTTTTCTATACTGAGACCATTCTGAGCATGAAAAGGAAAACAATATTGATATGAACAATGATATTAGAACATTTCCTATATTTTCTCCTAACAGTAAATATCTGCAAGATTACCTCTCGGCTTCCTCGGTATTGTTTTACTATTTAACTTACAAATCTCAGGGCTTTAATTATTACTTTATATTATTTATCTCGAAGCTTAATTAATTAAAGATGTCAACCCGAAAATTCTCCTATCGTAGAATGTTGTATACTCAAGGTCTTCTGTATGTAATGGCATACACCCGCAACAATACTTCTCAGAAATAATAACCCTTTTCGTGACAAAATTATGAAGCGCAACGGCAATGTTGTTACGTAATTTATTTTTTTGGCAATAAACAAATACTATGATATATAGATGTAACAATCTAAGATCCCCACGAACAATTTAGATGCAAAGAACAAACATAACAAGGAATGGCATGAGTAGGAGATGGAAAAACAGAAGAAAGCGGTGTCGCGCACTAATAATTTTTTTATATAAATTAAAGAAGACGCGACAAAATCCCGATTTGGACAGTACAAATCAATAGCATTCATTTAGAGGAACATTTCAAAAGTTATTCGAAGCGAATCGCATCAGGGGTTTAAAAGATATGAGTGATTTTGAAAGTACACTTTAGACAATATAACTAGAGATTTTTACAGCCATTGTTATCATAAGAAAGGTAATGTAAAGAAGCGGTTTTTCCTAAAAATTAAGAGAACGCGTAAAGCGATTGAAATGAAACTTTCGGGATTAACAAAGAAAATCACGCGGAAAATTATGACATTACTCGCAACTCTGAAAAATATCGAGGAGCTGCAGTAGAGATGCCAATTGAAATTGTATATTTGGAATTTTTACGAGAGAACAATGATGCGTCGCGAGCGACGGAAATAAAGCAATTTTGGCGTTAATAAACATGAGGAGATCGTATAAGAATAGTAATAAGATATAAATTGATAATTAAAAGTAGTAATAAAGAGAAATAGCCTGGAAAGGACAGAATTAAGTAAAATGGTATGATATTTTTGGTAAAGACACGTAAGCGATCGGTAAATGTTCCAGAAAAAAAAGTTGAAGACATAACGCAACAATGACAAGAAGATGATGCGTAGCAAGCTCGAAGTCAGACGTGGGGAAGAACGCTCCGAAAAAAGATAAAAATTTTAGTATGCAATTGTGCGAGAAACACGGTGAACATGAATGGATATAGTGAGTTTAGGCAATGATGTTCGTAATAACAATGCGTAACGCGGAAATATTTTATGTGTCGCAGTATATTCAACAATAGGACATTTTGGAAGAAATGTAGCACGCGATAGACAGATAATCGCGTTATTAGTTGCGTAATGGAAACAGGATGATAGGGGAATGAAAGGACATGCTAAGAAGATATTAGCGAGCTCAAGAAAATTTTGGTAATGTGTGGGGATGGAGAAATGCTGCGGGAGGATGGATTTGGAGGATGCTGCGTAATATACATCGAGGACGGCGCGCAATAATGGTTTGCTGCGGATTACAGCGTCTTCAGCAAAAGGGAAGTTATGAAACTTTGTTTTTTTTTTGTTATGAAATTCACATTTTGAAGGAGAAGAAAGATTAAAATTAGCTTCTGTACAAGATCAAGTTCTGTCTTAACGTAAAATAGATTCAATAGATATACAGGCAGAATGCGCACTCAGGTGTGAATGAGTTTATTTATAGTTGTCAGTATGAATGGAAATATTTTGGATTTTGTGTCATGTAATTTAAGGGTATTATATCGTTGATGTGTTTATGTGTTTATTTTGTTTGTCGTTAAGTGTTTTATGTGAGTCATGGGAGATCAACGACCCGAGTTTGTATTTATATATATTTCAACTGAAATAACGACTAGCACAGGAATTACAGAAAATAAATGGCGAACATCACTTGGTTCAACATTAAATTAAACGAACGTAGTTTAATTGTTACATGTAGCTAGTTAATGACATACGCCCACGTGCCCGAATAGTTGTTAGATCCTGTACAGGTCAGCCACAACCTCACACCCAGATTTTATGTGTAAGTAAGAAAATATCGGAAGTTCTGGGGGGGCAGCTAGTCGACGGGCAACCTTGGAGGTGGAAGCTGAGTATAACCAGGGCAATTGATAAGAGCGGGTTTTGGTTATTATTTGGGCGTTATAACGCCGGGCGATTATAAAGACTATAGTTGATCTAGAGCAGGTAGTGGTTCATTACATATTTTGGTGCGCCTAACGAGGGGCGATTATAGTTGTTTAATAGATATGAGGAGGACGGTTCATTACATATACAATCACCCTTCTTATAATTAAATTTCGATAATAAAATCAAATTCACGCAAGAGAATTCATAAATATTACTTTCATACGTGCGCCGATCTATGCAATTTTGCTACGGAATTAATTGAATGGTCCTTCTCAAAAAAATTGAGATGAAAAATTGAGTTGTAAATTAAGAATAAAAAATCTTCGTTTTTGTACATTTTTTAAAAAATTTTTTTAACGTTAACTTCCCTTCTGATGATATCACAGGCATCATGAATGTCCTTCACGCTATTCAACAACAATTTAATCAAAACGATGGAGTCATTTTTTTGAAAATTTTGGAAATGACCCACGGGCTTCATATAAAATATCGGTTTCAAATTCAAGAGGCCGCGACATCAGTCAGATCGATTGGGGAATATCGATTTACCACTTAAAATGGATTGACATTATCATGATAGTCATAAATGTGATGTCTGCAATTGTCGGGAAAGTTCTACAAAAGTCCCTACTCTTGACATTTAATTCTTCATGTGTAAGTTCATATTCCTTAAAAACAGCTTACAGCCGAATATTCTGATACCGAAGGAATCTTGTTGATTCATGTTTCCACAGGTTCTTTAGATTTTCTTTTTGCTGGTATCAGGACGTATATGTAAGCGGTATTTTTTTACTATTTAACTTACAAATCTCAGGGCTTTAATTATTACTTTATATTATTTATCTCGGAACTTAATTAATTAATTCATTAATTGATTAAAAATGTGAACCCGAAAATTCTCCTCTCGTAGAATGTTGTATACTCAGGGTTTTCTGTATGTAATGGCATACACCCGCAACAATACTTCTCAGAAATAATAACCCTTTTCGTGAGAAAATTAAGAAGAATAAGTAAAGCACATTAATGGAGGATTACTCCCCAGTGCAAAGCGCTCAGCGCCCCTTAAGGGGCTTGGAGACGCGTTGCATCAAGGTGAAGACGCAACAATTTTTTTAAAAAAAAGCGCAACGGCAATGTTGTCACGCAATTTATTTTTCAGCCTCTACACAAAACTTATGTGGTAGCCCAGATTCCATCAATAATGTCCTTATTTCAGTTGACGTTGTGTTTCGCCTCTTAGCTATACTGATTGCTCTGTGGTTGCGTCTTTCTCTATGCCGTTGTTCTCTCACATTTAATTTCTTTTTTCTTATATTCTAAAAATTGTTTTTTTTTTTATAAATTCACCCTCCACCTAAATTTTTTAATAAAGTCACAACTCAATATCAGAGCGAATGTATGATAGTCGTTGATGGGTGTTATTCTCCTTACGTTCAATACAACTTTTAATTTTTTCAGCACATTCACTCTTTGCACTTAGAAACTACAAATCTTCGGCTAAATTTATCTTCCAGAACCAACATACAACTTTTTCGTCAGAGTTTCGTTTCTTGTAACGGTCCACACAAATCGAGATGTACACGTTCCAGAATTATTTTTTCTATCTTTCGATTTGAATGCAATTACTTCGTATTAATGCCACTTTTAATACATCTTTCGTTTCATAACGGGCTTTCCCTCATTTCTTCATATTTTATTGAAGGATTCGTGGGTCGACATTTCACTATATTCTAGGTAATCCTTTTACGATGAAATAATTATTTCTTCTTGCTTTGTCTTGAACATTTTTAATACATCCCATGGTTCTTTGGCCTTCGTAATTCCCCGACAAGATAATGCTTGCTCTATTGACAATGTTAGTATTATATTTGGGTTTTTCTAACGAGGCATCCGAGGGTAGTATCTCCAAGATGGAATATGGCACGACGTTTTGCGTCTTTCTTGGCCCTGCCGCCGTGCCATATTCCATCTTGGAGATACTACCCTCAGATACTTCGTTAGAAAAACCCAAGTGTATTACTACGTAAACTTCATAGTTTTTAAGTGACCAATCTTTCCACGATTCATAAGTCTTTGGATCATTTTCAATAATTTTCTATTCTTCTTTTATTATTACATCTTCGTATACTACATAGTTACCTTATATAAGCATTCTCAAACTATAGACTTTAGTTTTTTTCATTTAACAGTTCAATTCTACAATAATTCTCAGTCACGATTCATCTTTAACAATAACCACACTATGCTACAAAATTCTTGTGGTTATTTAATTACATTCAATTAATGACATTAACTTTTATACTTTAAACATATATTTCATTAGTTCGCGTGCACATCACTACATCATGATATATCTCTACTAATTCGTACATGTTACACTCCAATACCACCAAACAACATCAGTTGCACGACAGTCATAATCACATACAAATAACAACTGCTCGAACACTATAGAAAAACATTAGTTTTCGTTATTTCTCTTGATCACTTACCTCTCTACTAAGGTTCGACCATCCTGTGACAAATATCGAAACCCACATATTGAACTGTGATCTCCATAATCTTTTAAAATAACTACAATTTTTTTCACCTTCATTTCTTCTATTTTTTATTAACTATATAGTATTGATAACTCTTTAAACGTTCTGGAGGTTTCCAATAGACTCGCTGTTAATAAATGATATGAATACAAACTGAACCTGATTCTAGATCACAATGCTATGTTCTGAATGACAAGAACGGCCGAATATCCCATTTTCACCTCTTTGCCGAATATAGTGTGTATCTGTAAGCGGTTCACAAAATATTTGGAGTATTTATCCAAAACATTTCGTATACATTTCGTATAATGGCTTCTTTATGCTGCCGCTTAGATAAACAGATAAGAGAGCTTTTAAAGACAATCACTGAGAATCACGTTTCAAATATGCGTTCGTGCCGCATGAATCCATTCAGAATTCTACTTACAGCGAAACTCGGAGAAAATCTGTGCCAGTTCATTTAGTGGTCCCAATACAGCCCACCAAAAATTGTTGCTTTCTCGCTGCGGAGTAAAGAGAAAGTTATGTAATGCTGCGTCAAAATGGCGAATTTTCGGCAGAAAATCTCTTATTACAGGGCCCTGGTAATGAAAAGGTGGATAAATACAGTTGCTAATATTAGAAGAAAAATCCTCTAACAAGATGTATAGTCAGAATCCATGTTTTGTGGTGTCTTTGATATCACATGACGCAGATATAACGTCTCTCTCTAAACAACGTTAGTGACTAAACCGTTCAGCCGATTTTCTCCAAAATTGATTTTCCCCGATTGATCAGGCTAATATCACGTCGCGGGCCAATCCATTTTAAGTGGTCCAGCACTGGTCGATAGAACATCTTGAAAAAAGTTCATATTCTGTACATAAATTTCTTTATATTTTGTCTGTTCAAAAAAATATTTAATTTATTTTTATTGTATCTGGTTTACAAATAGCGGCCATTTTTGTATTACACCATTAGCCGTTTTTCGCGTTTGTAGTTATTTACTCTTTTCGAAACTATTCAGCTCTGGGTTGTTCGAGCATTCTAGAATAAAAGTCATTGGATTCAGTATAATCTGTCCTACAAATATAAATATTGATCTACCTTTTATGTTTTTATTTGAGACATATATGCAACCAAATATATGGAACGCGAATGAAGCAAGTGCAACTTTCGAATAGTAATTTCTCAGAGAATAAATAGAATCTCAGCCTTAATTTTTTCTGTGATTTTACACATAACAGTACAGTTACGTTTTGCAAAATATCATTGGTAAGTAACGTACCTCTTGAAAATTACACCGTCGTAAAAATTGAAATTTTGGATTTTTTTTCCAAATTGTCTACTGTAATATGGGGATTGAGGTACCAGATAAAAATCTGAAAATAGCACTTATACTAGATTGCTAAGAAACCAAACCGCAATAAAAATTTCAACTTTTAGATTTAACTTAAAGTTGTTTTTTAATTGTAAACTTTTGTAAGAAAAAGCTTCATTTCCACATTGAGAAAACGTTGTGACAAGTAGTAATCGTATTATTTTGAAACTATTTTAAACTAAAATCTATTTTGATTTTAATTAATTAATTCTACTTTATTATTACAAACATAAAAGGCGCCTAATATATTTTGAATTTTCCCTTACTTTAGAACAAACTTACATCTTGACATCAACTCAAATTTTAGTAAATGTAAAAATAGTAAATGTTAGTATTTTTAAGAACAAAACCGATTACAATGGACAAAAAATATATTTAAAAAGCTAGTAATATTTTTTTAAATGGCTTATAAATAATGAATCTACACTCACATAAAATTTCAAGTCTGTAAATTAAATAGTTTCTGAGAAAATGTTCCTTACATTAACATTCGCGTGATAGGCCATTCCGGTTCCCCTAAAATAACTTTCTAAAAATGAGGTATTTCAGAGTCAGAATTCAAGATAAATCATCACAGGTAACTGAGATGACTAATGGTCTCCCATAAGGGTCAGTCGTAAGCGCAATACTCTTCCTTATTGCAATAAATGAAGTGAGCCTTATAGTGGAAGAGCCTGTGAAAATATTCCTTTTTGCGGAAGACATTACCTTACTCTGTAATGGCAAAAACCTTCTAGTTAACTCAACCATTATTCAAGAAACCCTAAATAATATCAGTAATTGGGCAAATAATTCAGGCTTCTCCGTTTCGAAGATAAAGTCGGAATTTATAGTGTTTTCCAAACGTCGCTCTATTAGGCATGGAGAAGTCACACTGTGAATTGAAGGGCATCTACTTAAAAGAACATACACCAATAAAATCCTTGGAATGGTCTTCGATTCCAAATACTCATGGAAACATCACGTATCTGCTCTAAAGGTGGATTGTATTAGGAGATTAAATCTTATTAAAATTTTGTTCTTTATTAAATGGGGTGCACACTCTGAATGCTTAATAAAAACATATATGGCATTAATTCAGTTCAAACTGGATGGAAATGAACAATGTACCATTGACTGATGTTAAGGCAACAAAATTTTTAGGTCTCTCAATTCAGTCAAACCTTAAATGGAACGTCCATTTAAATGAATTGATTATGGAGCAGCCATTTATAATTCAGCTTCAAACAACATATTGAAAACACTGAACCCAATAATCAACAGTGCCTTTCGATTAAGTCTTGGTGCGTTAGAACTAGCCCTTGCAACAGTTTATTAGTGGAATCAGGACAAATACCTCTAGCACTAAGACGAAAGTTATAATGTCTTAATTATGTATATTAAACGTTTAGTGTCTAACCCCAACTCACGAACTAAACCATTATCCAACATCCAAAAACAACCATATATGAAACACATTTACAATCTCCACTACCCCTGAGAGAAAGACTCCTTAAATACATGAAGGAATTCAATATTGTTAAGCCACTCAGCTTACCTAGACGTTTAAATTCCATCCCCCTTGGCAAAGACCATAAACATTGAGCTAGTAAATACTCCTTACCCTTCCTATAAATTTAATACAAATGTCCAAGATGCGATAAAAGAATCACTCCAAAAGTATGACACATTCTACCAAGTTTACACTGACGGATCCAAACAAGACGGAAATCTGGTTGTGCAATAATTGTAACAAATGATAGTAAAGTCAATCCATATCACCTCCGACTACTTTTCCATTTTTATATGTGAGGCATGTTCAGTACTTAACTGTCATTGAAATCAGTGTCAAATCTGCAAACAAC
Source organism: Teleogryllus occipitalis (assembly GCA_011170035.1). NCBI lineage: Eukaryota > Metazoa > Arthropoda > Insecta > Orthoptera > Gryllidae > Teleogryllus > Teleogryllus occipitalis. The sequence continues at coordinate 180,628 of BLKR01014814.1, read as the reverse complement.
TTGCCCATTGTCATCTTTTCTGATTCAATGTCAACCCTTAAAGCTATTGAAACCGATACACAAGCAATCCAATAATCCAAAATATCCAAGAGCTTATATTTACCCAAATCACAAAAAGAGTCAACATAGAATGAGTTTGGATTCCTTCACATAAGAATATTATTGGAAACTAGCTGACCCGGCAAACTCTGTTCCGCCTTAACAGAGAACTCCGTTCCGCCCAAACATACGAAAACCCGCGAAATCACACGAAAACGTGCGAAATCACGCGAAAACATGCGAAATCACGCGAAAACGTGCAGAAACGTGCGTTCTCACACAGGAACGCTGTCGAACGGGATAAACAGTATCCTATGTCCGTCTCCTGGCTCTAAGCTTCCGGTACAGCCGTTCTTGAGTTATAAATAGTGTAACTAACACGACTATATATAGATATAACGGCGAACGAAAGGCGGCTTTCATTATCGCCTTCTGTTATCAGTGCGGCGTTACAACAATGGGTTACAACAGGCAACAATGACCGCTAACATGCGAAATCACGCGAAAACGTGCGAAAACGTGCAAAAACGTGCGTTCTCACACAGGAACGCTGTCGAACGGGATAAACAGTATCGTATGTCCGTCTCCTGGCTCTAAGCTTCCTGCTCACCGATTTTCAGCCAAATCGGTACAGCCGTTCTTGAGTTATAAATAGTGTAACTAACACGACTTTCTTTTATATATATATAGATGAGAAGACAGGCACAGGTGCAAAAACGGCAACGTTGAAAAAAAACAAATGTTGAATCCCAAATCCATGGCACCCAGAAAGACACAAAAAACCTTTTCAAGGACTCTTGTTTAAAGTATTGGAACTCACAATCGAAGATGCAGTCTACAAAACTACACCAAGTAAGAACAGTACATTATGAAACGATGATGTAATGATGGATATTGATCCACGAGTGTGATATTACGAAACCGCGCCAGCATTGAAGACAATTTACTTCTGGATTAATGAGTTCAAAACGTGGTCGCAGAAGCACAGAAGATGAAGTCCACTCTGGTCGGCCAGTTGAGGTCACCACACCGAAAACCGTGGAAAAAGTGCACGATCTGGTAATGGGAGATCGCAGAGTGAAAGTGCGTGAGATTGCTGATGCTGTAGGCATCTCAACTCAAAGAGTGCACTTCATCTTGCACGAAAAACTGAGCATGAAAAAGATGTGCGCGAGATGGGTGCCGCGATTGCTCACTTTGGATCAAAAACTGACTCGAAAGAACATTTCGAGGCAAAATCTGATAATGTTAAGACGAAACCAGCAGGACTTTTGGCGCAGATTCGTCACCGTGGATGAAACATGGATCCACCACTACATTTCATTTCTGAGATCTGAGATTTTACATCTCATTTCTGAGATCTAAGATTTTAAATCTCGCTTCTGAGATCTGACATTTTATATTTCATTTCTGGGATCTGAGATTAAAAATCTCATTTCTGAGATCTGAGATTTTAAATCTCATTTCTGAGATTTTAAATCTCATTTCTGAGATTAAAAATCTCATTTCTGATATCTGAGATTTTAAATCTCATTTCTGATATCTGAGATTTTAAATCTCATTTCTGAGATCTCAGATTTTAAATCTCATTTCGGAAATCTGAGATTAAAAATCTCCTTTCTGAGATATTTAATCTCATTTCTAAAATCTGAGATTTTAAATCTCCTTTCTGAGATCTGAGATTTTAAATCTCATTTCTGAGATTACAAATCTCATTTCTGAGATCTGAGATTTTAAATCTCATTTCTGAGATTACAAATCTCATTTCTGAGATCTAAGATTACAAATCTTATTTCTGAGATCTAAGATTACAAATCTTATTTCTGAGATCTGAGAATAAAAATATCATTTCTGAGATCTGAGATTTAAAATCTCATTTCTGAGATTTGAGATTTAAAATCTCATTTCTGAGATTTGAGATTTAAAATCTCATTTCTGAGATCTGGTCTCGTGTGGACAGGGAAGCGCACGTGCGCTATGTAGAACGTTCGTCTTTTAACTTTGCGCATGAAATTTTATTCCCGTGACGCACAGAAAAGGAAGATGGACGCGCTTTTACAACAATCAGAATTGTACATTTCACGAATTTATTTGGTGTTCCCATTTGGGAACAGCAGGCGTAAATGGGTTAAGATTGTATTATGTAAGCCTAATTGGGTATAAATCTGCTGGCTTTATTTTTTATAAATATATATTATGCATCTAGTTTATAATGTTATGCTTCATTTTATAAGTACATATTTTGTGATTTAGCAACATTAGGAGTAAGTTTTCAAAATTGTACGAATGCAATAAACTAATGTTATTAATAAGTTGCATATGCTATTTTTTGTATAACAGCATTATAAACTTAAAGAACCAAAATTAATAGTGGAAACAAATTTCAAAAGCAATTTGCAATTGGCGACCTAAGATATTTGGTATAATAATTTCATACAGGGAAGATGGGCAGGAAGGAAAAGGGTTATAAAATGCCCATTTTCTACTTATAAAATTCTGCCATTTGATGGCTGCAACCCGTTGCATAATGATACTCATTAGTACACAATTTCATTGATACAGGTTTTTGACCAATCACAAAGAAGTCTGCAAACCAAGTATTGATAATTAATCATTGGAATCGTTCTAGTAAACGTTTCGTTCAATTGTGTAGATTGCATTTAATATTATATTATGCTTTTCAGTTTTAATTCCTTTTATTATTTGTAATTTTTACATGGAATATTATTTAAAATATAGTTGATCGTAATATCATTTAAATCCTATTTTGACTAGCGAAATGGTAGTTCTTGGAGGGAACATTTGACCGACATTGAAATCGGAACGGAAGTCATTTTGTGTTATATGTTGCTGCCATGTGGTTGACTTTAAAAAGCCTTTCAATTCTTTAGTTTAAAACATCTAGCGAATCAGAGGGTGTGTTGGCATCTCCAGAAATAAGAGAAAAAGCGAAAATTGTGAAAAATGCGGAATTATTGCCGCAACTTTTGTTCGCTCTCGCAGGCGGGTTGGTAAATCAAATATTGATTCAGTGGTGAGTTGTAGTTGACATTTACATAATTGAAATGATTGAAGGCGTTGTCATTGTCAACAATAATATTTATTTCAAAAATAGCTCCCAGACAGCAGGTAAGAAACGGCTCAACTTACTTTTCGTATTTTCTCTCTCAAAATTGTACATGTACTATATTCTCATTCCTTTTCTTGCTGAAATTAAAAAACTACTATATTACATAAAGATATAACTCCGTCCCCTTCTTTCTTTCTTTCTTTCTTTCATTCTTCCTTTTCTTTTCTTTAATTCTTCTCCTTTCATTTCTTAAGATGTTTTTTAAAACTAGGTAACTATGTTAATTCTAATTTTATATTTTTCTTGTACCAGAAAACCGATGATGGCTGAGCCATCGAAAGCTGCTATTTTTGAAATATATAAAAATAAATATAATATATAATAAAATATATAAAAAAGCTGCTATTGTTGACAATGGCAACGCCTTCAATCATTTCAATTTGGTAAATCAAAGCTTTCTTCAACAGCTGTCCCCTAGGTGGCCTTGGCTGAATCCTGCTGGTCAACTGCCACGAAACGATTCAATGTAAAAGTTTAACTTATAAAAGTCGTAGAAAATGTACCATATGAAACTCACTGTAGTGCGTATTAATACACTCCTGAAATTTACAATGCTCATTCCTCGCTTCCATTGTAATATCACATTCTTGTATTAACACCCATCATTACATCATCTTTTCATAATGTACTATTAATAAAAGATTTCTTGCAACAGAAATAGTCATTTAGAATGCAAGTAAACAAAAAACAGCTTAACATAAACAATTTTTATTCAGGCAATATATGACTCCCATTACATTATGATATTGTTGGAGAACTTCTGAAAAATAAAAAAAAAGTTCACTCCCAGGAATATGTTCACTTCTGATAAAAAAATCTTCAAACAAAAAATTTGAATTTTTAATTTATTTACCTTTATTTAGTGCTCTTCCTTATCAACTACAAGGGTTGCTGGGCAAGTTTTTGGAAACCATATGAAAAATCATTAACGAAATTTGATAAATGGCTTCATTGTTTTTTAAAATATTTGCCTTTAGTATTATAAGTAGTTGCATCTGCTCAAACCAGTTTGTGAAGCATTTCTTCCACTCGACAGTAAGTATGTCAGAAACCAACGTCTGGAATGTTTCGCCTGCTTCTCCAGGCAACGAAAATCATTCACCACACATTTTATTTCTGATTGTTGGAATCAATAAGTCATTACATGATAAATCCTATGAATACAGACAAAGAGCCATATTTCCTACATTTTGACTCACTAAAAATTCAAGGGTGTGATGTGCAGAATGAGCACAGACATTGCCATGGTTGACAAAGATTCGCTTATTTCATTTTATTTTTTCATATCCCACAAATGACTTCCAACAAACAAATTGTGGAGTATCAATCAGTGTGTACTGTTTTACAATTCGCTAATGCCACGGTTGCTACATGTCCAGTTACAAACGACCAAAGCCACCATTTCTTTGGTCCAAAGAAACAAACGACCATTTGCTTCGCAGCACTGCATGAACTTTGGTTGGTTTGTGCTCATCTTGAAATACCCAAATGATAGATTGCTTTTTAGTTTGAGGTTCGTAGGAATAAATCCAAGTTTCGTCACCAGTAACAATGTTGTAGTCAAATTTGAATGACTTTTGTTGAATTTCTTGAGCATTCCTTGGCACCAGTTGACACAACGCTGGTTTTGTGCTTCTGTCAAGTTGTGTGGAAACCAACGGTTCCTTAGCTTCTGTACGTTCAAATGATTATGCAAAATTGAGTGAGTTGCTTTTATGTCAATGCCCAAGGATGCTTGAATCTCTCAGTATGTCACATGCCGATCTCCATTCATCAGTTTTCACTCACCATCAACATTAGTTCTAACAACAGATGTCGCAGGATGACCCTCACAAAATTCGTCATTGAGAATGATGAGTCCAAGTTGAAATTTTGCAAACCAATTGTAAACACTGCTCTTGGTTGGAGTTTCATTTGGAATGAATGAATGAATGAATAAATGCATTGTTTTGCTGTCAAATCACATTTAAAATCATAAAAAATTATTTCATGGAAATGTACATGTAAAATTTCCATTTTCACACTCACCTAATTTCTTAAAAATGTACAAAAATCTAGATCACTTTGGTAAGGGTTAATAGTTGGATTGTGGGTAAAAAAAATGCTAAATTTTACTATTGTGACAGTTGAAGAACACTCACAGGACATTGCCCACTAGAGTCCAGAAACTTTTCCAGCAACCTCCATATTACCTACATTAAACTGTCACATATCTCTTACGATTATTCTCACCACACTTGCATTCCTTTTGATTTTACAATTTTTCCTCATCCCATACACCTCTCTTTTGTCTTGTCAATTGTCATGAATTGCCATGTAATTATATTACAGTATTAAAACTAGATTTGAACACATGACTTTTGTGATGGTTAGTGTAGGCTCTGAGGAAAACATATATACATTCACTATGTTGAAACAAAGTCAATATGATTCTCATTACAAATTGTAGCTTGAGTCTAAACAGTTTTAAGAGAATATGACACTTCTCCAAACACAGAAATAAAAGTAGAGTGAGAGACAATATTACTTGAATGTTTCAATAGTAAATTAAAATCTTCCAAGTTCATTACTTTGTAGTTATTGATGAGAATTGAGAGCAATGAGGAAAAATGTTTATTTCCAAGAATGTAAGGACATTTCATCTAAAGTTTCTTGATGAATACAGTTGCAAAGGCAAAGCTGCAATGCCAATAGGATAAAGTGTTCCTTCAAATTCATTCTTCCAGAAACTAAAAGAACAGTTACCTCTATTGAACACATTGAAAATCTTTTTTAATCAAAATGGGGAAAAATGTGCCAATAATGAATTTTAACTTGTTTTACTATGAACATTTTCACATGATAAATGGATTAAGAGTGGTTTTGCAATTTTAGTAAAAAAGAAAGTACAATATATTCTGTTCATAAAATACTTTTATTTCAATTCAAATTGTCTAATACAAAAGATAACTAATACGCAAGTGAGTCATGTAATTCCTGTAATTTTTGAGCGGTTGAAGTTATTGCATTGTAGTTTGTCATGAAAGTGCCCGAGGGAATGTAGCTAATTGATATACTTATTCATTTCAATTATATTTTAAGAAATATTGAAGTAACTTTGTTTTTTTCAAATGGAACTATACATATTTTTTTGGCTATCATGACGAATGTAAAAAGATGAATTCAATGATGATCCGATGATTTGATATATAACAGTCCATCAACCAAGGTCATGGTGCACACTTCTTGCTAGCATGTGCTCAGGGCGTTACAATATCTGTTAAACACGTTGCAAAAAAATCAAAATTACTCAAGAAAATGCTTATCTCACATACGGCAATACGCAAATCATAGGATTCCTCTTTTCACATTCATCATGACTGACCAAATATATGTGAGTTCCATTTGAAAAAAGCAAAGTTACTTCAATAACTCAAAATACAAATGATAAAACTGAAATGAATACATGTATTAATTAGCACCATTCTCTCATGCACTTCTGTGAAAACTGCATTTCAATAACCTCAAATTGTTAAAAATTTGCAGGAGGTGCTTAAGTTACGTGATTCATCCTGTATATATACATCTTGAGTTGTCATTATATTATCTGCATATGCTGCAAAACACCCATGAACCTCGACTTGGCCCACGTGAATGTTTAGGTACCATGTGTCTTTATGTGATTGACTAGACGATTTTTGGTATCAAATCCTTTCTCACAGTGCGCACAGTGGAAAAGCGATTTCTCAGCGTGGTGTGTTTGTATATGGCTCAAACGCTGAGTTGACTGTGCAAAGGCCTTGTCACAATAATCACATTTATATGGTTTCTCTCCCGTGTGGGTGCGCATATGAAGCTTCAGAGTGTCTGCAGACCTCAGTTTCTTCCCACACTCCTTACAGCTGAAGTTCCTCTCCTGTGAGTGTGTTGTTTCATGGCTTTTTAAATGTGAACTCTGCCTAAATGACATGCTACAAACTCTGCACTTGTATGGTTTCTCTCCGGTGTGGATCCGCATGTGAGTTTTCATATGAGACCAACTTACAATAGTGCTACAAATTTCACATTTCAACTGATTTTCTTTGGTATGTATACTTTTGTGGAAATTAAGTGAAGAACCTGTTGCGAATGATTTGGGGCATAACTTACATTTGTATGGTTTTTCTCCAGTATGTAGACGCTTATGAATTCTTAAGTTTCCACTCTGCAAAAATGACTTCCCACATATGTCGCACAAATGTGGCTTTTGGTTCAAGTGCATCCTTGTGTGATTCGTTAAATCAGATTTGTATTTAAATTTCCGCTCACATTTGTCACAACTGTAGGGCTCTTCCCCAGTGTGCTGTCTCTTGTGCACAGTCAAAGCAGAATTCTGAGTGAATCGTTTGCCACAATAGTCACATGCATATGGTTTTTCACCGGTATGCGTCCGCATGTGTATAGTGAGATGTTCATCACGACTAAAGTTCTTATTGCATATCTTGCATTTACGCTCCTTAACAGGCCCCATGGACATATGCTTTTTGACATGGGCAATGAGCATACTTCGATAGGAGAACTGAGCCTGGCATGTGTCACATGTGAGGTGTAGTTCTTTGTGTTTCATGTTATGGGTTGTGAGCTGGGATTTTTTGCAAAACTTCTCAGGACAATGTGAGCATGAGAAGGGTTGCTCTTTTGAATGCGTGCGCAGATGTCTGTCAAGTTGGCTTAGTTCCTTAAAGCTTTGCTCGCAAAACTGGCAATGAAGGAGACTATCGTTAGTGTCGCAAATAAAGGACTTCTCTGCATGAGTAACTTTGTGCTGAGCCAATTGGCTTGAAGATGTGAAACTCTTTCCACATTCACAATGGAACTTTTTCTCTTTTTTGGGTTGAAGTTCTGAGGTCTGCAAGTGTTCATTCGGAGAATCAAGATTATTCTCATTTTCATCACCACTTTTCTCACTCTCTTCATAACATGCTCCAGATGTATTTGCATCTTCATGCTTGACAACCGAATGTGTAGAATTGAAATGTTTACCTGCAAACAAAGAATACTTTAAATAAATCTCTATAAGACTGTCATCACTATTATATGATACGAAAGTTAAAAAATACAGAAAATATTTGGATTAGGCATACAAAACTCTTGGACTAACTGAAAACATTACTAATTACTCCACAGGTATAGCGCAAACCAATGTGCATTTCAATTCATTCACAAGCAAAAATCTTTTCTGCTGTATAACTTTCAATACAATTAGAGACATCAATAACCATCAAAAAGAAACAAAATATTTATTTTAACAATGATATTTAAAGAATTAGTTAAAATTTGTGCTATATAATTTTAAAAAGACTAAAGCTGCTTATAACAAGTAATGTACTTCAGCTTCTGGAACAATGATCCCCATCTTGATTTGATTTTCATCCAGTTTCCCTAATCTATTTAGCAGAAGCTGAGATGTCCCCTAGTTTTGCTTCTGAACATGTATGTAATTTCATTCTGCACTAGTTTTGTTGAGTTGTCCTTTTGTTAGTTGTGATAGAAGTACAGTTGGGGGTATGGGCTACTATTTTGTTAGCAATACTATAAAATCTATCTGAGGTTCTTGTAGCAATAGAAATAAATTTTCTACAACTCAGGAGTGAAAATGTCTAGTTTTCAAATGTTGCTAACCTTGCTTTGTTGGTACTTTTATTCATCATTTAAATATGAACTGTGAAAGGGTAGGGAAAGATATTCTGGAGCTGGAGAAAACTTGAGCAGAATACACTTCTTCCCCAATCCTTACATACAGTTTTAACTGTTTAATGGTGAAAATAAAATCAAACACATCAAATCAAGTGTTTCATCATAGGGAGAAAATAGTGAAGAAATGAGAGCGAGAGGAAGAAAGCAAACAGTTGTAGGTGGACATCCAAGATTTTTTTTCAGAAAACGTAAATTGGAGAAATATTTTCTCCCTCTTTCAAAATTCAATGTAATTTCAAGATCTGCATCTTTTGAGTGAACAGGATAAGTGATTTTTAAAACATTCAGGAATAAGATTGTATCCATGATTGATTCCAGTTAAGTTTCCTTACTTTCAAGTTGGTTCCATTGAGCCATTCTGGAATAAAAATTAAAATGTGAATACAGTATCAAGAAGTATTCAAAGGGATCCCAAAAAGTTGATTCAAATTTAAAAAATACCGATTGCATTTGACATACTAAGTGAAGAGAAACTATTGTAAAGGATGCAGCAAAGGATGGAGATTTTGACAGAAAAATTTGATTTGAGGCGATGACAAAAAAAATGGATCATTATTGTTCTTATATGCGGAAAATAAATTCCTCTAAAATGTTCTGTAATCAGAATTCACATTTAATTGTTCTTTGGTAGCAAAAAATTGACGGCAAAAAGACTGGCTGTCTGCCTGACCGTAGGTAGGATTGCATCAAAACTGTCATGGCCTCATGAATTTGAAATAGATATTTTGATTTTTGGGAGTACTTTTCATGAAGCCCCAACATTTTCAAAATTTCTACTTTAAATTCTTTGCCTTAAATAGAACAAAGTACGCTTACAAAAATAGCACAAGTTTCATTTTTGGTGAACTCTGGGAAAATCTCACATAAGCATGAGCAATGAATTGAACATGCATAAACATGAGCAATGAATTGAACAATTGTTGTTGAACAACAGTCATGAATAATTTTATTAAAATAAAAAACTCCACAGAACATGTTGTAGAACATAATATTTACAAAATAAATCAATTAACATAATAGTTTGAGTACTTTTATAACAATAGTTCGGTTTACTTTCATGTAATATTATTATTTGGGAAATTGTGTTTTATCAAACACATTTTTTTCACATTATCTCCATTTATCGGTCCTCTAAAAGTAGAATAGAACTTTATGAATATCACAGAAGAACAAGACTATTATTATTTGCACATTCCCATTTAAAAATTTGGAGCTATTTTTGAGAAAATGTCACTTGAGCATTTCTGAAAACAGACAATTTTGAACTAATTTTCACTGAACATTTGAGATTTCAAGAATATTCATTAAAAAATCATTTGAAGCACCTTTACTCGCAAATGTAATGAATGACAACAAAGGCTTGAAATATAAATATTAACAATGAGAGTGATGTGTAAAAACACTAGACTTGTTTAATTTTTAAAAAAGCAAAATGTTACATAAAAGTTTGTTGTATCATATTTCAATCCATCAAAAAGTTTCAAGGAAAAAGTAACACTTATTTCTGAGAAATTATTGTTTGTAAAATTGCTCAAATCTCTCTCAAAGTAGTGCAAAAACTATTAACATAATAAAAATGTACTCAAATTAAATATATAATAGAGAAGAAAAATCATTTATCATCACAGTACAGGAGTCTTAAGTATCTTTGGAACAGCACTAATAACTTTTGATTGAAGAGCACAGAGTTCTTATAAAAATGTTATTAATTCTACATTCATTACAATGTTTAAATTTTCAAAAATTTCAGAAGTTTAATTCTTGGGCACTCTCTTTACAACTACCTACATTATTATTCAGGGGTTCCACAGGGAAGTGTCATAGGGCCATTACTTTTCTTAGCGTACGTAAATGATCTCCATGTTAACATACAATCAAAGGTGCGTTTATTTGCAGTTTATTTGGTGATTTATTTATTATTTGTGCGTTTATTTGTGTTATATACCGAAAAATCAAAAGTAGTGCTGATGAACAAATATTACAGCAGGATTTAGAACATTTACGTGATTGGGCTGAAAAAAATGACATGGGAATTAACGGATCGAAAAGCAAAACAATAACGTTCGGGCGGGGACGAAATTATGAGGAACCAGACTATCGTTTAGGTGAGGTCATCATCCCAAGAGTCTCATCATGCAAGTATTTAGGCATTCATATAGATAGTAAATTAGGGTGGGAGAAGCATATAAATCAGGTAGTTAGGAAAACGTGGAAGTCTTTGCATTTTGTAATGCGAATTCTAAAGAAAAGCTCTGCAAACGCAAAAGAATTAGCATATTTTTCGCTGGTTCGCCCTCTCATGGAATACGGAGTGGCATGTTGGGATCCATACAGAAAGTCGCACCGGAAAAATCTAGATAGAATACAGAGAAAAGCGAATAAGTTTACCTATAGAACTAACGCGATAAAAAAAGGCATGGGAACCTCTAGAAATGAGAAGAACAAGGGCGAGGCTTTGCGCTCTTTATAAATCGTATGTAGGTCAAACAGCTTGGAAGGAAATTCAGGTTAGACTAGAAAAAACAAATTATTTCGGCCGAAGCGATCACACTCACAAAATTCGAACAAGGAAACAAAATTCAGATCTAGGGAAATTTTCCTTTTGTAACAGAACAATTAAAGATTGGAACAGTTTACCCGCAACAATTTTCAAAGCTTTTCCTCTAAGTGTTCGAAGTTTTAGAAATAAGTTAGAACAATATGATAGTAATAGACATTAAATGAGTAAGTGCTGTGAAGTGCTGTGAAGTGCTGTGAAGTGCTGTGAAGTGCTGGTCAGTGTAACTCAAAGCAAAAACAGTGTAGTGTAGTGTAGTGTAGTGTTGTGCAGTGCAGTGTCGTGCAGTTAATTGTAGTGAACGCGATCAATGAATTAAAAACAATAAATTTAGCCAATATTTATGTAGCTTGTATTAAATTTTAGCATCACCAACATATAATTATAATTATTATACATCATACGAGTTGAAATATTTGTTATAATACTTAATATTGGTGATAGTATGATTATTGCATGTTTGGCTTGTATTGTACTCCTTTATTATTATTGTTATTATTATTAATGTTAAGTGTTATTATTATTGTAATTATTGTTAATTAACTGCCACCGGGTCATACCCAATTGCAGTTCAAATAAATGTATGTATATGTATGTATTAAAGATGAAGGTTCTTTCTTTTTATTTTGAAAATTATTTTTCAAAATTAGATCTTTGATTAATGTCATGAACATTTTTTTCACAATACAAGTAGGTAATTCTCATATAATTGTAAGTGAAAAAGGATTAGTTTTAAAGATATATGTATTTTCTCCAGCTCCAAATTTGCATACATTGAATAAAAATTACTAAATGACATGGGATAAGTGCCATTTTTATTAAAAATTTTCTCATTGCAAAAATTACATTGGCAGTGAAACCTCTCTGAAAGAACATGTGTCTCAATGATCATATGACTTAGTATGGATACTCAAACTCTTACTAGTATATCAAATCCCCCTTACCACACTTGATCCTGAGGGTTTCACCACATGGTTAACTCGTGTCTCCTGGGCAAGTAACTATTATTCAAAACGTTAAAAAATAACTATTGTACACATTAGTTTGAAACTGATAACATCTTGTAGTATTGTCTTTCTTTTTTAAGTTTATATTTATTTTATTGTTATTTGATTACAAGATATAGGTGAGAATGGAACTCAAAAAACCTGTGTTTCAATCTTATTTATTTTTGTGGAAAGAAACAATGTCACAAAATATGGGGAAAAATGCAGTGTACTTCATCCAACAATACTGGTGCACAATTATGATATTTTATTGAGATTCAGAAATGGTTTCATTTGCATATCCATTTATTTCTGCCTTGACTTTTAGAAATACATTCTGGTCAAAAGTAATGAAAAAGAGTCTAGTTCATTTGAATCTTCATTTACAGGAAATTTTATTTCACTAGTTTTCTCAAACACTGGTAATTCAGATTGTTCATCAATTTCACACCATTCTAAAGAAAATAAGAAATCTTGAATTTGGGAAAACTCACCAATAGAATCATTCCTATCTTTATCTCCCTTCAATATCATTTTCACTGCTCAAACTAGTCAACAGTCCAGGAAGTACATTGTCATCCTCATCCAATTCAATTCCAATCCCTAATTCAAAATCTTTTAAATTTCTATTGCTGAGAGTCACTGTGAATTTGACATCTGTGTATGCTTCTAAACATCTGTAACTCTCTAAGCATCGCACTAACAGCATGAACACTACTTTCAAAGAAACATTCTGAATTTAACTGAGAATGCCTGCACATACAAATATCTAATTCCATGAAAAATTGCAAATACGTGCAACAAATAGAAGCACACTTTGGCAACTAGCCTGCAACTTTATTAATGACATTAAGAAACATATACTAGGTGCCTATGAATGTCTAGAAGTCGTCTACAACCTGACAAAGAAGATAAATGCAGAAGAACGTATAACATACATCCATAGGGCATAGCAATAATATGAAGATGACTTCTCTGATATGTCCTTACGATCAAAAGTTAGTATCAGACCACTTCTCTCCTCGATCTTAAAAGCAATATTCTTAATTTAACTCTTTTAAGTGACCACTTTCAGGAAAATTTTAACCCAAAAGGAGAGCAAGAGAGAATTTGGATGCCAGGCTTTATCATTATTATTTCATATACAGTTTTGACTAAGAATATTGTAAACTTGTGATTTTCAGTACTTTTCCCCTTATCTTTTATGTGCAAAAATCACTACTTGTCACATGATTGCAAGCTGTCTGACATTTTACAGAAATGTCTTGCGGGTGTGTCTGGGGTTACAAGGCTGCCAAACGCTCCCCTGTATTAAACCTGTGTTGACAAGTACAGTAAAATCCTGGTATTCCAAACTAATTGGGAATGTAGTTTGTTCATATTATCCAAAAAAATGTACCATACATATACAAATATACATCCATAGGATTACCAGACACAATTCAACATAACCTGCAATGTGAGAAAATGGAAACGTAGTGAAGCGACATGATGAAGGGGCAACGTAACATTTACCATGTATTAATGTTTGTGAATATACTTTTCATTACATGGGGGGAAGGGGGGGAGAAAGGGAAAAAGAGGATTTTATGCATCATGAAGGGCTGATGAGTTTTACAAATTTATAGTCATATATTTAAATTAATAAGTTCTTGATAAATGAAGTTAAGAATGAAGCAGTCATTTAAAAACTGAATTATATTCATTTTTCATTTGACCATGCAAATTTCATTACGCTTCATTCACCATCTAGTGGAGAAAGAAGGTATTACTCGGGTGACAAAAAAAGCGATTTTGAATTTAGCTCAAAAGCTTCTTTTAGACTTGAGGATCTTTTACTTGCAGTAAATTTACAAAATGGGACAGCCGGCTTTACTTCCCTTCTGAAGGAAAGTATACAAGGGATCTTTTGGTATAAAAAATAAATAAATAAATAAATAAATAATAATAATAATAATAATAATAATAATAATAATAATAATAATAATAAATTGTTTTTAAAAAATCCACGGCTCCAATTAGGTTTGAACCCGTAAACTTGGGTATAGCACCTTGAAATGCTATCTGTTATACCACCGAACCCTTTTGACCTTTGAGAGATACGACATTCGCTTCAGACCAGTATATTGCTACTGGATTACATGGCTCACTTGTCTCAGTTGTTTCTTCTTTCACCCTCTGTGCTAGGTGGTTTATCAAGGGCTTCTTATCACCTTCACACCCAGCCAATGGATCTAGTGCAAGAGGATCCTGAAAACCAAAGAATTGGTAACCCTAGAATGAAATCCCCATTGCTGCAACTGCAACAAATTTATACTTCAAACCTAATATTAAAACAAACTTTCAGCAGAGAAAAAAATAAATGAAAAAGATAGAAGGGGACAAAGAAAATCAACTCATGTGCACAGGGTAATAACTTCAAATATGCGCCCCCCCCCCAATAAAACAAACAAACTGGCTTTCAAATTTCTGACAAAAACAAAAACCTGCTTACCTCTTCTAATTCCCCAGCCGTATAAATATACAGCACTTCTGAAGGTTTGACCTGCAAAAAAGTAGGGTTATTTAGTAGCAGTTCCTCACAGTAGTTATAATTACAACAACAATAACATATGCTACAACTAAAATAATACTCTCTAAAATGTTGATTGTGGTAAATGAATTCAACAGAAACATCAGGATGAAATTTTCACTTGAGAAATGTGCCAGTTAAAAGCAAGGCAAAATGGTAACAACACACAGTATTAAAATTGATTCAAGATATACAAAGATCTGCAAAACCTACAAAAATTTGAGCCTTGAAGAATGTGACATCGTGAATGACACATTGAAGGAGAGAATTCACAGGGAGCATTATAAAAGAGTTAACACTCATCCTTCAGTCTGCTCAGAACTCCAGGAATAAAATTTCCACAATAGCTAGTTTGACAAGCCCATACCCAAGAACCATTTCGGACTAGGCAAGAAATTCAGACCATGGACTGGCAAACAGGAGAACTGCTTATAATGCATCATTTTGCCCACTCTCCGACTTATATCAACATATTATGTGACATATAAACTGTATGTACAGTCATACAAGAAAGGAGAGGGAGATTTCAGACAAATTCAATCCTTCTGACACAATGCAATAGTTGGAACAGGAAGGTACATGGACAAACATCGAAATGACACACTTACGAGGCTGATCATTAAATCTGATCAAAAGAGAAGGAACAAATACACTATAAATGTAGAAAGAAGCATTGCAAAATCTATACAAGACATACAGAAAAATACACTGAACAGCGCATGAGTACATGAAATGAGACACAAAAAGAAGGTTAAAAGAACTCGTAGAGAGACAAACCACTTCATAGAAAATAAGTAAAAAGAATGGACACAATACAGGTCAAGAACAACCAATCATTTATGGGCTTTAAATGGGGAAGAACAAAACCAGAATCAAAAGCAGTAGTAATAGCTGCCCAAAATCAAGTATTGAGAACATGGCATTATGATAAAGCTGTTCACAAAATTTCCCGGGACGATAAATGCTGTATCTGTCAGGAACATTTAGAAACTATTCTCTACCTACGTTTCAATTCTATCAAAGTCTGAATACTTGAAAAGGCTGAATAGTGTCTTTAGTAACTTCCTCTGACAGATCTCTATTGACCTCAAAAGTTCCTAACATGGGCTTCAGGTGGTACAAACACTCATTAAAATCTGTATTGCCTGTTGGACAGAGAACTTGTAAAACTAACAAAACCATGTTGATTATAAGGCAACAGCAAATAAACCAGACACTGTCAACTCCTGTTATAACGAACTTGGATACAGTGAACTTAAGTCACTGGACCCATTTCACTTACATTACAAGCAAGCATAAGAAGATTCAGTTATAGTGAACCTGAACCTCAGCTGTAGTGGATGTAGGAAGCAAGGTCTGAAAATTAATTGGATCTCATATGTTATTAGGCGATTGAAAGAGCCTTCGGAGAGTGGGATGGTGTACCAACAGTGCAAGAGGCATTGATAGGTGTCAAGATTGCATTAGCATATTTAGAGGCAGAGGACTATGCAGAATCAAGTATGGAGAGAGCACGAACTCTGGAGAAGGATCTAATGAAAAATTAATGAAAGCACACAGTTGAAAATAATTGATTTTTTACGTAGAAATAAGTTTTGAAATGTTCAGTTCATGCTATAAATGAATTTTGCTGTATATTAATAATATCAATTATTATGGAGAAATTCCATTTAATTTTGATATCATCGGTTATAGTGACCCAAACGTGTTAGTCCCCAAAAGTTCACTGTAATCGGAGTTGATTGTATTGTTATCTGGAATTAAGATCAAAAAAAAAAGTCTCCTTTTAGAGATGTTTCTGTGCAATGTGATGAGAACATTGTAACAGAAGCGGAAACATTTCTTAAAAACAAGAATTTGGATACTGAGATCAGATAGATGTGGGGGTAAAAACACACGTTTTATCAATACTTACCAAAGCTCAGAAAGTTTTGCTGCAAAATATATGTAAAACCCTATCCAAATCTAAATACTGGGAAGTATATAAGTCATCACACTGTTGGGACCAGCCCATAACTTGTATAAAGAATAGTAGGAGCACTGACCACTACAAGATCTACTACTTAGGAAGCTGGATGCAAGCTGGAATAAATTTTATATTTAACTGACATCTACCATCTTTAATTTTGGATTTATGGCAGGATGATGATTATGATTATGATGATACAAGAAACAAAAACTTCTTCCTTTTGGAAATGTTAGCATCCTACCACTTCTAAGAGGAGGGAAAGAACCTCAAAAACAGAGTAACAATGTCAGTGGATTTCTTATTTAAAGATTAAGTAAATTCATTCTGGCAGTTCAGTATATTCTTAAGTTATAAGTCAAGGGAGGGATAAAAAATTATCTCTCAACACAACCCAAAAAAGTAGCTGAATTTAATATTTAAATTATTTTATTAAACCAATAAATGGTACAAGGAAGTAAAATAAGATTTTACCTAAAAGTGAATAATGTCCTCTCTTTCTCCAGTGTTATTCATTATTTTATCTTTTACTACAATGTAAAGGAAAGTGAGAATGTTTAAATGAAATATACAAGAACTGCTAACAGGCTCAAATGGAACATTTGTTCACCTGTAATTTCTTAAATATTAAATTAAGCCACGAAATTGATTTGTGCAACGATGATGATTACTCCTCCCTTGGGTTCAAACTTAAAAATATACTGAACTAGCCAAAACACATTTCTTAGGTACCTACATACCTCTACATCCAGATCTGGCTCCTCCTTCAAGATGGTCTCGGCGCCCTCCATCAGACTGACCTCAGATCCAGCCCTCTACAAGAGAATTAAGATTTCAGCACAAATAGAAGCTCAGAAGCCTTGTATGCTGAGATAGAAATAACGGTGTGAGCCACATTCATGCCGTCACAACACCACATTGTTGGGCTAGTCAATTTTGGACTCCATGCAAAGCTTAATTTCAGAGCCCAAAACTAATAAAATAGTTCATAATGTAAATGTAAAGTTCCTTTTAGCTCGTTATTTAATTCATTATAATAATTTTACAATTTAAAATTAATTATTAAAACTAAGATCCATGAAACCAACCAACCAGTTCCAAAAGGCAACAATTCAAATTTCTTTGTTTGGAGATATTATCATTTTGAAGTTTAATATTGCTCTAAAAATGTAAGTTTATATCACTTGAATTCAAAATTTATAGCCTAGGGTGAAGTATAAAATTTCCAAGCAATTTAAATCATTACAAAATTTTACTAAGAAGTGACTTTTTTCCAACCAAGATTGAGTTGTTACTTTTTTGAACTGGCCAAAAGAGGCAACAAGAACAATTTTCTGTGATGATGCAATTATAAAGGGGAAATAAAATCAAAATTTCATTGAAAAATAATAACTGCATTTGTTTTTTTTAAATAATGGATGCAATATTTAATAGATAAAGTTATAAAATATCAGTTTTCAAATCACTGTCCAGTAAAAATGTTCAGAATGTAATGTTTTGTGGGTTTCAGTTTGTTAGGTCCACAGACAGACGATCTAAAATCCAATGTAATGGGTGGTCTATTGGTCAGTAGGTCTAATGTGAACAAAGGTCTACAAATACTGAAGGCCCACGAGGTTTAAAATTACGATGTCAAATTGTACAGGTCTAATTCAAATCGATGAGATCTAATAAGATATACACTGAATGTCTAATAAGTATATCATGACCATTTTCAAATTAAAGGAATTAAATCTCTGTATTTGAGACCAACAATGATGTGTTTCATGAACTGTGGTAACTAGAGTACACAAAGCCGGCGGCGCTAGCTGAATTCGTTTACTACGCTCCATGAAGTCACGAAGATTAAGCGAATTCGAGACTTGCAGATTCCTGGTTGGGTGACCAGCCAGGAACGGCGTCGAGCCCCTGGCCGAAGGGATAAAAGGCACTGACTGACTGCGATGTGACAAGACTTGACAAACATAGTAATAGTAATTACTCGGTAACGGAGGATTACTCCAGAAGAAAGCGCTCAACGCCCAACAAGGGTTAAAGAGATACGTTGCATCAACAACAACGCAAGAAATTTAAAAAAGTCCCACTACTCAAAGAAGAACTGTTACTATGACTTCAAACAAATTTGTTATTAGTCAATCATTCCCTAAATTTATGTATTTTATCTGATTTACATGTGACAAATACTTTAAAAACAAATACAAAATTGTAAAATTAATAAATATCAATGTTTTGTCATTGTTTCAAGACAATTAGATAATATACAGAATAATGTTATGGATAGGGTTATTTCTGACTCTTGCATTTTTGTCAACAAGTAGGGCCAATCAAATAATCAGTTTTATTCTTTTGATTTGTATCTTATAATCTTTCATAAAATTCAATAGTCTTTTCTTTTCATCTGCCTTTTGAAGCATATGTTGCTATTATCGAGATAAAATCTCTTTCAATCTTGATTCTAAGTGTCATTATTCTTTCTTTCACAAATGCTACTTTTGTACTTTTCTTTCACAAAAATAGCTACTCCAACTAAGACTTGTTTTTGGACACCATTGTAAATCAATACTATATGTCTTATTTATGAAGTATCTTTATTGTTTCTAATAATGCACCAATATCTATATCCTTTCAATTAATAGTTTTTCTAATTCTATACTTGCAATCCCTCTAATATTGATCTCAGTGAATAAGCTGATAAGTTATAAACTCTTAGTTTTACAGGGGAGCAAAAACCAACTTTCAACTGAAGTAAATCAAGAATGAATGATATTCAAATGAAGGTGATGTTCAAACACAACTATTAGTGTGTAGGATATCTCTGAATATCATTACTCCCTGATTTACAGCATTAGTTTAAGTTGTTTTTTGCTCCGCTGTAGAATTAAGTTTTTTGACTTATCAGCAGGGAACAGAATTTATTGTAATAAAAAATGCAAAATATGTACATACATATGTACTTATCCTTTCCAAAGCATGTAAGAAAAAATAGAAAATATGTAAATTAAAAATTAATTATTGTGTTTAAAATTGTTCTCTACAAGCATTTTCCGAAGCATAGAACATGACCAATCAGTTCTTAACAAGCATTCGGAGTGGCTGAAAGTAGGTTCTACCACTACAGAAGTATTTCTACAATAGATTTCATCACAAATAAGAATTTTATTTGAAATACAAAATACATAATATATATTACAATGTTTACAAGAAGTCAGTATTCCAGCTAGATTTTTTAAACAAATCTCAATGAATTACATTTCCGTGGTTCCATGAGAGATTTTCAATTTAACCTTTTTTTAATTAAATACCTTTGTTAAAAAATTAATGCCTATTTTTGCTTACATTCTTGTTTTGCATTCCTGGGACATTTAAAAAAAATTAATTAGTTGATTTTAAAAGTAAATACTCTCATAAACGGTGGAGAGTGAAATATTTTCTCACCCTTGAAATAAAAAATTACAGATGTCATTTATTTATTTATGTTCAAATGTCCCTCACATCTCACTGATGGCAATTGAAATAAAGTAAAAAAAAACAAGTTTTCTACCAGAGATTCATTCACAATACAAAGAAAAAAGTTCAGACTAAAGAGAAAAAATTCAAATACGTAAGATATATTATCAATTTAAAGAATTATTAGAAGATAATGTAGACCAATAAAACTCGGAAATAGTAACTAATTAAGCAAGAGATTCATAAGACAACCCTTAAATAATAAAATAAATCCTTAGATGAAGCAGTAGCAATTAAAACATTTAAGGTACACACTGACTGGAATGCAAGAATATATTATTGTGAAGAAAAGGAATAATACTAAAAGAGATATGAATCATACATAAATAACATAAGACCCTAAAAGGTAGGAAGATTCCAAGAAGGTATGAAATAATGTACTAAAATTAATTAAGAAAAGTAGAATAGTACAACCCTATTGAATAGCACACGAATAATAGTAAAGTGTTATGGAAAATAAATAAGAAAATAACAGGGCATAAAAACTGTGACACAAGACAAGACAGATCTGAGATTTTATATTTGATGAAGAAATGGGCACTACAGCTAACAAATTAAGGAAGTATTCCGTAATTAGCATTAAAAGTATAGTACACAATGCTGACTCAGGAAATCAAAATATTTACAAGCAAGGAAAAAACTGGTGTGAAGGCAAGTTTAATGAATTTGCATTGATAAAAAAAGGAAAAATTATACAGAATTATCTTTCAATTACTAAACAAAAATGGAACAGACGAGAGAATTGTAACAAAAATCTTAGAAGAATACTATGAGAGATTAGAAATAACATTGCTAAAAACAATAAATAAATCCCAACAAAAAGGGATTTTTCCAGTGTCTTGAAAAACTTTAACGGTCATATCAATTTTGGAAATGACATATACAAAGTAAGCAACTGATTTTAGGCCAATAAGTCATTGTAATTTCTGCCTGGCAATTTCTTTGAAGTTTGCAAGTAATAAACAGTTAGTTTATAATCAATAATATTAATTAAAAATAAAATATAATTTGACTGCACATTATACTGTAATTAATTAGGAAATAACTTATTTTAACACCAATGTCTCTAATTTTTCTTCACTTCTCATATGACAAAAATGTATTATTTCTAATAACAAACATGGGATATACTCTATAATTTTACGCAGTAACTTTTGGTGAAAAATGTACAAGAATATTTTGGACTGTGTGCAATTGCAGGTAGTATAATCAATCCATGAACATAGTATAATGTTTTTTTGTTTTTTTTTTTAAATTATTTGTTTGAATTTGTTTCCATTGTATCTTGCTTGTTTTCTTTCCAAAAAAAATGATTACAGCAGAAATTAATTTTCTCGTTTCAGAACCAAATTTGGATGTCCCACTGGACCCCTTACTTATATAAATGATTGGTGATCATTGAACTGACAAGTACTACTACCTCAGCTTTGTAAATGACAAGTAATCATTTTGGTGGGAAGTATGAGACGACACACCAGTCATTCATAAACCTAAGCAAACACGATTCATAAACATGAGCAATTATTTTCCATTACCTTCTAAAAGAACTAAATAGGCATTTGTCCTAAAACCTGAGGTCTGCTGATGAGCTGGAACGTTATTAATGTATTAAATAAGGCACAGGTCTCATGCCGATACGTTTTTTGAAGTCTGGTGAAAGTTATTAATTGTGAAGAATCTGTTGCTGGTAAATTTGGAGGAATGTCAGTGAAGATGGATAACAGTCATATGTAGAGCCTGGAAGTTCAGGCATTTATTTTACCTAAAAAAGGTAGGTAAACATGCTTTTATTTTTACTAAAACAGGCACAAAAAAGACATATAAATCAAAGTAGGGATGTAAAAAAGCATTTAAAGAATGGGAAAACACCATTTAAAAGAAATAATTGGAAAAAATTATTAATTCAAATGATTCACACTTTTATTCTAAGTCGGCAAATTTACATTAGCACTTATATGGAAGTAAACCATCATTTCTTTGTAAACTTGGTTGCACATGACCACCCAGTATGGTAACAACAAATTCTTTTTACTTGTCTTTATTAATGGTGAGGCTCTAGCCATAAGGCCTACTCTTCCGCCTAACCACTGAATCTCATTAAAACAGAGTAGTACCATATAAGAGGGGGAGGGCAAGCTGTACATTACTTGTGACGCTGTCTCTACAAAATCCTATTGTGGACACCCTTTTGAATCTTGAAATGGTATCAGTGAATACGGAATTATAGTTTTCGTTTTTCACGTTTGTGTAATCTCAAGCATCAAGAAGAGTACATCATACAGAGAGATGGAGGCCATATTCTAATGTAGAAAGGGATTCCTCATGGTGAACAAAGCCAGTGGCATCAATGTTAAAAAATAAAAAATCTTGACTGGTATTACCTTCCTTTCTCAATTAGATTTTTAACACTATCTGAACCTGGAGCCTCTGCTTTCACAGAAAGACCGTGCCTTCATGTTCTTCAGGCTTGCAAGTAAATTTCCAGTTTAAGTCAAGAGGACCTAATGAATTGATTGATTTATTCATGTTTCCGGGCACGTCAACTGCTTTGGTCATTAGTCCCGGAAGTGTAGTGCATGTCCCCCCCCGGGAGATGGCGGTGATCTCCCCCGCTGGATGGCGAGATCCGACGCCGGCCTACCGTCGGCTAGTGGGGTTTCCCCCTAACCAGGACTCTCCCACCAACGGGGCACCGCCCCAGTCAGGACAAGCTCTAAGCTCCCGACCGGTCTCCTGGAATATGTTGTAGTGTCGTGGATGTGTGTGTGTGTAAGTGTATGTGTAAGGGGAGAGGATATAGGACAAGGAAGAGGAAGGACAGATCGCGCGTGATCCGTGGCCTGTTTTGTAGGGTACTGCTCCGACATTCGCTTGGTGTTGATCGGAGAAACCACGGAAAACTACCGATCAGAGCAGCCGGCATCTAGAATTCTCCCCCAGACAGCGATTGAATGTCTAGCTCGAAAGCTAGAGTTGAAAATGTTAATTTCAATTGCATATTGAAGTGCATATTTGAAAATTTTTATGTCATAAATACGTATTTTTAAAAACATGTTTCATGATTTTTTGGGGGCACAAAATTTCTCTCCGCTAATAATTAAGATTTCACTGACAAAACAAAATAAAAATAAAAAGAATAATCAAAAAAATGGATCCTGAAAGCCTGCGCACTCAGGGTGTCACTTTCCTTTCCTCAGTTCGCTGTATGGAGAACGCCGGGGGAGGAAAAGAAAGGCCCTAGGCATACAATGCATGCATTACTTCTTACACTCAGGGATGAGCAGCATTTATATACTTTTATTTGAAATATGTATTTTAAATACATTTTGTATTTGGAAAACTGTGATTTGAGTTTTTTGGGCATGTATTTTTATATTTGAAAATATTTGTACATATTGTTACAAAACATTACAATAGTTATTGCTCAGAAATTCATATGACTCAATTCCTAATTTATTGTAATTGACAATTACAATGTATTGTTGCAATAAAAACGCACAATACAAAATTATTATATATTTACAATATTTAAAGTATATGAAGGATTTTAAATACATGTGTATTTAGCACATCAAGTCCAAATGTATTTTGTGTATGAATTTAAATACTTAATTTAAAGAATTTTCACCAACCCTGCTTACGCTTTTATATTTGTTAGTTCACAAATGTAGAAATATTAAATTAGTTTCCCTTATTTTCTGATTTTAATGGCAAAATCTATAAAGCAACAAAATAATTTTATCTCAGACTCCTCTCTTGATAATAATTTTCTCAACAAATGCTACAAAATGCTAAATCTTAATTTTATAATGCTATAGCATTTTGCATTAAAAGCTAAAACAGTTTTCAAAATGCGATTTTGTAAAATTTAAAATGCAAAATTCTAACATCATTAGTTATAACAGTTCAAAGCTGTAGTTCATTTGCCTCTGCACATAGCTTTTATTCCATGAGAGTGAACATTTTCGGACCAGTTCTTGCCAAAAACACTTGTTGCAACCTGTATTCAGAAGTGCAGGTTGGCTGATGCAACTGGTGCACCACACTGGGGCTCCTAAAGTCAGTTGTGAATAAAATCTCTCACCAACCCTCAATAGAAGATCCCTGTGCAAAACGTTTTCGAAAGCATTCCGAGGTAAAAAATTCAGTAACAAATTGTATATGTTAACTAAATATTTCACCAAGATTATTCCTTATTATTACTGCACTTGCATGCGAGAAAATTATTTCAAACAACAAAGAATATTGAACAGATTGGTCAGTGGTTAAGTGCAGGGACATTCACAGTGTTTTTATGATTATGCATGGTTTCAATATAATATGGAAATACAAAATGAGAAAAAAAGTTTTTCATTAGTTTTACACTTCAAATAAGAAATTGCATTCTAAATTCAAAATGAAAGATGACCAACATTAAAAATGTAAATGATAGTGTATCAATTCAGAAAACCTTATATCAATCTGCCTACAAAAGAACAAAACACAAGTTAAGTTCACAGTGTTACACATCCAGAATTTCTTCAAAATGATTCAGCAATAAAACAGCTCATTGTGTATTATTTTTCAGAAGTACCCCCTCCCCCACAATACAGCATTATATCTTGGGGAAGTACATTGAATAATGTGAAGCATTTTATATTCCTTTTGATTGAATAAGCAAAAGCCACCTACACGATTCTTGCAAACCTCTCTAAAATGAGTTTGTGATTACAACTATTGCTTAACCTCTTTATTTATGAATCAATGGCTTCTGTCGAAACCAACTTCATCAAGGGGCAGAATATATTTTTATCCAATACAGATTATTATAATTAAATCATACAACATTGAAATCATGGTAACCATGGTAATCAGGTGCAAGTATCAACAGCAGCTTACAAGAAATCCACAAACAATACATGTGTTATTTCGCAAAACATTGCTAATAGATGTTTCAGTTAAAACATATTTGTTAAATGTCAAGTAATTTTTTTTTTTTTTTTTTTTTTTTTTTTTTTGCTTAACTGATTCTATAGAATTTGGGACTACATTGAGTAGGAGAGTTGAAACTGCATAGAGTAAAAAATATATATTTTAAAGCCTCATATAATGCAGTAATAAGTTAATATGATTCAAATACATTGAACATGCCCATAACAAGTACCACTGTTGAGCTTCTGGATCAATGACACTTTCCCCTTATCATAAGCATTTTTTGATCCCTTGATAGTTTCCCTTTATCACCTAAGCAAAGGCTAGAATTGTTCCATTACCTTCCTTTGAACGTAAATGTAGCTTTGCCATCCTCTCATTTATCACACACAGTCTCAATGTCAAATGATCCCATTTTGATAACATTTTATACAATTTCCCCAAATATGCTAACCTTTCATTTGTCACACAGTCTCAACTTCAAATAATCCCATTTTGATCAAATTTCCACAAATAAACTGACTTCTGTGTTGAATACTTGAATTTAGAAATTAAAAATCTGAGTTTCTTACAAATTCTTCTCGATATAAGTAGAACTATGTGAAGATGTGTTGAGTGGCAAACCTATTCTTAGGAGAAAGATATTTGAAGAATAGCCATGTAGGTAGATAAATAATTAATTTTACAAGGTCATCCATGATCAGCACCAACTCTCCAAATTATTTCTCGAGCATGACACAAAGAAACACTAATATAAATAAGTAATTAATATTTTGAGTAGAAAACACAATGGAATGCACACTACAGGAATGGAATGCACATACTGTAGCTTCTCTACAGCAACATTGTTTTCAGTTTGTGACATGGTTTTATACCTACTTTGATAAAATACATTACTTCACATTACGAAATTATTACAATCATTCATTCTGAAAACAATTGTGCCGAAATATAGCTTCTTGTTTCTACAGTAATGAGGACAAAATTATCGGTCAAATACTAGCACAATACATTCCTTTGCCATTTTCAACATCAAACACTTAATACATACATTAATTCATTAACATTTCACAATTAATTACTAAGATATCCTATCTTTTTTAGTTTTTTCTTATTCATCAAATACTTATTGTTAAATTATATTAAGATTACAAACAAAACAAATTCCATAGACCATACATTGAGAATCGAACAAACAACACATACGAAATAACCTCACAAAGACGAGATTGGCTGTGGTAATTTGAAACCCCTCTGAAATGGAGCATTATAGTGACTTAATGGCTTCAGTAATATTAAGTACAATACATTACTTGGGTATCTCACTCAAAACAATACGACTGTATCGCAAAAAATTTCGAAGCATTGTCTATTTAATTCAAAAGGCACATCGCCACAACTCAATTTCTTTCGAAGCCATGCTATAATACTATTGAAAATAAATATTTAACTTACAAGACTAGTAAACAACACCAATTTCCGATCTTCGCTAGCCTGTGAATTTGGGCTGAAGAAACGTGAAAGCGGATGTGAACATCCGGTGGAAAATTATCAGATAAAATCACACAAATAAGTTCGTTACAAAATTGACGTAGCATGCAGTCCTCATTATTTATCCCAAACTTACTGTTGATTTATGTTCAAAACCTCAACCAAATAGCAATATATAATCTAAAATGCTTCTTATACATGGTCTTCAAGTCGCACTTCCCCGAGGTAAATCTTCATTGGCAATCTCGCAATGGCACAGCGTACTAAATTTACCGCGTTTTCTGATCCAATATCGACTCATCATAATACCCTTGCCTCAGTGCTGCTCTCTTGTTTTAACTAAGGAGGTTATAATATATATTATAACCTCCTTGGTTTTAACTTTTGCATTTTTCGAAAATTCATAGAGTAAAAAAGATACATTGCCTTTCCTTCAAGCAAAAAATACGCGAAAATTACTCGTATTTTCAAAACAACTTCTACAAGACCTTATTTAAAGATCTATTTTTTTAAACAGATTTTGTTAAGGAAAAAACCCTATTATCACAACTGTTTTTTTCGAAGTTAAATTTGTTAGTTTGAAATGCAATTTTTGCTGGACTTTTTGAGTTCTGAGTTACCTACCCTATACTTGGGTTTTCGTAAAATGGCGCCTGAGGGTCTTATCATAGATTAGCATCCATGGCATAGATTAATTATTCATCCATGTCCATGATCTTATCTTGAATATGGCACGACTTTTTGCATCTTTCTCGGTTCTGCCGCAAGATGTAGCATGATCGCGACCGTAACAAGCAGTGCTGTAGATCAAGCGACTCTGGCGGCACGACCGAGAAAGACGCGAAAAGCCGTGCCATATTCCATCTTAAAGATAATACTCTCAGCTACCACGTTACGAAAATCCAAGTATATAACTCACATACAGTGAAACCTGTGTCACAGTCTAATAACTAGATTCACACTGTGCCTGTATTAAGCGATAACTGTTGCTTCCATGAACTAGTGGTGCTCAACTTTCAACTCAGCACATACTTTCTTATATTATTTCCAAATTTACAATTTTCGAAAATTCAGAGAGGTCAGCAAAAACGAGATCTGTGCAATTCTTTTAAGCTTTTCTTGTTCTATCCGTGGAAAAAAAAATTGGAGGGGTTTTTGAGAAAATGTTTTTCCATAAAATTATATCCATATATTTAAAGTGTATTTTGCTCACCCGTAAAATAAAGTTCTTTTGACTTATCAGCTTATTCACCGGGGTCAAAGATTTATGGTTTCAGTTGTTTCAGAACTGTTGGTAGAGACATCAATGTTCTAGGCTTGGTATAATATTTCGGGACCCAGAAACTCTGACAATTAGATTAGACAAATATGGACGACAGATAACACATCATTCGTCAATCTTCATGATTAGTAAATAGGAGTGTGGATTACCATAATATAAATTAAAGATCACACTGTCACGGGACGAAACACGCAGACTTATACTATTCCCACATACCGTATCCCTTCATTAAACTATTGGCAGAGCATAATTCTAATGAATGTGAATTCTCCAGCAAAATGGTGGCATATATCATACCGTTAAACATTCTACGCATGTAATTGCAGTCTATTATACTACGATTTTTACGTAGCTGCCTGTGAAGTAAATCATGGTGGAAATAACACCATGAAGTAATTCCACCATGAAGTAAATCAGCTGTTACGGTGTCATCCAATCAGAAGGTTGAATGCCACCCGTGCCCCACCCTTGGTCTCTGTCGTGGGTCACGACCATCTCCCAATTTGAAAAGAAAGAATGTACATAACCTCATTTAAAAACATAATTTTTACGAACAAATTTTATTCGGAAGAAAACTCTGTTTCTTCAGAATTGTTGTTGCAGGAAGACACCAAGCAATTATAAACATTTGCAATTTCGAAATTTCAGAGAATTCAACGGAAATCAGAATGAACAATTTTTATAAGCGTATATGCTCTATCCGATAAAAATTATTAATTCAAAAATTTGGAGTCATTTTTGAGGAAAAATTAAAACTGTCCTTGAGGCATTATGTAAAGTACACCAAAAATTAAAATATATTTCAAATTCAAAGGACCGCGACATCATCCTTATCGATGGGGAAATATCAATTTTGGTGAAAACCTTGCTTACTGTTTATTACCGCTAACGTTGTTCACGGACGGTCAGGAAGATGGACAGACATTTTGCCATAAACCAATTTTTCGGTATAAAGGACACACAAAACATGGATTCTAGTTTCACAACCTATTAGGGTAATTTACTACATATACGAACAAGAAGTATCCACTTTTTCGGAATCAGGAAACTACATTACGATTGTTTTGCAGAACAATTATCATTTTCGATGCACAATTATACTTGGGTTTTTCGAACGTGGCGGCTCAGGGCATCTCCAAGATGGAATTCAGCACGTCTTTTTGAGTCATTCTCAGTCCTGCCGCAAGATGTCGCAATGTCGCTTCCGCTTCAAGTAGTGCTGCAGATCAAGCTGAATTCCATCTTGAAGATACGACTCTCAGCCGCCACGTTAGAAAAACCCAAGTATAACCACGGTGTAAGATATATACACCGTATATATATATATATATATATATATATATATATATATATATATATATATATATATATATATATATATATATATATATATATATACACATATCTTACACCGTGGTATAACTTACGCAACTAATGAATGGAGTTCTCGAGACTAACTATTGCCATTCCACTCGCAATTTTATGTGGATTGCGGGCTGGATTTACCTACAAGCAAAACAAGCACTTGCTTGGGGACCCCCATCTATCCTCCGCGCTTCGGAAAAATATGCGTAACATATTTTGTAACATAATATGCATTTATTGTAAGAAATATATATATATATATATATATATATATATATATATATATATATATATATATATATATATAACATTTGATATAAAAATATTAGTTTTCATTCGTATTTGAACAGAAAGTTCTTGTATTGAGATACGTATTTTTATTTAATAGAGATGGAGACATTTTACCGAAGGGAGGGGGGCAGCACAATATTTTATGCACGAGGGACCCGCAATACTTAAATCCGACCCTGCATGAATGAATCGCGAGGTCATCGGCCACAGCGAAATACTACGCCAAGTTACTACAATAGTTACGTCAGTTGCGCCACACGACTGTCATTCCCAGATACTCCCCTCCCCGCCATCTCGGCTTCCCCCACCATCGCCTCACCGTGACCTTCACTCGGCCAAGTAAACGCCTTGCGCGCCGGCCGGCCGGCATGCCCGGAGACGAGTTCAACCTACGAGGCCGTGCAGATAGTGGTATGTGTTGTCCCTGCTGAAAACTTACTATCTCCCACCTGACGATATTTGTGTACGTGTGAATGTGCGTGTGAGTGTGTTTGTGAGAATATGTCGACAATAGCGTACGCAGTGTGGTACAGAAAATAGGTAAGTTCGGAAACAAAAAAAATTGACTTTTTTTATTCAACTTGCGCTGTAAGTAATGTATTATGCATAAATGGACTGAGCACGTGTTTAGGAACCCATTGGAGGTGGGCACACAGTAATTTTCAAACGACACTGAATCAATAATGCCCCAAAAATATTAGCCTTATCCCTTATCGAAACGATCCTTATCTTACTCCGACGTTGCGAAGTCGTTGAACGAAAGGGAAGCACGAACGGTGGGAATATCTTTCCAGGCACATCAAACCGCACTCGCACCAGACACATGCCCGGCGCACGTACTATGCTCACACTTTTTCGTGATCCTCGAGCTCCCTAGTCCTCGCTCAGCCCGGCATAGCACGGCCCGGTAGAAAATATGAACTCCACTCGGGACGTCACGGCCCAATTTGCAGTGCTGCCCACCTCCTTCCTTTCCAATGCGGACTTCCTAATTTTGGGTCTCTCTTTCTATCGACCTGTCTGTACCATGTTCCTACTTGTTAATCAATTATTTCTATAACTATTAATTATTTCTTCAGAATTTAAAAAAAATCTTCCGTTGTTTCTCATAGCTATCTAACTCAAGACGAGTTATTACGCCGAGTTTTCTGTCAATAAAGTTGACAGCCCTGGACTGCCGTGACGTAGACAGAACCCGCCTCTCCCCGCACCTCCCCCCGCTGTGGAGTATCAAGAAACAGTGCGCAATTAAGAAAAAATATAGTACGGGCACGGGCAACTTCCCCTGACTACGCACTATTTCCCCTCCAAATCCAGAAAGGGGTGGACACGCGCAAGCTGGAGCGTCGAGAAGCGGTGAATAATGACTTCATACGAAAATATTTTTACCACATTTTTTTCTATCAAACAACCGATATTTGAATTATGTTTATATTCTTCACTACTTATTACTATTTGATGTTTGTTTTCTTACTAAATTCTCCCTTATATACACATCTTTTATAAGTGACCGGAATATGTTTCAATGGCGAAATCTTTCCTTATTTTCGTTTTGTGATGTGATATTAAATCATTCAGATATTTATTTATTTCACAATA
This sequence comes from Teleogryllus occipitalis, assembly GCA_011170035.1. NCBI lineage: Eukaryota > Metazoa > Arthropoda > Insecta > Orthoptera > Gryllidae > Teleogryllus > Teleogryllus occipitalis. Next base: position 149,217 of record BLKR01014814.1, on the reverse strand, counting down.
ATGTGAAATACGTGAACGAGTCTCTATACGTTAACAATATTTTCGCTTACGGACGGACAGTGCTTTCAAAAGAAAGGAATATTTAGTTATTTGTTAAACTTTCTAATCTGAACGTAGAAAGTTCATGCTTTATATCATTCTTAAGTAAACAGGATTACAAAATCATTATTTTTTTATTCAATTTTTTTTTAAATTTTACTCTCAATTGAGAATTTGAAATTGGAGTGATTTATTATTTCATTGTAATGAATCATTTCTTTGACTTAAAGAGAAAATAGGTATTAATATAGCTTAATTTGTAACCGTAACTGTCAAGTAACTTCTCCCAAAGACTGTCATGGGCCAGGTATCCAGTGACGTACCGTCACTCCGGAGGAATTTGTACAACCCTTACTTTTAAATCTCGCCCAATTTCTCTGGACGCAGTGCACGCGAGCTTTAGTAAGCTTGTTTCCTTACCCGTGACCTTGATTTGCCTACTGTAGGGCATTCTGTTTCGTAGTGCAAATGAGGATAGCATATTTAAATTACCACAAAAAAAGCATTTTTGCATTAAATTGGTCGGAATTATATGAATCATGAAATTAGTAATGTAGATATTATGTATGTGCAGGAATTGAAAGAAAATTATGATGCTTCCGGCCGTGAACTCTTTAAATATGCAGGAACTCGGGTAAAATTCAAAATTTTGCCCCTGATATGTCACAAGAATTACAACGGCTGTCAAAACAATTTTAGAGTGAACAAATCAAATATGGTACTGAGTAATTCTGTGAAGAACATTTGTTGCATATCGTAAATATTATTTGAAGCAAGTACCAATAAAATTACATTAAAACCAATTAAATCAGCAAAAAATGCATTAAAAATGACGGGAAAAGGTAAAACATGAATTATTAGTCGAAATCGACAAAAAATGCAAAATAATGACGTATAAAAATGGGTAATTTCCTTTTATCATAACATAAAATGAATTTCTATACTAAATGGTATTGTTCTAAAGTGAAAAGCAAGAAAATGACATTTCATTAAAATCCGCCCTCTGCTTATGACTCAGTTGACATCATATGACAGCAAAGTTCCACAGAAAATCTGCTGTTTCATATTTGCTATTCACATGTTGCGTTATGAAACATCGACTTTTTTCTATTTTCTTGGTATGAAAAGAACTCTTGTACTGTATACAACAGTACGATAGCTATGTTATTGCAATTAAGAGTTATGGCAATATTCGTGAAGTCTGTTTTTGTGAAAAATATTTAATTTACTGCACAGTGTTTTATGAGAGTATCTGTTTTGTTGTTCTTGAGGTACTTTTTGGAAATCCAATTTGTGTGATTTTGTTCCGCAGCATTTTTGCAATGGCTGACCCCTAGTATTCAATATTTCACTAAATAAACATTCAGCTAAATCCACGTAGTAAACAAAAATTGTAAAAAAAAAAAAAATCTTTCGGCGACTGGTACTCTTATTATTTGCAAAATTTAATATCAGAATCTGCATAGTAAGGGTGAGAATAGGTCAAGGAAGAGGAAGGACAGATCGCGCGCGGTCCGTGGCCCGTTTGTTAGGGTACTGCTCCGGCATTCGCCTGGTGTTGATCGGAGAAACCACGGAAAACTACCGATCAGAGCAGCCGTCCGCTAGAATTCTCCTCCAGACAGCGACTGAATTCGACCTAGCTGAAAAGCTAGTGTCGAAAATCCTGCCGCCGTGGGGAGTGGGAACCTAGGACCTCCCGGTTGGAAGTGCTGCAGTGACATCAGTTGATGCACTGAGCTACCGCTACCGGTCGGAGAATAGGACCTCCTAGGAAGTGTCACTGCAGAGGCACTGTAGGACGTGAGCTCAATTCCGCTGGTCTCACCTTCGATTTGGTTGGTTAGTGATTCCGGGCGTGTCAACAGAATAGGTCATTACTCCCGTAAGTGTACTGAATGTTTTCCTTGGGGAAATGGCGGTAATCTGCCCCCGCTCAATGGCGACATCCAGCGTCGACGTACCGTCGGCTAGTGGGGTTTCCCCCTAACTAGGTATCTCCCTCCCACCAGCGGGGCACCGCCCCAGCCCGGACAAGCTCTAAGCTGCCGACCGGTCTCCCGGAATATGAGGTAGTTTAGTGAATGTTAGTGTGTGTGTGTGTGTGTGTGTGTGTGTGTGTGTAATGGGTGAGAATAGGACAAGGAAGGGGAAGGACAGATCGCGCGCGGTCCGTGGCCCGTTTGCTAGGGTGCTGCTCCGGCATTCGCCTGGTGTTGATCGGAGAAACCACGGAAAACTACCGATCAGAGCACCGGCCGCTAGAGTTCTCCTCCAGACAGCAGCTGAATTCGACCTAGCTGAAAAGCTAGTGTTGGAAATCCTGCCGCTGTCAGAATTCGAACTTAGGACCTCCCAGTCTGAGGCGCTGCAGTGACATCAGTTAATACACTGAGCTACCGCTCCCGGTTTTGTACTTATAAAAAACTTAGTAACCACGAAGTAAATTTGGTGTTTAGTACAGCTAGAGAGGCTCATATGAATAGTGTTTCGGAAGTAAAATTCTTTTGAAACAAACCGGGGGCTACCATAGAACTATTTCTGTCCAAAATGAAACCAAAATACACAGAATATTTTTTTGCAAAATTATTTGTAGTTCTCTGCCCCCTAATCTAATTTAACCATAGAGGCAGAAAATGTTTTTGTTACTAATGAAAACATGATGAGCGGAGTTAATGATCTTCAAAACTAATGAACAAAAACAAAGACTTAACACAAAAAAATGTATTACATGCAGTTTAGAACTCAATTATTGGGAGTGGTTAAATTATAAATTAGGACAATTATGAATTATTTTTTGCAAGCAATACAGAAATGAGCATAATTTTAGTGTGAAGCATTTTTATTGACGTTTTAAGACAAACATTGCCAAAACTCCCAAACTTCATGAGAATTCTGTAGAAATGTTACATTTATATCAATGGATGACATTATTTGTTTAGTGTATACAACATTTCAACGAACCAACAGAAATTATTACATCGTACTCTTAAAATTTCAATTATTGGAAATACAGTTCTAGGTGTTCACTTCAGTTGGAATTTCCTAAGTCGAAAATATCATTTATCTGCTGTTCATTCAAAGATTCAAAGAAGCTTAGATCGTCCACATCTCGTCTTTGGCGTGCTTGACCATTGTTTCCTTTTCTCTGACCGTTCTTTTTGTTCTGGTCCTTATTCTGTCCGTTGCCCTTCCTTTTGCCCTTTCCCTTGCATTTGCGTTTTCCATTTTGCCTTCCATTCCTGTTGCATTCTACGGCGGCGGGAGTCGCCGCTGACGGAGGCTTGTTGGTCGCGGTTCGAGTCCTGGGAGTGGTAATTTGAACCTGAGGCACTGATCTCTGAGTGGGTTTGGGAGGGGATGCCTGAGGTGAAGATGAGGTTGGTTTGGGAGGGGATGTCTGAGGTGAAGATGAGGTTGGTTTGGGAGGGGATGTCTGAGGTGAAGATGAGGTAGGTTTGGGAGGGGATGTCTGAGGTGAAGATGAGGTTGGTTTGGGAGGGGATGTCTGAGGTGAAGATGAGGTTGGTTTGGGAGGGGATGTCTGAGGTGAAGTGAGGGAGTTTTGGAGGGGATGTCTGGGGTGCAGATGAGGGAGGTTTGGGAGGAGATGTCTGGGGTGCAGTTGAGGGAGGTTTGGGAGGAGATGTCTGGGGTGCAGATGAGGGAGGTTTGGGAGGAGATGTCTGGGGTGCAGTTGAGGGAGGTTTGGGAGGAGATGTCTGGGGAGCAGATGAGGGAGGTTTGGGAGGAGATGTCTGGGGTGCAGATGAGGGAGGTTTGGGATTAGACGGCTGGGGTGCAGATGGAGCGGGTTTCAAAGTCGATGCCTGGACGGGGGAGGGGGGTGATTTGGGTAATGTTGTCGGCGGTGGAGTTGCTTGCCTCTTTTGACGATCTGAAAAAAATAATAGTGTTGGTAGATTTTTGGAAAAACTATATTGAAATGGAATCATATTGATGACAATGTTTTAGGGTGGTTTTTCATTTCGTCAAATCATACCAAATTTTGATGTGGATGACTAAACATGAATTTACCAAATTAGCACATGAAAGTGTCGACCACATTCTCGGATATAGTAAATAGAAAATTATTATAGACGCGTTTATAGGTCATGAAGAAGATGAAAATATCGTAAACACAATTAGGGACACGCAAAACAAACATTTCCTTCATTTGCGGAATCAGTCCTTGACGCGAGCCCAAAAGTAAAGGCAGGTCTGTGAACGGACTCAATCAGCACTCACCAAAACACACACACACACACACACACACACACACACACACACACACACACACACACACACACACACACACACACACACAGAGGCGAGATTCAGGGGGGGGCAAGAGGGGGCAACTATCCACTCTCCAATGTAGGGACAAATTAAAAAAATATACTTAAACATTTCATTTCGTCGATCTTCAAAACTATATCATAAAAGCGTTACTTTTTTCTGTATTTTGAGAAGAAATTTAATAATAATTAAGTGAATAATAATTTTATTAAGCTAAGCTAATAACATGCTTTAATAAATTGGTGAACGTTAGTTCACTATTATAAAACGCACGGGATAATGTTCAGCGTTGCTGTGAATATCCCGTATCAATAAATCATTTTTGAATTATATTTTACTTTAAAATGTTATTTACTTTAACTTAAACTGTTTCATGCCTAAAATCATGAGTTATAACACTTGAATTAACTCTCAAAACGATTTTAAATTTATTTGAGTGCACATATGGTACTCAAATGGGAAAATGTATAACAAAATCCAAGCAGCTACAATATAATATTATATTAATGTACATAATTTATATTTGTAAGTTATGCATCAAGTACATATTGTGAGCAATGCAGATTATTAAAAAGTAAATTGTTTAATAGAAGCATACCGCATACCGCTTTTCGTCCATTTTTATTAAAATTAATATTATTTAAACAAAGAGAATTTAAATTATTTTTTACAAGATTAATTTTAAATTTTTATAAAAAATGCTTACCCCCCAATTTGCCCCCCCCCCCCAATACAAGATCCGAAATCCTGCTTCTGTACACACGCACATACGTAATGCGAACACTACGGAGCAGTTCTGCGAAATCTATGGAAAACTACGGAGCAGTTCTATTTTCGTGGTCGACAACAAAATTTGTTATTAACATTTTTACCTGAACTGTTAACGAAAAGGAGGAACATATCACTGTCATTCTTAATTCTAAATGAATTATGTTTTTTATCCAGATTTCATAATAAAAATTACTTACTACCCTAGAATGAACTTCAGGAACACATTCTTGATATTTTAAAAAAAAATTGGAAACATTCGAGTTAATTAAGAAAGTGCGTATTGAATTGGCAGTAAATGAGCAATGTGAAAAAAACAACAGGAACATGGGATATTAATTGTAGTAGTGCGATAAAAATTTCTTGTAGCCATTAAATTTTAATGTTATGAACTGAAGACTCATCTTTTAATGTTATGACTATTGGTACCACAATAGCGTATACGTTCTGAAATCATTTGTAACGGCAACGCAATATTACACTCCTACATGAACCTGCAAACGTGTCTCCAACGAGCAAACGTTTTTTCTCCGCGCCGCAGATTCGAACTCAGATCCTTCAATTGATTGATTGATTTTTTCATGTTTCCGGACGCGTCAACTGCTCTGGTCATTAGTCCCGTGAGTGTAGTGCATGTTTTTTTTCTCGGGAGATGGCGGTGGTCTTCCCCCGCTGGATGGCGAGATCTGGCGCCGACCTACCGTCGGCTAGTGGGGTTTCCCCCTAACCAGGACTCTCCCACCAGCGGGACATCGCCCCAGCCGGGACGAGCTCTAAGCTCCCGACCGGTCTCCCGGGATATGTGGTAGTGTAGTGCATGTTAGTGTAAGTGTGTGTGTAAGGGGAGAGGGTAGGCCAAGGAAGAGGAAGGACAGATCGCGCGCGGTCCGTGGCCCGTTTGGTAGGGTACTGCTCCGACATTCGCCTGGTGTTGATTGGAGAAACTACGGTATTTCTACCATTAGTTTAGAGCATAACACACAATTATTTAAGATCAATAAAAAGTAAACACGCCATTTATATAACGTGTAAAACTATATAAATCGTGAATTTCCCACAGTTCGCATGGGCTCTAGAGCCATTCAAACTGGTGCACTTACGAAGTAGTGTTTTGTTCGAGTGACGACATGAAACGTAGATATAACGAAATGATTTTATCTACGAAACAAGTGTAGTACCACTGACAATTGTCTTTGTTTATTCACATACGATTTTCTATTGCCTGATTTATTGAGCGAAATTAAATCATATTCATTAAATCTTACCACACGAATAATTGTCATTACTATATGATAGCTTACTAAACATGTTTAGTACATAGTACTACAACATTTCTCTCAGTGCATCTACTGATTCACTGTGAATAGTTTCATTACCTTCTACTTCATTGGCATCTTCTATAAATCCTGCATCATGTCCAGGGCGAGCAGCTACATCACAAGTGATGTATAGCAGAAACACTGCGGCAATCTGGGGAAAAATTTGGGATCACCGCAATTGTACTTTAATAATAATAATAATAATAATAATAATAATAATAATAATAATAATAATAATAATAATAATAATAATAATAATAATGTCTTCATTACTGGCGAGGCATACACCGTAAGGCCTGCTCTTCCGCCTAACCACTTAAATATTTACATTTACATAAGTCCAATTGAGGCGTTCGTGCGGAAATAGTGATAACTGGCATTTCACGTTACCTACGAAATTGCAACGATCGTATTAGCTAACGGAAGTGTGCTACATATAACTAATGAAACATAAATTGTGAACGTAATTTCATTGTCAATTTTCTGGATTTTAAAGCTAATATGATATTAAGAGACCCCATGTTTCTTATTTACAAGAGAGGCGTGGCATGTCAATAATTTTACTTTCGTAAAATGTCAGAAATTCATGTGTGCCCGAATGCCTTTTGATTCCTAAATAAGCATCGGTAATGGAAATCGAAGGCTGTGTATAAAAATATGTAGATTCACAAACAGCATTTAGTTCTCGTTCCAGGCTACGTAGACATAGTAAATAAAAATGTTTTTCAAAAATGTTATAATTTTAAAGTGTAAGTTTTACTCTCAAATCTGATATTGAATATCCTGCCCTTCATTCGCTACAAATGACCTTCAAGAATAAACAGACATTCGCTTACCTCTAAAGCACAGGTCCACTCCATTACGAATTATTTTACAACAGTATTGGTTGCGAAATTGATTTGAAACCTAGTTGACTTATTCTCAGTGCAATTTCTTCGAAAATAACATATTTTTTTATTTTTTCTCGTTCGAGATTTCTGTCTCTCGAGGAGTTTGAAAATAGTACAATTAATATTATAGCATTTTAGATATGGCCATCCATAGCAAGGAGTATTCATTTCTACTCCTGAACATTGTTTCAGTTTCAAAACAGTTCTTACTTACTTAAAATATCTTACTTCTTATTTACTTCTTATTATTCTTTCTATAACACTTCTTACTTTCTAAAATTACTTCTTCACATTTTGATTGGAAAATGGCACATGAAAATTTGCATTTAACGATTGAACCGTTTTTATGATTTCTTCTCTTCGAAATTTAGCAATATTTGGAAAAAAGTTAGTATTCCAGTAAGTTTAATTCAAAACTGAAAGTAAAACTATTTAGACTAGATTCATCATCGACTTCTGCTCCTTTAATTGTTTTTTGTGTTCCATAAATATTAATGACTATAATCGCTTATATACTCGTTATTAGAAGTTTTGTATTTATTTTTTCTTTTAAAAATGTTACTTGAAGTTCTTGTTCAACTGGCTACATAGATATTGCATGTGAAATGTGTCTTCAACTCATCAATGTGAACTTAAGCTATTCACACTTCTCTCCTGCATTTTACGTGCTTTCCCGATACTTACCGATCCGACGACAATCTTGTTAGTCCAATTCATGATGCGAGGTGTCCACTATTCCACACTCTCTGCAAGTCGAACGAGCTCATGGAAAGAGCAAATATATATAGGACGAATTGATAGACAAAAAGAATGCATTGTACAGGAAACTGATGCAAAACCAACACCGGCTGCTTGAATAGCTTCAGTAATTGCTGCGCTGAACCAAAAAATTAAGGAAAAGCTCACTATCCGTTGTATATTTTTGATAAATGTGATTCTGTTATTTCATGACGTAGAATTAACGTTTTTCAAATGAAGGTCTTGGTTGCGAGCATGCGTCAATTTGCTACTTAGAGGTTGTAATGCTAATGGCACTCTGAAGTCGTAGCCTTCCGCGGCCGGAGTCATGTGAATGATCTTGGCTGTCCGGGTGACGCCGCGTCGAAGGCTGTGTTGCCAACATTTCGACCATCTTTTCGTGGTCTTCCTCAGGGCTGGTCTGCCAACATGCAGACCAGCCCTGCAGACCAGACCAGATCAGACCAGACCAGACCAGAACCTGCAGACCAGCCCTGAGGAAGACCTCGAAAGATGGTCGAAACGTTGGCAACACAACCTTCGACGCGGCGTCACCCGGACATCCAAGATCATTCTAATGGCACTCTCTTCGCTTAAACAGTTCCGCCACCTGTAGTTGACATAGATTTCAAAAATACTAATTCATATGCCTAACCATGAACACAAAACACGTAGTAATCTGATAAGAACATTATAAAAGAACATCCTCGAAATTATAAAATGATCGCGAATGAACAATTTCAATGCATTAACAATATTAAAAATTTAATTTGGTTGGTTGTTAGTAATTCCAGGCGCGTCAACTACTAGGGTTATTAGTCCCGTAAGTGGCGTGCATGTTTTCCCTAGGAAGGTGGCAATGATCTCCCCCCTAGATGGCGAGATCCAGCACCGCCCTACTGTCGGCTAGGGGGTTTCCCTCAACCAGCGATCTCCCACCAGCGGGGGACCGCCCCAGTCGGGACAAGCTCTAAGCCCCCGACCAGTCTCCCGGAATATATGATAGTGTAGTGCATGTTAGTGTAAGTGTGTGTAAGTAAGGGGAGAAGATAGAACAAGGAAAAGGAAGGACAGATCACGCGCGGTCCGTGACCCGTTTGTTTGGGTACTGCTCCGGCATTCGCCTGGTGTTGATCGGAGAAACCACGGAAAACTACCGATCAGAGCAGCCGGCGCCCAGAGTTCTTCTCCAGATACGAATGAATCCGACCTAACTGACAAGCTAGTGACGAAAATCCTGCCACCGTCAAGACTCGAACATACGACCTCAGAATCAGAGGCACTGTAGTGACATCAGTTGATGCACAGAGCCATCTCTCCCGGTTTAAACTTCGCCACAATCACAAGGTTTGTCTTCTTGATTACCGTTTCAACGACAGAAACCTTCATCAGTTGCAGTGCTTGAAATATCCCTTCTTTCTCAATGTAATTCGTCGATGAAAAATGATGGTTTTGTGCAAATTATAAAACAATTCCCCATAAATACTGGATCGGGAGCGGTAACTCAGTGCATCAGGTGATGTCACTGCAGCGCCTCTGACCGGGAGGTCCTAGGTTCGAGTCCTGACGGCGGCAGGATTATCGACTCTAGCTTTTCAGCTAGGTCGAATTCAGTCGCTGTGTGGAGGAGAATTCTAGCGGCCGGCTGCTCTGATCGGTAGTTTTCCGTGGTTTCTCCGATCAACACCAGGCGAATGCCGGAGCAGTACCCTACCAAACGGGCCACGGACCGCGCGCGATCTGTCCTTCCTCTTCCTTGTCATATCCTCTCCCCTTACACACACACTTACACTAACATGCACTACACTACCACATATTCCGGGAGACCGGTCGGGAGCTTAGAGCTGTCCCGGCTGGGGCGGTGCCCCGCTGGTGGGAGAGTCCTGGTTAGGGGAAAACCCCACTAGACGGTAGGTCGGCGCCGGATCTCGCCACCCAGCGGGGGAAGATCACCGCCATCTCAGGAGAAAAACATGCTCTACACTAACGGGACTAATGACCAAAGCAGTTGACGTGCCCGGAAACACGAAAAATCAATCAATCATAAAACACATAAATACTGGAATACTGGATAAAAAAATATCACTCAAACACTTTTAAGGTGAATTCCTAAATTATGAAATCGGGAGTTGAGGCAATCTGTTTCATATTTTGCTACAATAGACCGGGCCGTTTTATCAGCATTGGAGGCTCTCGGGCCTAGGTTAATTTGGGGGCCCCCTATTCTTACTTTCACTGATCCCAATGCCCCTCCCAATTTCGATGTAGAAATATAAAGAAAATCCGATCATTCACATTATTTTTAAAAATATTTTTAGATTTTCTTCGTGTTTCAATTTAAGATTATTCAAACAAAACATTTAAACATGTATAAGTGAGAATAACAGATTTATAATTACATTGGAAAATACTACAAGTTGAATAGTTTTAATTTGTTATTGAATTGTACAATAAAATGGAAACGCATCAACCAGCAACATTGCATATTATAAATATATTACCCATTGGATCTGTTACGCCATTTTCTGCGTATTAATCACACAGCACTTTTATGTTTTTTTTAATTTTATTTTTGGAAAAATTTAGCATTAATTTTTTTTACAATCAAGGGAGAACCTTGAATATTTGGGACCCTGGGTCCGGTTCTTTCGGGCCCGTGCGTTAACGCGTCAACAGATGTAACCATCGACCTTAACTCGGAAACGAAACTCATAAATTCATCTTTCTGACTCCCTTCTGGGCCACAGTTTAATTGATTGGTGTTTCTGGGCACGTCAACTGCTCTGGTTATTAGTCCCGTTAGTGTAGTGAGTGTCATATGCCGAGAGATGATAGTGATGCATCTCTACTGGATGAGATCCGGCGCAGACCTTCAGGTCAGCTTGCTGGTTTTCCCACCCAGGTATCGCTCAGCAGCGGAGCATCGTCCTGGTCGGGACAAGCTCTAAGCTCCCAACTGGTATCCCTGTATGTGTGATAGTTTAGTACGTGTTAGTGCAAGTGTCTGTGTAAGGGAAGAGGATGGGACAAGGAAGAGGAAGGACAGATCGCGCGCGGTCCGTGGCCCGTTTGGTAGAGTACTGCTCCGGCATTCGCGTGGTGTTGATCGGAGAAACCACGGAAAACTACCGATTAGAGCAGACAGCCGCTAGAATTATCCTCTAGACAGCTTCTGATTTCGTCCTACCTATTTCGCTTGTGCCAAAACTTCGCTACCGCCAGGATTGAAACCATAAGACTTGTAAATGTCACCGACCCTACGGATACAGCGGTAATCACTGAGCTAATCACAACCGTTTTACAATTTAAATTTTATGTATCTTAATCTACAAAAAAAGACCTTTAAGGTATTTTATTACAATTTTTGTTCCTCTACTCCGCAAGCACAGATTGTTGCAAATTTCTGAAATTGAGGTCCAGTATGAAAACAATGATTTACGAAATTCGGAATATGCAGACGGATTTAACTAGCATTAGGTAGTGTTTTTGACGAAAAATCAAGAATATTCTTGAGACTGAACCTATGTAAAATTCGGTTGTTTGTTTAACATGCCAAAAGATAAGAAATAGTAAGTTAAAATAAATTCCTTTTTTGTCTCGGTGTCTTTTGCCAAAATCGCAAACAAAAAAAAATGTGTCGACAACCAGAGAACAATGATATTAGTGTACTATGTACTATGATGTTAACGATTTTCAATTTTAAATAAAAAGCTAACGATGTACTTCAATATTCATGCAAAAATTTCAGAATAAAAAATGTAGGTTAAAAATGCAAATGACCCACCAATCAAGTGAGACAGTATTCATAGGTTGATCCGGGGTGTTTTTGAAAAATATAATCAGAGGTATGGTATTATTTTATGACCAATCCACTCGTGTAATTAAACCAATAGTGTTTAACCATACATATAAAATGCCGCAATCAGGTTGTGCATCTCAACAAATTTATCGCTTTTTCTATCCGATATTAAGCCAATAATAAGATGCGACTCATCTAAGGAAGCGGTATGTATATATCGCTGTATTGACGTGCAATAAACCGCATATGTACTATAACATAATCTCTTTGATTTTAACGTGCTTTCAGATATTTTCAATATTTTGCATTGTTGAACGTCATTTCATACGTGGAATAGTCCTATTAAATACCAGTCGTTCTTTGGAAATTCTCAGATAAATCCCCTTCTTGCTTCGCGAGTCGGGGATTTATCGACAATTTCCAAAGCTCTCGTGGTATTACCAATGATACATAATTAGTTTCTATTATTTATTTATTTATTTATTTTACGTCAAAAAAACAGTTAAAAACTGCGTATGACGTGCTATGGGGAAAAGTGAATTGTGTGCACATTTTAAAAATTCTGTGATCCCTACACTAAGTCATATACTACTTAAATTTTGAATTTTTGAAAGGGAGAAAAAAAACTCCCATGTAATAAAATCTATTTTCAAGGATAAACAAGCCATAAATTTTGAATTTTGAAAGGGAGAAAAAAAAACAAAAAAACTCCCATGTAAAAAATCTATTTTCAAGGGTAAATAAGCAAATTTTTGAATTTTGAAAGGGAGAAAAAAACAAACAAAAAAAACTCCCATGTAATAAAATATATTTTCAAAGATAAATAAGCAATAAATTTTTGCTCTTATTACTTCCTGCCGCGACAACATGGAAACGATATTAATAACTATTGATATAATTATTGAAGCGGATAAGGGCTAGATGAAAAACTAGTGGTGCTAAAGCAACACTCGTACTTCCACGCAAAATTACACGAAAAGTACTCAAATTTCGAAAAATTATACGTGACCTTATTTCAAAATGTATCTTTAAAAAACAGATTTCATGAAGGGAAAAATCTCTATCTTCATGATTTTAATTGTAGGAAGACGCCAAAAACTTTTTGAATTTTTGCAATTTTCGAAAAATCAGAGTTTTTAACGAACATGAGACCTGCACCATTATCTTAAACATCCCTTCACACTACTGAACAAATAAATTTAACCAAAAATGATGGAGCCATTTTTTGAAAATTTTGAAAATGTCCCAAGAGTTTCATGTAAAGTTCCCCCCTCAAAAAAATTAACATGCCACTTTAAAATCCAAAGGTCCGTGACATCTGCCAGATCAATCGAGGAATATCAATTTTGGAGAAAATCGGCTGAACGGTTTAGCCGATTTTCTCCACATTTTGTTCACAGACGGACAGACGTTTGCCCGTAATTCGATTCTTCGGAATCTAGGACTCACAAAACATGTATTCTCGCTACTCCACGTGTTAGAGAATTTCCCCCTAAATTTAGCATCTGGATTAATCCACTTTTTCGTTACCAAGACGCTGCAATAAGAGTTTTTCTGCCAAAAATGCGCCGTTTGTACGCGCAGCATAACCTAACTTTCTCTCTACTCCGCAGCGAGAAAGTAATAAGATGTCACCAAATTCAAAAAAAGGAAATTCCTACGAGGAAAACGGGCACGCGAGCGTTTCGGTGAACATTTGTGTTCTCTCTCAACAATACACGCGCGAAAAAAAATACATCCTGCGTTGATATGTTCCGGATGTTCGAAGAAAATCACACGGAAGAAGCGTGTTGGACTTCTTACATGATTCATTTCCGTTTATTCCAACAACAATACGCGTGAAATCAAAAAAGAAATGTGCTATTACAATCCATCTTTTTTCGGATTTTGACCAACTTCGTAGCACATAACACCCGGAAACTCAGTGACACTGTGTTTTCGATCCATCCTTCCAAATGGTATATGGCTGGCACTCGTGAATTACGAGTCGTAATATTCGAGAGAAAAATACTTCCAGACATGTCTTCCATGTCTGAAGTAATGAGTGTTCATTCTGTTTGTAGATTGATTAGTGATTCCTGGCGCCCCAACTGCTAAATTCATTAGATCCGTTAGTGTAGTGGATGTTTCCCTCGCGAGGTAGTGATCTGCCGAATGGCGAGATCCGGTGCCGTTCTACCGTCGGCTAACGCGGTTTTCCTCAACTAGGTATCTCCCACTAATGGGGCACCGCCCCAGCCGGGACAAGTTCTAAGTCTCCGATCGGTCTCCAGGAATATGTGATAGTGTAGTGCATGACAGTGCATGTGTGTGTAAGGGTGAGGATATGACAAGGAAGGGGAAGGAAAGATCGCGCGTGGCCCGTTTGTGAGGGTACTGCTCCGGCATTCGCCTGGTATTGACCGGAAAAGCCATGGAAAACTACCAATCGTCTAACTACCATCGGAAAACTACCAATCGTTAGAATTCTCCGTCAGATAGTGACTGAATTCGATGTAGCTGAAAAGCTAGTGTCGAAAATCGTACTCGTAGACGTAAATTGTGAATTATGAAGTAAATGAAAAAAAAAAATGACAACTACGATCAGAACGTGAATGCGATAATTATGGCAAGCAAATACTGAAGATTGAGCAAGAACTCACGTCAAATCCAAACAAGGTAATACTTGATCTTTGGACTTTGGACAACAACGCTTTGCAAGTAGGCAGTTATCTTTACATTTTATTACGGTCTATTCTTATACTACTTATATACGTTGCAAAAAAGTTGTGTAATGATACAGAATATCGCTGTCGAGATTTTGACGGAAGTAAACATTTTCGGGGTCTCTGGTACCGAAAAATAATCTTTTTTTAAAACCTTCATGCGTCTGTTCACAACACTAATGGTTAAACTGTTAACAGAAATTTCATGAAAACTGAGAAGCTCCGATCGATCTGGCTAGCATCAAAACTGTGGATTTGAAATTCATCTTTTCATTTTTTTGAGTATTTTAATTGAAGCGTATTGAGTAGTTTCAAAATTTTCTCAAAAGTCTTCTCGGATACATTGTTAAATACACTCATAAATAAGATATAGGTGCGATTTTCATTGAAAAGTAAGATTTTTAGAAAATTATAAACGTTCAATTTTTGTACCCTGTCCTCAAATGCATTATAAACATAATTACATACATAATAAACTATATTATAAACTTATTACTGATAAGGTTGAAATCCTTGAACCATACATTTTTAGATTGTAAGTATAATGCCGAATACTGCAAATTCAATAAGGGAAATGCCAATTTCCACTACATTTTTGAATTTTCAAAAAGATTAAGATACATATCGAATTCGAACCTCTTGCTCTTCTTTTACTACGTTTTTTTCAAAATATTGATGAAGTTTTAGTCGAATAGAACTTGAAATATCTGGCTTATGTACTCAAGTAACCTGCTCGAGTACAGTAACGATTAACCTCTTCGATGGAAAATCCGTGCAATTATATTATGTTTAAAATTTCTTTTTATTATAAGCTTGCATACCATAATTAAAAATTTTCATCCGAAAAACTCGTGATGTAGAAATCTGGTATTTTATGCAAAAATTACAAGTTTGAATGATTAGAAATGATTAGGATTTGTTTCTGAACGAAAACCCTTTGCGTTTCTAGTAAGTCGAATATCGTTAATGATCTTTTGATCGTTTTCGAGAAAGAAGGTAATAATTGGATAATACAACACAGACAATTTCTGCTACGAGTCCAACCTTTATTAAAAAAAAACATGCTTAAAATAATTTCAAGGCTTGAAAACATTTTGGAGAAATTTTTATTTGAGCAACCAGCGTGCATAATATTTTATTCGGCAAAATTAGTAATGGAATAAATTCGAAACGAATCAATTTTTATCTAGATTTCATGATTTATTTCTTTAGGTATCCACTCGAGGGAAATTAAATTTATCTTAAATGTCCTTGTATCTGATGCGTTTCGTCGATATGCTACAGGTTTTTGGGTGCTACATTTATTTGTCTGACATGGATTTCTTTTATCAGCATTTCATTCCCGGTGCCTACTCATCACTAGAATTTTAGCACCACGTCTAAACAAAGATAATCATATCTTGTGTACAACCTTTAATTTCCACGGCACTTTTTGAATGGGTATATTCATGAGTCAAAATATCTGGATCTTAGCCCATACTGAGATCTTTATGGGCGATTACCAATAACTATGTTTCTGTGAAACACTAGTGGTGTTAAAACAGCACGTACTTTCTTGCCCTTACTTTCATGCAATATTTCGCGAAAAGTACTCACATTTTCGAAAAATTGTACATGATCTTATATCAAAGTCAATCTTTAAGGAATACATTTCATTAAGGGGAAAAAACATATTCATGATTGTAGACGCCGAAAAATTCAATTTTTTGAAATTTTCGAAAATTCAAAATCATCAGTGTACCCAAGTAACTATCAACTCAAGTAACATCCAGCGTGTATAATATTTTATTCGGGAAAACCAGTAATAGCATAAATTATTAGTGTATTTTACTTTATTCTGTCAAAAAATAAAGGAAAATTTGGAGCCATTTTTGAGAAAAGTTTTAAAATGTCTGGAGACTTCTTTTAAAGAATTCCCAAATTTTAAAGAATGTTTTTGAAAATCCCAGCGTTTCGAGCCCAGTCAGATTGACCGTGGAATATCCATTTTGAAAAAACTCCTACTCATAGTTTAGGCGCTTGTAGTGATCACAGACGGACGGACGTTTTGAAAGGAATCTCTTTTTCGATACCATGGGATCCCAAAACGCGTATTTCCGTTGAAATCTCCAAATCGATTTTCCGCAGCATTACAGAACTTTCTCTATATTACGTATATTATTCTTTATATACGTACGTATACGAGAAAGTAAAAATGCATATATTTATTTGTCAGTTTGGTCGTCTGTCCGACTTTGCCGGCCAGTTACCGATGTTCCCCGTGCCTGGGCCTAGTTAAATTCCCATGTTTGGGGGTGAGAGCGATATGAGGCGAACATAACGTATTCTCTTCACCGTAACTAACGAACTCCGTCTGCCTCTGCCTTTCTTCGTCACACAGCTACAAAAACTGGGACGATTGTATAGGAAAGCTACAACTACATTTTTGCCTCGATTGGGAATCGAGCCCAGGATCACACTATAGGAAGTTAGAACACTACCCACTAGCCATCTAGAGGCTGAAGTAAAAATAAGAATTCAAAATGTGATGGACACAATTCGGGTTCATGGTGAATACTTTTCGTGAATAGGTCTGTTATGAAATCATAACAATATCTATGTGTTCAAAACACGAAGATTTATCGTTCAGAAATAAAATTTCAGTTTTATCTCAGCTAATTTCGTGATTTTCGTGTTGAAAGGAAGTGGGCTCTGAACGTGGAATCACTTCCTCGTATTAATCGGTTGAAAACTGTCAGAGGTTTCAACGAATATGAGACTTTGCTATTCTCGTAAACGTCCTTCATATTATCCAATAAAGTTTAATAAAAAACTATGGTATCATATTTTTAAAAATTTCGTTAGTTTTTCGTGGTTTCTCCTGTCAACACCACTAGCAATCTTTCCTTCCTCCTTCTTGTCCTATCCTCACCCCTTACACACACACACACACACACACACACACACACACACACACACACACACACACATACACACACACACTAACATGCCCTACAATACCACATGAAACCGGTCGGAGACTTAGAACTTGCCCCGCTTGCGGCCCGTTTATTAGGGTACTGATCCGGCAAACGGCAATGAGGAGAAGGGGGAAGGAGCCACTTGCTATCGTAGACAAGATGTCACGTAAGTTGGAGGTTCTGGAGGGGTTTTGTTTTTCATGCTTAATTCAACTGAGTCGTGCATCTCTTTGTCAATACGTGGCACGATCAAAGTCTGAGTCTGTTGTAGTTAGTCTTAGGAAGGGGTCGGAAAATCAAATGAAATCTATTATAGATATGGGGATAATCAAACCACAATAATAAAAATAAATAATATATATTAATTTTAAGCCCAAAGTAACTTTCGGGAACAATATTTTTCCCATCCTCAGTGGGTCTCTAACAAAAAGGAAAAATTGAGTGATTAATATAAAGAGGAACAGTCATATAAAGAATAAAATATACAAAAAAATGAAATGAATAATACAATGATAAAATTTTTAAAAATAAAATTATTTTAAATGTTTAGGTGTTATCCACGTTGCTTGGGCAGTAAATTATTTCAATATTTTTTTTATTTTTTCAAAATTTTATCATTGTATTATTCATTTCATTTATTTTCTATATTTTATTCTTTATTTCACTGTTACAAGGAAAGACGTACGAAGTACCAAGGCATCGGGGTCATCCTGAGCGAGAGATTGTCTGCTTTATGAAGATAGTGCTATTGGCGCACTCTGTGGAGCAGAACGTGAACTACTGTGCTACTTTTCCCTGGCACCGTGTGATACATAAGAGACATATAGAAACCAATTCAGCGTTCTTAATACAGAGTTACAGGCAGACATGACGCCAATCCCTACGTGGCTCAGAGGTTCAGCAGGAAACCGACAGATAGCATTACGCCCTGTGCGTATGAAGAGACTATTGATAGAACATCGAATGACTACGCTCTCGGTCAAATGAATTACTATAAAGAAAAACGTTTTTAAGAAGTGATATTTTATACACACATTTGTGCTGAAAAAATTATTTTCCTTCCTTTTTGTTGGTGATGCCATGGCACACTGTCTCTACCCTACAAGCCGCACACTGGTTTCACCAGTGAAACTGAGTGGTATAACGTCATCACTGGGGAGGGGGGGAATTTGATGACCTAAAACATCGCCAAAAATGATTAATAAAATGCTCTTAAAATGTTTTTAAAATTCCCTAAAAGCAAAGAAAAACGACGTAAAAAATGTTAGCAAAACCAGTTCAGATGAACAACTTAAGCTGTTGGATATGTTAGTAATGTAATCGAGGCTTCTTCTATTCGTTCAAGTGAACTCAGCTTTCAAACTTTTGGTTCTGTACCAGAAAATCTCAGTTTTTAATTATTCCGAAATCGGCTGAACCGCCAATGACGCTGACAGGCGTCACAGGAAACTTAGATTACACACAATGGCTGACATTACAACTTCTGAGCGAAGAAATCGAAAAGCCTACCAGGTATAGGTACTCAGCGATTCAGTGGAGAACATTTGTTGCATCTCGTAGATATTATTTGAAGCAAGTACCATTAAAATGACATTAAAATCGATTAAATCAGCGAAAATGCTTTAAAAATGACGGAAAAGTGAATAAATGACTTATTAGCCGAAATCGATAAAAACTGCCAAAAAATGACGTATAAAAATGGGTCATTTCCATTTTATAATTTCTGTACTAAACGTCATTGCTCTAAAGTGAAAATAAAATATAAAAATAAAATCCGCCCCCTAGTCATCAGTAAGGTCCCCATTCCGGATCCGCTGTTTTCTCCTAAGGGAAGACTTCTTCGATTATGACTAGGGAACGGATATCCATGTAATTGCATGTTCTTACAGGAATTAGATACCTGCATTCCATTATATTTTTTAGAGTTTACAAGACATTATGAATGAATTAGAACTATTTTTATTTTACATCCTTTTGTATAATTATATATTTTTACAAATTTTACCTATTACTATATATTTCGTTACATTTTAATTCATTTATATGACGAGACGGAACATTTCAGATGCGCGTTTGCAATTTGTTACGGAATCATCTTTCTTACAAATCAAATGAAATGCTGCTGCGCTTATATAACCACCGTATCTTTTCCATGAATTTTCAAACTTACCCCCCCCCCCGGTTACTGTATACTCGGAGTCAAGGATGAGCGGATTTTTATGAACAAAAGTAATGTCAACTATTTATTTATTTATTTATTTATTTTACGTCAAAAAACAGTTAAAAACTGCGTATGACGTGCTATGGGGAAAAGTGAATTGTGTGCACATTTTCAAAATTCTGTGATCCCTACACTAAGTCATATACTACTTAAATTTTGAATTTTGACGTGCTTGCTCATTTTTCAAACAGCTAGTTCGTTACTCGATCGAAAACTAACAAATATTTTTCACACAAAATTGTTTTATTGTGCGATTTGAAGGGAGGGATATTTACCCTTCAACCCCCTCCCCGCGATCCATCACGCGCTACATGGTACCACTATTACTTGTACCACTACCACTTGTACATCGGCTCCTCGTAAACATTGTAATATATACTTTGAATGTATTTTATATTTGGAATAAATTTCTTATGTGTGGTGAAATCTAGTTACAATTACTTCCGGGGAGGTAGAACCTACTTCCAGACACTCCGAATCCTTGTTAGAAAGAGATTAGCGACGTTGTATGGTCGGAAAATGAGAACAATATTAAACACAATAATGCATTTTTATTTTACATTTTTTCTATTTTTTCTTACATATTTTGAAAAAAATAAGTACACACACACACACACACACACACACACACACACACACACATATATATATATATATATATATATATATATATATATATTTTATGACCTAATGGTCATGTAACCATTTAGTTTTGTAAAGACGATGCCAATTTGAATCGGGCGCGCAGGAGGGACAGGAGAGTCAGACGAACGGCTCCGGGGAACGAGTCGCGCGGGGCGAGAAGAGACGCGGGCATAACGAGAGAAGGAAGAGAGAGTTGATGATGGCGGGCACGGGTGAGGTGAGGTGCATCAATTACGGAAGCGTAATCGGTGAGCATCGGGGAATATAGGCGGGGAGAAGTAGTGACAAGGAAGTGAATAGTAACTAAAGACAGGGGATAGTAATATTAGGTCGAGGGAATTGTGACATAAACATTCGCGAGTGATAAATAATCGAATGAAAATGGAAACACGTGGCGAGCGAGTGCGCGTGGGCCATCAGCCATGGGCAGACCAATAGACGAACGATTTTTAAGAAAACGCATGGTCGTAATGATACTGAGCTCGCACAATAACACCGAAAGCGTGTGACCGGACAGCAAGACACTGGAGTCGGAGCGGCAACCACGTAAGCCAGCCAACGGCAACGCGAGGGGCCCCCACGCCACGCGGTGGTGTGAAGGCCTTGAACAAAAGCAGCCGTGTTCCTGCGCCAGGAGAGTGGAAAACACAGGATGAGTATCCGGACATAGGATAATTGTAATTCAAGTGAGTTCGGCACAGCCGCGTTGGTCAGAGAGTGCATTAATGGGATAGGGTGTATTGATAAATCATTACTTAAATATGGGAACGAGGTAGAGGTTATACACATACGATACTCATAATGATTGCAATAATAATTGCAGAATTGATTAGTCAGATACTCATGTATTCATCGGTTTCGGAGTATTCCAGTAATGTATTCAAAATTGGTGTTAATTTATGTTAATGTAATTTATGTTAATATAAGAATGCAGACTCATGCATGTACTAGTATCAGATTCTCCTTATGTTGAGTTCTATTTGATGAATAAATGTGTGATTAAAACAAATGGCAAAGTAATGATCAATGAACTATGATAAGGTAGAGAATGCATTAAAAATCACAGCCAACATCCTCCTCATAAAGGCGCTCCCCCCTAAAAGGAATCCCTTGTCCCTTCATAATTTTAGGAACAGCAGATATTGCTATCAAAATTTAATATGTGGTCACTGCCTCATTTGATGATGGGTTCCTAATTGGAAAATTGAGGTAAGTACAGTCACAATATATATATATATATATATATATATATATATATATATATATATATATATATACATATATATATATATATATTACAATAAATTCCGTTCCCTAATTATGACTTCTTTTGACCGACGACATTATTTTCAAGTTGCCTAGTGTTGGAATTTGTGGTACTGGGGCGATATATTCTTTCCCAGGAGGGGATTAAATCCCACAATGTTGTATTTCCTACGTTCACTTTACCCGAGGTTCAGGTTCACTGTAACCGAATCTTCTTATGCTTCTTTGTAATATAGGTGAAACGAGGTCAGAGACTTAAGTTTCACTACGAGTATTGTATAACAGAGGGTTTACTATATCAGAGTTCACTGCAACCAGAGTCGACTGTATAAAAGAATCCGCCTAAGATTGAGCCAAGCTGACAAACAAAATCGCTAAACAAGTGAACATCACATGTAATTCAGAGAATATCCCTCCGCCGCGACAGCTATTCAGCCACGCATCTTCGTAAAGTATTTGGTTATGGCTCCGGTGTATACATCATTATAGAGAAGTCTAAGAATTTCGCTGAGGTTTGTGCAGGTAGGCGAGTTCGAGAAATATTGAAATTTAATTATGTATGTGTTATCTCTTAACATACTCTGACAATCAGTAAAGAAAACTGCCACAAATGTAAATTCAGCTCGCCACCTTGCAGCACAGGCGCCGGAAACACGTGAACCAGTAAGCATCTCACATTCAAGCCTCGATTTTAAAATAAACATAATACTTACCACACAAAAAGTAAATTCAATGTAATGTTTATAAAAGAGGATTTTTTCAGAAGAGCACATAGCATTGCACTTCCTTATTTATATTATTTCTTGTGGCGCACTATATTTTCGTCGGACGAGGACATCACAAACGGAAGCGTCGAAGCCATTTACAAGTTAGCCAACTGCAAACGAACAAATGGAAGAAGGAGAGTCTAATGGGCTCAAGAACACAACGACCACAAAACCTTAAGTTATATTGTTAGCACTAGCTGTCAAAACGGTCCTTACAAATATGGAACGGATTTCTATGTAAATACATATTTTTAATGGTATGATGATGGTTGGTTGAATGGTATTCAATGATTGTTTCTACTTTGCATCATATTCTCAAACTATTTTTATTTTACATATTTTGGTATAATTACATATTTTTACACATTTTATCTATTTCAATACATTTCTTACATATTTCGTCACATTTTAACACATTGACATATCAAAACGAAATATTTTAAATACGAGTTTGCAAATAAATGTTCCTGGGATTGTCTTTCCACGAAAGAAAAGGAAAGCTATACTGCCCTTCTATGACTTTCAGACCTATCCCGTGAATTATGTAACGTGCCCCCTTGCGTATTCGGAATCACGAAAAAACGCACAGAAGAGAAAGAAATAACGGCAACCTCATGCTTGCTCCTATTTCATAGATCCCATACACAACTCCACAGATATTTCTTGTTGCAGACCGTTGTCTCTTCCTGCTTCTAGCATGTCGCCGAGAAACGTACACCCCTGTGTCGGACGCAAATTCACAAACCTCGCCCGCGATCTTAATGGGAATATGCCTTTAGAATGTGTTACCATCAATCTCTGGCACTTGTTTCCTGTAAATTGTATTTCAATTACAATGTTGAATAAATATAGTTTTCGACCGAAGCTACTTAGATAATTACTACTTAGGTAATTTGTCCCGTAAAAGTAGTTCACGCAATATCTCCGGAAGTGGCAGTCTCGAAGGTGAGATTCAGCGCCAACCTACTTATCAGCTTGCTGGGTTTTCCCCCCGCGGGTATTTTCTCCCAGCGGGAAATTGTCTAGGCTGGGACACGACGCCTGGTCTTCCAACGTAGTATGTGGTTGTCGTGAATTAAATTTGTGTGTAGGGGAGAGGAAGGGGAAACGATACGAAAGAAAGATTTTTGGTTGTTTTTTCCGGGCGCGTCAACTGCTTTGGTCATTAGTTCCGTTAGTGTAGTGCATGTTTTTTCCTCGGGAGAGGTCGGTGTTCTTCCCCCGCTGGATGGCGAGATCCGGCGGCGACCTACCGTCGGCTAGCGGGGTTTCCCCCTAACCAGGACTCTCCCACCAGCGGGGCACCGCCCCAGCCGGGGCAAGCTCTAAGCTCACGACCGGTCTCCCGGGATATGTGGTAGTGTAGTGCATGTTAGTGTGTGTGTGTGTGTGTGTGTGTGTAAGGGGAGAGGATAGGACAAGGAAGAGGAAGGAAAGGTCGCGCGTGGTCCGTGGCCCGTTTTGTTAGGGTACTGCTCCGGCATTCGCCTGGTGGTGATCGCAGAAACCACGAAAAACTACCGATCAAAGCAGCGGACAGCTAGAATTCTCCTCCGGGAAGTGGTTAAATTTGACCAAGCAATCTAGCTAGTGTCCAAAATCCGCCACCGAATTCGTCTCCAGACAGCGACTGAATTCGATCTAGCTGAAAAGCTAGTGTCGAAAATCCTGCCGCCGTCAGGACTCGAACCTAGGACCTCCCGGTCAGAAACGCTGCAGTGACATCAGTTGATCAGTTGATGCACTGAGATACCACTCCCGGTCTGGATGTCGAACGTTCGTTCAGCTGCTCCGTGGGGGTGGGTCCATATGGGTCAATTATTAACACTATCATGAATTTTATTTTACATATTTTCTCGTTTTTCTTACATATTTTTGAAAATATAATTACATACGTATGTACATATTTTGCGTTTTTTATTACAATAAATTCCGTACCCTATTTATAAAAATCGCTCTATTCTGTTGCAGCAACATGGCTGATTCGAAGATAACCGGCCAGCCAAAGGACACGCGTCCAATTCCTGACTGGATCGACGCCGCCTTGTTGCAACAAGCGCTGCGCAACGGCGGGTTCGAGAACTCACAAGTGGCAGACATCTCCGTGAGCTACGCCACCTCTCCGGGTGACAACTATGGCAGCACCATCTACCGAGCGAAGGCCACACTCTCCGACGGGGAACAGCGTTCCTTCATTGTCAAAGGGCCTGCGCCCGGGGCGAATATTTCCAGCCTCGCCGCGGAGTTGGGTGTTTTCCAGAGGGAGATAATCATGTTGGGAGATGTCATCCCGAAGATGGAGGTATGTGACGCCGCTTCAACAGCTTAGGTCATTATTCCCGTAAGTATAGTGCATGTTTCCCCCCTTGGAGATGGCGCAGATCTTCCCCCGCTGGATGGCGAGATCCGGCGCCGACCTACCGTCGACTTGTGAGGTTTCCCCCTAACCAGGGCTCTCTCACCAGCAGGGCACCACCCTAGCCGGGACAATCTCTAAGCTCCCGACCGGTCTCCAGTAATATGTGGTAGTGTAGTGCATGTTAATGTGTGTGTGTGTAAGGGGAGAGGATAGGACAAGTGAATCAATCAATAATGTATATTTAAACTTAAGATCTTTTCGATAGTGTAGCATTTCAATAGCATCATCAGATCATCTTAAAAAAAATACAGGAATACATGAAATATAAAAATAAAAATTTTACAAATTGTTATATACAAACTGTAGGATGCGTAAGCAATCTGGGTCTTTCGTACCTTGCAGCGTCTGGGCGGAAAACGAAGTTCTGCCGTTTGAAGCTCTTACAAAGCTCTGCGGTATCTTTGATACCAGGCAACCACAACACCTTTTATTTACTTATATATTAGAAGGTATCTATCTCACCAAAGATCTAATTACTGAAACAGAGACACTTCAATTCTATTCTTGATAGGTATTTCAAAGCTATATAATATAATGTTGTTTATTGACCTATTGTGGCAGGACCTTTTAGAAAAAGCTGCCCCCGGTCGGTTCCCACCTCTGGTTCCACATTGCTTCCCCCATGGCAACTCCCCCGTGGCGTTCCTTAAAAAGATTTAAATGAGCATGTGTTGTTGGCAGGCTCTGTTAGAAGAAGCAGCCCCCGGTCGGTTCCCACCTTTGGCTCCACGCTGCTACCACCACGGCGCCTCCCCCGTGGCGTTCCTTAAAAAGCTTTACATGGGCATGTGTTGTTTTTGGCAGGCTCTGTTAGAAGAAGCTGCCCCCGGTCGGTTCCCACCATTGGCTCCACGCTGCTACCACCACGGCACCTCCCCAGTGGAGTTCCTCGTGCTGGAGGACCTGGCACCTCCCGGCTTCAAGATGGCGGACCGCAAGCGGGGCCTTGGCCTCAGGCACAGCTTGCTCGCGCTCCGAACCCTGGCTCGCTTCCATGCCGCCTCCTACACCGTGTTGCAACGGGAGCCCGGCCTTGCGGAGAAACTGGACAACATCTGGAGGACGATGTCGTTGGGTTTGACGGGTTACGTCGACGCCTTAACCCGGGGCACCGTCGCGGCCGGTCGCAGCTGGCCTGGCTTCGAGGAGTACGCCGACCGTCTGGAGAAGTTCAAGGTGAAAACAAACCAGTCGATTTCACAAAGAAACTTTACAAGAACCTTTCACCATTGAGGTCCGGGTTCGATTCCCGTCGAATCTCATGTGAAATTTGTTCCAACAAAACGAGTCAAGCTGCTTCACAAGGGCTTGTCCAACCCTTGTGAAGTGTCCTAAACCCTGCCCCTATCCTTACTCCTTCCCAATTCTGGCCGCTGGGTAGTGACGCAGGAGTGCGTAGTAGGAGGCGCATACGCGGAGATGCTACCTGGCGGTCCTCTTTACAACTGACTGCGACGTGACGCGACCTGACAGTGATAATGGAGAATTACTCCAAAAAGCGCGCAAAGTAACGGAGGATTACTCCACAGCGCAAAGCGCTCAACGACCCGTAAGGGTCTTCGAGACACGTTGCGTCAAAATGGACGCAACAAATTAAAAAAAAAAAAAAAAAAAAAAAAAAAGAATGGAAATGCATGAATGCTAACCTTAGATTGCTGACCAAAGCACCAGCTTCGTTCATGTATTAAGTTGGTAACTAGTGAAAACCCGTCATAATTTTACGGTGAGATCTGAGATAAATGTAAAATGCTGTGCCCAGACTAATGTTCACAATATGTTGCATTGTTTGGATCTTCAGGGTATAACGAAGATATTCTGTGATGAGTTCCCAAACTTTTGAACACGTATGGCCCATGACCAGGTGACAATGCAATATCGGCGCCAAATGACACAAAAGAAAGAGCACTATTATTCTGACGGATATTATTTTTAAAGTGTTTTGATGTGTCATCATCTCTTATAAATAGCTTTGATTTCTTCTGATATACTGCTGGAAGGTAAACTTATTTTCCCATTTACGAAACGCAGAGTAAACTCTTTTGCAGAATTTCTCTCACATGCGAAGTCAAAGCAGAACAAAACTGACATTTCATAGACAACGACCCAATAGAAAACGAAATGACCTCACTATCACGACACCTACGCTGACTTTCTCTTTGCCTGCGTCCAGTTAATGTACGTTTGCATCTTTTGGGGCGTGTGGACAACGATTCGGAATTCGACCTAACCTGTGTACAATTTCACTACTTCAGTGCAACCGAGCAAAACCCATTTTCCGAATGTTCTCTACAAAATACACCACAAACGCAAATACATGCAAACTGTCTACGCCACAATGCAATTATTACACAAAACCTTGACGAATTGCAAACAAATCTCAACAATCAAAACAAAACATCACGCCACCATGAAGCAGCGTGGACGTCTATCGACTCATATATATCGATTTTGAAACAACCATCCTTTTGAAGAAAAAAATGACTATTGATAAGCGTAGTATTAAAGAATGATTTAATTAATTAATTTACACCGTAAATGTTGGTGAATCAACACAAACAATATCTGATAACACATCTAGGGATCACATTCTTTCATTCGAAGGAAAAAATAAGACCGTCGGTTCAGTAGAAGCTGTAAACGAAGCCATGGCAGAATACCTTATTTTTTTAAATATATAGATAGATAGGTAGAAGATTAAGCACTGCCCTCTTTTCTGCCGCAAAAGCCAACGACCTGCGCCGCGTGTGTCTCCTTCATGATAACCAACGACAGCCCCGCCAGCGCTACTGGCAGGGGGAGAGTTAAAAAAACAAAGAAGTTCAAGGAATAGACAGCGATACAGCACAAGGGAAGCCATGGCATCCATTTAAAGAAAAATACATTGAAAGGATTAATTGGTATCGTAGGCATTATTTAGAACAGTTGCGAATTCTCTGATACACCGCGTATACCGCCGGTATACTTGGTAATTCGAAGTGTATAAGAAATAATTCATAAGTTTGGTAATCCCCTTAAAAACGTTATGGAGATATTGAAAGATTTAAAACCGATGCGAAAAAATAACTGTTATGCTACCGAGAGCCAGTCAGTCTTCCGCACCCATAAGCGCAATGAAGTGCGGTAGAGTGAGAATTTTCAAACAGTTCTTAATGCTGCCCAGAGAATTCGCTAGCGCAGGCGAAGACACCGCATGCCAGCCGCGATAACCTAGGGTTCCTCGTGTTTCAAGGATGGGTGGAGGGGAGGATGTGCGACTGGAGGGTCGGTAGGCACCGCAAAATATTGCGGTGAACAGTCCTTCTATGGCCGTTCGTGAGTTACGCATCTCTCAAGTTTTTGTGAAAATGGAGTGTGTTAATGATCGAGAAGTTTGTGGCTTGGGTAATTGTCTTATAGAACAATTATTAAAGACGGAATTTCATAGTATTGGGATTTCAGAAAAGCTCAAAATAAAAGACGTTAGAGTTGCCTTTCATAAAGTGCGGTATACTGAAAATAATTTTCAGGATTCGCCGCTGATTTATAACGAATTTAATGTTTTCAGCCGAAACTGTGGGATTACATGATACACAAAGGAAAGATACACAATGTATTTTCTTATAAAGCAACCCCTAATATGATTCAAGTATTGTTTACTTGAACTATGTTGGTAAAAATATAAAAAAAACTTTACACGAAGTACAAATGACATTCTCAAAAATGGCTACAATTTTGTTTTCATTTTTCTGCATAGAATAAAAGACGGTTAAAACAGTATACATGTCTCATTTTTGTTGAATTTTCTGAATTTTTGCAATCTTAGAAAGTTCAAGATAAATTCGGCGGCTTCGTACATCATTAAAATATGGAAGATAGAACATTTTTTTGTAATGAATCGGTTTTTCAGTAGCAGATCTTATAATAAAATCATGTAGAACTTATCAAAAATAGAGTCCTTTTGCCTTTTTTAAAAAAAATTGTGGTCAATTTTTAAACATTTTTTTTTCATAAACGGCTCCAATGTTTTTCTACATTTTTTCCTGGGATAGAGGTAAAAACCCGCTAGAAATTGGCTCTGGCCTGCATTGCGGCGAACTCTAAATCTTCAAAAAATTAAAGAAATTATCGTTACTAATGTCCAATATTGTTAATAGTGATTTATGCCTTAATAGAATCTGTTCTAAGAAAAGCATATCTTTCAAAAATATCACAATTACAAGTACAAATTTTTGAAATAAAAAGAAAGTTGTATTCAAGTGACTTTTCCTTGAAGTGAAGGCAACTTATATCATTTTTTCTGAAAACCGATCCAATTTTTTAAAATTGTTTCTTCGGATACGTGAATGGACAATTTAAAAAACATTCAGATCTCATTAATTTTGAAACCTCTAATTTTTCGCAAATTGGAAAAGTTACAAATAGTGAGGGAACATCTGTGATGTATCAACGCTAGTGTATTTCATGATCTGCATACTTAAATGTTTATCGTCTTAAATATGATGGATACAGAACTAGGTAGAAATTCCCTATCCAGCAGTGGCACACTAACAGATTTCTGTGTTGATGGTTTCTTATAAATTGTTAAAAACCACCATCTATTCTTAATGTATTAAATAGAGGAAAATTATAATGGTTATTATGTGTTTGACGTTTAATTAATGATAGAAAAACTAGATTAAAATTAGGGTTGTTGTGCTTTATTGCTGCAGGAAGTTGCAATGGACACATATGTAAAGTTAAATGAACCACAACCTGGAGCATTTAATGTCATCACTCACGGTGACTACTGGATCATCAACTTCCTCTTCAAATATGAAGATGGTATTCCCACAGATATTCGAGCTCTTGACTACCAGGTTAGTATTTTTTTAAATATTCATTTATTTATTTATTTATTTATTTTACGTCAAAAACCGTTAAAAGCTGTGTGTGACGTGCTATGGGGAGAAATGAATTCTGTGCACGTTTTCATAATTCTGTGATCCCTACCCTAAGCCATATACTACATTGAATTTTGAATACAGAAAGAAAACGAGCGTTTTTGCAAGGATTGTTAACAAAATATTCGTTCCAATGTAGTAACAAAATCTATTTTCAAGGGTAAATCAGCAATACGTTTGGGCTCTTATCCATCATGTCCTTCGTCTAGAGATAATACTGCCTGCCGCGATAACATGGAAACAATAATTCAAATAACTATATTTCCCACTGAATTCGAGAAGACGTGTACAGATAATGAAGTTACATTTATGTCCAGAAGCAAAACAAGGGGCCATCTCTGCATTTGCTCAATGGATCGGGGAAACTGGACGAAAAACCTGATCGAGATGGGGGTCATTGACCCCGTAAGCTCACGGGTAGGACGGCGCCAGATATCTCCACCCAGCGGGAGGACATCACCGCCACATCCCGCTATAAAAAAAGATATGCAATACACCTACAGAGCTAATGACCTTAACAGTTGACTCGCCAGGAATTACTAATCAATCAATCAAGAGTATGATTGGAATCGCTTGATCTGCAACAATCAATCAAAATAATTGTGATTGGAATCGCTTGATCCGCAGCAATCAATCAATCACGGATGAAATTGGAATCGCTTGATCCGCAGCTATCAATCAATCATGATTGTGATTGGCTTCAATCAATCAATCAGCAAACAATCATGATTGTGATCGCTTGATCCGCAGATGACGCGGGTGGCGTCACCTGCCGTCGACCTCACGTACTTCTTCGCCAGCAGTGTCCGTGATGATGTCCACGCACGACACCAGGAGATGTTGCTGCGCGAGTACCATTTGGAATTCCGAAACACCATGGAGCTACTGGGGCAGGAGGTAAACATTCAATAATAGTTTTACTCATTTAAAAAAATCATGATTGTTTAATTAAAACAAGCTTTTAAAAACATTTTCTTTAAATCAGCTTTTTTTATTTAAATGACAATTTAATTGGTTAAGTGGTTTCCCTACATAAATTATTAAATTGAGCGCATAGAGTTATCTGGTTTTTCTGTGAACCAACAGCATTTTTTTCACGGATCTCGCCTAGTTCGCTGGTGAGCTGCTGATAGATCAAAGAGTGCATTTGAAGTGATTGTTTTGAAGTCGTCTGAAAGAGTAGTTTAAAGTCACCACAAGTGGGTAGTTTAAAGTCAAAGAAAATAGTTAGAATTTGTCTATAGTGGTTGTCTCAAGCTGTCTCAAGTGGGTAGTCAGGCGTTGTATCAAGTGGATATTTTAAAGTTGTCTCAAATGGGTAGTTAAATGTGGTCGAAAGAGGGTTAAAAGTTCCCTAAAATGAGTAGATTAAATTTGTCTCCCGGTGGTATTTTAAATTTGATGCATGTGGGTAATTAGAGGTTGTATAAAGTAGATAGTTAAAAGTTGTATAATGTGGGTAGTTAAGAGTTGCCTAAAGTGCGTTGGTAAATGTTTAAATGAGTACGCTAAAGTTGTCTCTTGTATGTAGTCATTTGTTTCTTGCAAGTATACTTCGGTTTTTAAAACAAGGCACATGAGGGCCTGTCTTCATGATGGAATATGGCACCGCGTTTCGCGTTTTCTCGGTCGTGCCGCTAGATGTTGCTTTATCTCCAGCACTGCTTGATACGGCCGCGATCGTGCGACATCTAGCGACAAGACCGAGAAAGACGCAAAAAGCCGTGCCTTATTCCACCGTGAAGACAGGCCTACACGCGCCATGTTATAAAAACCGAAGTATAATTCGAAGTCATCTTAAGTGTACAGACTGGAGCCTTCTGGTACATTTGCTTCCAGGCGCCGCCGCTGGAAGCGCTGCAGTCTGCCCTGGACTTCCATGGGCCCTTCTCGCTGTTCGTGGCGCTGGCGAAGCCAATCCTAGTGGCGGAACGAGGAAACAACACGGAGGCCATGTTGACAGGCGACAACTCGCAGCTGCTGCCACTTTTCGAGCACCCTGCCGTAAAGAAGTGGCTGCAGCGGGTGATACCAGATTATGCTCGTAGAGGTTGGCTGCCTGATTTATCCTAATTGCGACGTCGTATGATTTCAAAGTATTTTCTTATTAATAATTTAATTGTCTTATACTTGAGTTTTTCTAACGAGGCATCTGAGGGTAATATTATCAAGATGGAATATGTCACGACTTTTTGCGTCTCTCTCAGTCCTGCCGCAAGATGTCGCATGATCGCGACCGTATCAAACAGTGCTGCAGAACAAGCAACTCTAGTGGCACGACGCGAAAGCCCAGGCCATATCACATCATGGAGATACTATCCTCAGATGCCACATTAGAAAAACCCAAGTATAAATGGTCATTCTAGCCCTCAACGCTCCAGAGATAGTTAAGACGAAAAATTAAACTTTCGGATTTTGCTCGCAGGGGCTTCCAGATTCAACCTAATTGTGAAGGGGTATACTTGCAAAGCATTTTATTCTTTTGTTTAGGATCAATGTCCAAAAACGACCAATAACCAAAGAAAAAGACCAGAGTGCATTGTGGCTACTTCAAACAACTCCAATACGAATTTTCATGTTGTAGCTGTACTATACAGGCATTTGCGATCGCTTTCTGGCGCAATTTTTCAATTTTGTACTGTGCATTTAACTATTTCTGAAAAATCTCAAAGAGAAATTCAATGCAGAATGTTTACATTCTTTAATGCCTCACAAAGTAAAAAACATGACTGATGAAAATGTATTATTATATGCAGTGTATTGCAATGTAAGAGCTTGTAATGTTAATGCAATAAATTATTGTTATTAAATAAACATTTTGAGAAATTATTTTTGTTATTCATTTGTGATTCTTGAGAGAATTATTCAAATTTATATAAAAATGTATGGAAAATCGATATTTGGATAACGACCAGTTCGGATAATGAACGCCTTCGAACGGATCAATTTTATTTAACCGATTACTGATATAAGCTTGACAATATCACATGGAAACAATTTCGATTACTTAGGAATGATGAAACATATTATAATGAACTCGCTTATTCTCGCCCCACGCTGGGCTGCCAATACAATAAACTCGGCTACTCCCTCTATTTTATACAATATGCCCGTTTACCAGCTAACCTCTCAAAATTCTAACAATTTATGTGGGCGTGAACTTGTGATGGCCCTCGTACAGGGACCGAAACGTGGTACTCGTGCAACGCGCGCGTGGATCAGCATCTAACTACCTTAATCACAACACATTCGTTAATGGTTATTGATGAACCCGAATGCATTCATCTCAATTTATTTACTACTTTTATGGACTGTTTCTTTTCCTCTGATGTTTCAAAATGACAAACATATGCACAATGATAGTGCCCTCTGACGACGCACAAAACAAAACATAGCAAACAAACAATACCCTTAATATCAAAACACACACACACACAAAAAAAAAAGAACAAAATAATGACCATTCACACTGAAAATGACATAGTACAAAATTACATACGAAAATACATTCATCCACACCGAATGCATAATCTGTCTTTCCAGATTGTTGACCCTCTTATTCTATAATGAATTAACAGGATTTGGTCTTCGACAGATGCCTTTGAAGTTGCCAGACAATAAAAAAAAATTCATGCATCACTTCCCTGATACCGGATGAACACTGCATATCACGCGTCGCCGTCGGTACTGTCCCTCCTTCCACCAGTTCCCAGGACCACATATACCACGAACTCACATGGTTAAGAAAACTACTACGAAACTTTTTGCGATGGAACGCAATGTTTTCACTACATTTAAAGTTCCCGCGGCGAAGAGAGACTGTTTCGTTACGCGAATCAAAATAAAATAATCTATTTGTATTAGCTTTTACTGTCCGGAGCACGCTAAACTTTGTGTTGTAAACACTGCGACAAAATGTCCACGACCATCGTTCAAAAGTGCCACCGCGTAAAATTAATGTTCGCGTCGCTTTTACCCGTAAATTATTCGCCCTTACTTACGAATTCATTCACCCATTTGTTAAAAACTTTTCGTCCGCATCAAGATATCTAAAATGTTTTCAAATTCCACTTCCGAACAATAATTTTTAAAATGTTACATTACGCTAACACGGAGCTAGCGTCTTCACCATCCATACAACACTGCACTTTTTTCTCGTCTGTCGAGTATTGTTGTCCACTATCCTACATAGATTTTTCCTCGAACAAGCGCCGATCGCTCGCCCGTGACCACAAACAAGATTACAGAATGTTTCTTAATTTTCTGGTTTTAAACGTTCTTATGCCGTGTCACCGGTTCTCAATACTGTCTATAATTTCTCTGATAATTACTGCACTATCTATTTTTCCTTTCATTGTCTTATTTCATTAAATACAACCATTTTTAAGTTCGTCGTGACGTCACTACGATGCGGCTCTTGTTTTAATATGTATTTTAATTATACTTTTCTACATTTAATTTTAATTAGCTTTCTAGATGTTTCCTAAAATCGTGATTAGTCTTGAAAACGTTCATAAATTTCGCCTCGTTGTTCTATAAATTTCTAGCCCGATCCCTTCAGGCGTTTTCGTAATATTTATTAGAAACTACATTCTTCCTCAACTTTACGCTAACAACAATGGTCTCCAGTTCACGCTTTTGTAACTTGAAATGTACGATTGCGATTATCTTCGAAATTTTGTGAACCCCTTGCCCGATTTTGCTGATTGTTCTTTCTAACAATTCTAAATATTATGCTTTATTGAATGTTTATGTTAAATTTGACTTTCTTCCGCGCATTCGGTTAATTTAGAAAAAATGTTTGCGCGCGGCGCTGCCGTCTTCTTTTTCAATATAAATCTTAACATTTTATTGGAAAGTCTTTATTCTCTGGAACGCTAAATTACTGAAATGATCGCAAATCATTACAATATAATTATACTAGAATATGATTCTCTCAAGGAAGGGAAAGCAGAAAATTTAGCCACCTGCTGAAAAATCCAGATATTAATATCAATCTAGTAATTGTCTAACAATAGAAACATTTTAATAAATTTTGCGTATATAGTTATAAATAAACTAATGTTATGCATATTTTTGCTCAGCATTTATATCTATATAAATTTTGCATAATATACCTTGGATACTTACGTGTTATTGTTTCTTAATTAAACGATTTGGCTCCTTTTTTAAAATCTAATTGATAGGTGGAGTTTTAATTGCATGGTGGAATGTTAATTGCACGCGTGGTATTAATATAGAGATAATCAACGATTTTTCATGGAATAAATGAGCATATTTAGTTAACTAAACGAAAAAATATATTTATTAGGAACTCCATACTGTTTTGTAAATGTATTGAAATTTGGGTTTACCGCCGATTTTCCTAGTCAGGCGACTTGGCCAGCTAGTGGGAAGTGCTCTCCCGTTAACAGCATGGGAAAATTTCGAAGTGTCCTGTTTTATTTCGAATGCATTTATTTTTTTTTATTTTACGTCAAAAAACAGTTGAAACTGCGTATGACGTACTATGGGGAGAAGTGAATTCTGTGCACATTTTCAAAATTCTGTGATCCCTACACTGAGTCATGTACTACATAAATTTTGAAAATTAAAAAAAGGCTCTCATGTAATAAAATATATTTTCAAGGATAAATAAGCAATACATTTTGGCTCTTATCTATGTTGTCCTTCGGAATAATACTTTCTGCTGCGACAACATAGAAACGATAATTTGAATAATTGTATTTCCCAATGAATTCTAGAAGACGTGCACAGATAATGAAATTACGTTTATGTTCAGAAGCAAAACAAGGGGCCATCTCAGCATTTGCTCAATGGATCAGGGAAACTGGACGAAAAACCTGATCGAGATGGGGGTCATTGACCCGGAGGCTGTAGTACAATACTTGTTACAGGTTGTTTATACACATTTATACAGTCCAAATGGTAAATAATGCATTATGTATCATTGTTAAAATTAATGTTACTTTTCTTGTGATGCTCAGTATAGTCTCTAATTGTATAGAAACAGTTATGGAGTTATAGAAACAGTTATATTATCTCGATTGCATTTGATTAAGCTACCCTGTGGCTAATACCAACATTAACTAGATGAAACCCAACATCTTCCGTTCATCATCATTAATAGAGCTATATCAAAATTGCCTGACTAATGTGCGAATTAACAATCTATGTATATATTTGGCATTTGAGAGACTTTGGCTGTATTTCCATCATGCTGCTAGCTACCCCTGGGCCTAGTTTAATTTTTGGAAATAAGAGAAACATCACGTATTCCCTTCGCCGTAACTAGCAAACTCCGCCTGTCTGAGATTTTCTTTGTCACACAACTACAGAAACTGAGATGATTTTATTGACAAGCTAGAACTCAATTTTTTCTCTACCGGGAATCGAACCCGGAATCTCACTCTGGAAATCTAGCACCGCTGATTATGAGCCACCCGAGGAATAATTAACAATGTAAATATGCGAATTATCCATATTTGGGATTTTAGCAGTAACAAATCAATGATTCCCCTAACTGACAGTCTGATATGTTCTTACAGTAAATCGTAGCTCAAATATCAGAGCTCCAGTATTTGTCGGTACGTGGAGTGTTTTAAGTCCCTCTCATGTGGCAGATCTCGATTTCCAAAGTCTTGTATTTAAGACGATTATATGCCTTCTTGGTTACGGTGTTTTGATCGCACGGCGCAGCAGCACCTACAACTATTATTATTATTATTATTATTATTATTATTATTATTATTATTATTATTATTATTATTATTATTATTATTATTATTATTATTATTATTAATATTATTTATTTATTTATTTAATTAATTTTTTTACAGCTTCCTGGTACATGTTTGAGGAGTCAAACAGATATTTGTATCAAAGCATGATTTCCGTAGTTCAATACTTTAAACAAATATATTTATTTTAAAAACTAATCAGAGGGTAAACATTTCTACAAGTATGAATTTAAACACTTAGTTTATCATAAAAGTAAATCATTCTTTAACAGAAATTTATTTAGGAACCCATGAATCTTCTGACTAAAGAACACGTGTTGCGGATCAGAGCTTTCTGTACATTTATGATAATGATAGTCTCGATCCCCAGTTAATTTAGAGAGTGCCTCAGGACGGTAAGTATCACACCTGTTGCTGAGAGGACGAACGGGACAATTTCCACCTCCAATACATGCCATTGTTCCTCTACAACTTGTGTTAGTTCTCTGTGAGAAGAAATAAAAGAGGTCATCTTCGTCAACATATTAGTTTTATTCAGATAGCCGGCTTTCGACGGCTTTGCTGTCATCGTCAGTCTCGCTGCTTTCGGCAAAAGTCGGCACAGTGTACCGACTTTTGCCGAAAGCAGCGAGACTGACGATGACGGCAAAGCCGTCGAAAGCCGGCTATCTTAATAAAGCTAGTATGTTGACGAAGATGACCTCTTTTATTTCTTCTCATAAGAATTTCAACAACACCACATCAGAATTCCCACAATTCTTAATTCTCTGTACTTTTGAGTTTTCTTTGTGTGTTGTGTCGACGTTGCTGGTATCTACAACTGATATGTCTATCAGCCTTACATTTCTTTTAGATTTATCCCAGAGTATTACATCCGGCCTGTTATGATGGACTGTTCTGTCGATCAATACGCCTCGGTTCCAGTATAGCTTATAGATATTGTTCTCGATGACATTTTGTGGATGGTACTTGTAGTAGGGTGTATCAAATTCACCAGCAATTCCACATTTCCTTGCAAGTTTGGCGTGGACGATCCGTGCTACCATATCGTGCCTCTGTTTATAATCCGTTGGGGCCAGCATACTGCAACCCTTAGTAATGTGCTGGATCATTTCTTGGCCTACACCACAAGCCCGGCAGATATCAGAAGGCACTTCGGGGTCTTTAATAATGTGCTTGAGATAATATCTTGTCGCAATTACCTGGTCCTAGATATCTATCAAGAATCCTTCAGTCTCGGGGTAGAGATATCCCATTTTAAGCCTCTTATACGACAAGCAGGCGTTGACATTTTATTTGGTTTCTGAAGGATATCTACGATGTAGTGATTTTTGTTTCCATTGTTCTAAATTCTCGGCTTGTGTTGATTGTTCGTGTAATACATTTTTCTGTTTAAGGTTGAGTTGTGTATAGTCCTCATCTACTTGCTGTATCTTTT
The DNA here is from genome assembly GCA_011170035.1 of Teleogryllus occipitalis. Taxonomy (NCBI): domain Eukaryota; kingdom Metazoa; phylum Arthropoda; class Insecta; order Orthoptera; family Gryllidae; genus Teleogryllus; species Teleogryllus occipitalis. The sequence goes on along the minus strand of BLKR01014814.1, from coordinate 111,285 downwards.
AGATTTATCCCAGAGTATTACATCCGGCCTGTTATGATGGACTGTTCTGTCGATCAATACGCCTCGGTTCCAGTATAGCTTATAGATATTGTTCTCGATGACATTTTGTGGATGGTACTTGTAGTAGGGTGTATCAAATTCACCAGCAATTCCACATTTCCTTGCAAGTTTGGCGTGGACGATCCGTGCTACCATATCGTGCCTCTGTTTATAATCCGTTGGGGCCAGCATACTGCAACCCTTAGTAATGTGCTGGATCATTTCTTGGCCTACACCACAAGCCCGGCAGATATCAGAAGGCACTTCGGGGTCTTTAATAATGTGCTTGAGATAATATCTTGTCGCAATTACCTGGTCCTAGATTTCTATCAAGAATCCTTCAGTCTCGGGGTAGAGATATCCTATTTTAAGCCTCTTATACGACAAGCAGGCGTTGACATTTTATTTGGTTTCTGAAGGATATCTACGATGTAGTGATTTTTGTTTCCATTGTTCTAAATTCTCGGCTTGTGTTGATTGTTCGTGTAATACATTTTTCTGTTTAAGGTTGAGTGGTGTATAGTTCTCATCTACTTGCTGTATTACTCTATTAAGCTGAGATGACAAGGCTTTCTCATTGAAATACTCTCTCATGTCGGTTCTCAGTTTTGCATGGAGATTACCAGTATTTAAGATGCCCCTACCCCCTAATTTCCTTGGCAGTGTTTTTCTTTGGATTGAACTTTTTGGATGTTGATATTTGAAACGAGTCATTTGGACCCTGATAATCCTCTCCAGTGAGTCCAATTCAGTTCTGGTCCATTTTATAATGCCTAATGCGTAAGTAATCATAGGAATGGCATATGTATCAATTGCTGTTGTAAGATTACGAGAATTGAGGGAGGTCTTGAGTATGTAACGTTCCTCTCAAACCTCATCTATGATGGCCCGCCCACCTGTAACGTTACTCTCTTCCTACCTTGTAATGGATCACCCGCACTCTCATAGTAACCATATAAGTGCCCGGAAATACTACCACTTCTTACTACTTATATTCACCAAGTTACCATCACACCCTTTCTTTGTGCCCAGCTTTGAATTGAATTGAATTGAATGTGCCTTATTTTACGTGGCGAGACTCAGGCCATGAGGCCTGCTCTTCCGCCTGACCACGCAAATTCCGCTACGCTCCTTTCACCAACCATGGGAGAAAGAAGGTATTACTTGGGCGACGAAACAGGCGATTTTAATTTAGCTCAGAGGCATCATTTAGGCTTGAGGATCTTTTACATGCAGTAAATCTACTAACATGGGACAGCCGGCTTTACTTCCCCTCCGAAGGAAGGCGTACGAAGGATTTTTTTCGCCCTTAAAAATCCACGGCTTCGATCGGGTTCGAACCCACAAACAGGTGGTATAACAGTCCGGGTATAACAGTCCGATACGCTAACCGTTACACCATCGCCGCCGCCGCAGCTTTCACCCTTAGTTATGCCCGACCGCTAGCAGCTTTCAGAGAACCTCCTATTTTTATTTACTTGAACTTTCTTATATGGACGTGAGGCTGTGGCTGCCCTATACAGGACCTAAACAAAGTATGTGGGCACGTGGGCGTAGGTCTGCATCTAACTACTCAAAAATCAGAATACATTCTGTCAATTCGCTGACGAACCTAATGATGTCCGTCATTATTTATTCTTTCCTTAATCAAATTCTGAATTATTGTTTTCGGCTACTTTATACATGAATGGGGTTGCTGCCCTCTGACGACACACATGAAATTACTCCACAAAACAAAACACATAAACAATATATTAACATACCATAAATTACCATAACAGCAAAACAAAAAATACTATTGATTCACATTGATATATATATATATATATATATATATATATATATATATATATATATATATATATATATATATACACACAAACTCATTCACACTGAATGCGCATTCTGTCGCTCAATTTTAAAATTACTTATTTTACGACAGAACTTGGTCGTCAACAAATGCGTACTTGGCTTTCTTTTCTTTCAAAACACGTGAAACAGATAAATAAATAAAGTTATCAGTCACTTCCCTTTTTGCTGGCTGGCTACTGCGACCCGCGATACACCATTGTTGCCCTCGACCAATACCGCATACCACGCAGTATTTTCCAAATTATGCTGCGACTGCTCCTCTTTACCACGTTGCACTGCCGAAATTCCACCGACACAATGGTATCTTCGTCGTGCGCCTATTCTGCCATTCTAACATCTCACTTTCGTTATAATATCAATGAAACTATTGCATGTCCATCGCGTACTTATATTTCTTTACAACACTCCATTACGCGAAGCATAATATTATACGCATAATCGCTAATATTCTAACACACATTCTCACTACACATGTTTACTGTCCGATAACAATATTAAGTAAAAACATTAACTGTTCCTCGATTATTTTCATACTAAACAATGTCTTACGCGGAGCACTACATGACACGTCTGACCATCAGTGTCTTTACACACCATCCCCTTCTCATTGTTGTCAAGATCCTTCATCTATTTTCCAACGAACATTCACCGATCGCTTGCATGTCTCCACAAATAATATCATAACTTTTTCATTGAGTTCTTGTCTTTCAACGTCATTTCACTTCATTATTAATTCCTCTTATTATTTTTAATCTGTGTTATTTATTTCATTGTCTAATAACGCTAAATTAGCTTAATTTTGGTCTTGTGTCGTGACGTAACTGTGACGTCATCGCGATGCGTCATTATTCTTGTATTAATTCTAATTACATAATTTGGATTTTAATTTCTACTGCGTCTTCTCGATACTTCTCAAAGCTGCGAGTAATACCGCAATTTTCTGCGAAATTTCCTCTATCAATTCTAAAAGTTTCGTCGCAACAGCTTCACGCATTTTCTTAATATTTGAAAAAATCTCTCTTTCACATTAAGCTTCCCATAGTAACAATGGCTCTTGATTTCCAATTTCTTCGCCAAAAGTGCAATTCTAAATTTGCTTATATCTTCCGAACCCCAAACGCGATTTACTTGAAACAACTTTTAACTGGTTCCTAAAATTATGTACTACCGATTAATACTGTTTATTTCGGTTTTTCATCGTGCATTCTTTTAATTTATAAAAATTGTTCATGCGCGATGCCGCCCTCTCTTGTCTTCTCACCTCCCACTCTTGTAATTTTCTGCTATGTTTACATTTTAAACCAAAACTGTTTTTGGGGGATTCTAGTGTGACATTCAATCTGTTGTTAAACTCTCTTTTTAACATCTCTTTTATCTGATTATTATTATTATTATTATTATTATTATTATTATTATTATTATTATTTTCGTTTCGGCCATTTCTGACCAGCTAAAAGTTCTCTTCGGAGGCTCAGTCATATTCTATCTTGGAGAGAGATTAACATGTGTAATTATGGGGATCGGCTTTCAAGCTGTATCCCTTGGTAAAACAAATTTGTTAAGCCTTGAATTACGAATTATGAGGTGATAAGATAATGATAATGATAATGATGATAAGGGGAGAAGGGACCATCACCAATACAACCAAGTCTAAGCAGAACTCGAACCTGCAGCCTCCTCGTTGCAGACATGGCTATCGCAACCGTCTGCGCCCCGGGGTCGTCTCAATTATTATTATTATTATTATTATTATTATTATTATTATTATTATTATTATTATTATTATTATTATTATTATTATTATTATTGTTATTATTATTATTATTATTATTATTACTATTACTATTACTATTATTATTATTACTATTACTATTATGAAACGTTATTTTTCTCAACTTTTTATATTGGCTTAGTTGAACAAATTGAGTGTGAGATCAAACAAGAAATTGGCAAAATTCAACTGTGTTACAGAATGTGTTGGAATAATTGTTAGTAATTTAGGTATATACTTACCAATTACTTGTAAACACTCTTATAGATTCAGAACCTTCCTTGCAATATGTCAGCCGTCTAAGGGAGCCGACTTTTGTAGCTCAGTTATATTATACTTTATTCTTATTCTTATTTTCTTATTCTTATTATTGTTATATCATTACTGTAATATCTGCAATAAACCGCACAAATGGCGAAATTCGTGGTGTCACAAGAATGGACAATTTGAAGATTTCAACACACCATGTTACAGAACCAAGCAAAGATAAATGTGGTCATAGCAAGTGTGTTATCAGACACCTCGATTTGAATAAAAGCTCTCCTTGAAGCGTAGACAACCCACCCGCGCATTATCACGTCAACTCTCCGTGGAGCGCATCGTGTCAGGTGAGTCCAAGCTTAGTTAGTTAGTTAGTTAATGCCTTATTTTACGTGGCGAGACTCGGGCCATCAGGCCCGCTTTTCCGTCTAACCACGTAAATTTCGCTACGCTCCTTTCACCACCTAGCGGAGAAAGGAGGTATTATCTTGGGCGACGAAACAGGCGGATCACAATTTTGCTCAGAGGCTTCATTTAGGCTTGAGGATCTGTTACAAACAGTGAATCTACTACATGGGACAGCCTGCTTTACTTCCCCTCCGAAGAAAGGCGTACGAAGGATTTTTTTCGCCCTTAAAAATTCACGGCTTCGATCGGGATTGAACTCGCAAACTAGGGTACAACAGTCCGGTACGCTGACCGTTACACCACCGAATCCGCCAAGCTTAGTACACTACCACCAGGGTTGCCAGATACAATAACGTGAATTATGGAGTGGGGGGCATAAAATTATGGTACAATATGGTGCAACGGAAATGTATAAAATTATGGTATAATTATGGTACATTTTGTAGATTTATATGCTTTTATATGATTCTACACTATAATAATAATATTTTACACTAATCACATATATTATTAGATGAAAAAATAGCTCTTAATTATTCCCTGTATTGTGTTCAAAGCATAATCAGTTATTGCGTGTTTTTAAAAGTGCTTTGATATTGCGAAGCGGTTTGAAATCTTTTACTGGTGTGTTGAAAAACGAGTGATTAAGATGAAACTAGAAGTGAAACTCCTGAAAAGGAGAAAAAACTACGCGGCGAGTCAAATCAAAAAAATGAAAAACGAGTCCAAAAATATCGACCTGAATGGGAAGCAATTGAAGAACTGAAAAATTGGCTAAAACCTATTCCTGAAAAAACAAATAAGGCAAAATGCGTCGTTTGCAACTCTGAAATGATCTTTATGATCTTTAAAAAAATTATGGTACAATGACGGTATTATGGTACATTTATTTTTTGGGATGAAAATTATGGTACGATTCCATAATTATGGTACGATCTGGCAACCCTGACTACCACAGTAATGCTCCTATAGTAACGGATGTGTGGAAATTGAATGAGCGAAATTGTAGACATTTTTTCTTCGTCGTATACTAAGTAGTAGAGAGCGATTTTCCTAAGGATGAGCCAAAGTGACAGCTAGTGCTGGCATTGTAACTGAAGGTTCTGTGCCCTTGAACTCATTAGACTCGCTCCCCGCATTCGTTCGTTTGCAGTTGGCTAACTTGTAAACGGCTTCGACACTTCCTTTTGTGGTGTCCTCGTGCGACAAAAATATAGTGCGCCACGAGTAATAAAGAAATTAGGAAATGCTGTGTTGTGTGTTCTTCTGTAAAAATTCTTTTTTTCTTCATATTTTACGTTGAATTTACTTTTTGTGTGATAAATATTATGTTTATTTTAAAACCGATACTTGAATGCGAGATGCATACTGATGCACGTGGTTCCGGCCTTTGTGCTGTTGTGTGGCGGGCTGCAATTGACAGCTTTCTATTTACATTCGTAACAGTTTTCTTTTACTGATTGTGAGAGCATGTTAAGAGATTTTTCCACATACGAAATTAAATTTAAATATTTCCCGGACTTGCGTACGTACATATACCTCAGCGAAACTCTTAGACTTCTGCATAGGGATGTTTTCACAGGAGCCATTAGCACTTTACGAAGGGGCGTAGCTCAACAGCTGTTGCGGCGGAGGGATACTTCCCTGAAATTCAGGTGATGTTCACTTGTTTTCGCGAACTGTCACTTTGGCTCATTCTTAGGAAAATCGTTCTATAACTAGTGGTGCTACTACAGTACATCCTGTCTTGCGGCATTTGTAAAAGCTATGCAATATTATAATATTGCATGAATCCAATGTCAGCTCACGACTCGTTTTCCTGATGGGGCCAGATTAAACATTACAAATAAGTAATACGCTCGCTCACTATGTCGCCAGACGTACGCACGCTCACTATTGTAATGATCCCGCTATGCGCCGGAAAAAGAAACATTATAAACATTTTAAGTAGCAATTAAACAAGCAAACAAATGAAGGTGGAAGGGGTAAGACGGAAATTTGGAAATATTATTCGTATTTCGGTGAAGACGCAGGAACGAAAGTGTGGAATATTTAGAACGAAATTTAATAAACAATGTTGGAGTGCAAAAATTGCAGGATATAATTATTTTTGAGCAAAATTCCAAATTAGTAATGGTGTGTCGTGGGAGGAGAACGCCGTCACATGTTTACAACATGACGAGCGTCGAGAGACACTATTTTGGAAAATAAAAGGAATCCGCGTATAAATTAAGAAGATACAAAAAATATAAACATTTCGGAAATGATGCAAATTTATGAAAACATTGGGGAGTTACGTATAATCAATAGAAAGGAAATAGAACTTAAAAAAGTAAAAGTGCAAGGCTGGACCGTCGACTGTTTTGAAACAGGCGCTTCGAAAAGTCGAAGCCAAGCTAATTGTAAAAGTGCAACGAATGGAATTGGACATGTCACGAAAAATTGGTGCAAGCTGATGGTGCCGTGATACAGGACAGCAGCAACTGACGCCGAAAGGGAAGTGACAAAAAGCTTTTGACATTCTTAATGTTGTAGCAAGGCCAAGATTACTACATTTTTAAGGCAAAATTATAATATTTGTTGTTTTAATTCCAAATAACTTCAATGAATTGACCATTATCAGTTTGCAACAATTAATAATTTGAAAGGACCCAACCAATGAGTAATTAATTGCAGTAAATTTTGGAAAGTGCTCTGAGTAATCATTATAGAAAATAACTTAAAGATATAATTAGTATAGGTTTTAGCAGTGTAGTTTAATTTTCAGGAGTATTATATTTTCTTTGTATTATTCTCTGGCCAAGGTAGCTATTTGAAAATTTCAATTACGAAGAAATAAATTCAGTTGTTATTAATCAGCTTTGAAAACAGAATTAAATTTTGTGTTTAACTAATGATAACAGGTTCCCAACATTTTATGAGAATTAGTTTTCCTACAACAATAATAGTATTATTCACGGTTCCTGTACAGGCCGGTTCTGCGCACCCACGGATAAGAAATTTGTTGATGTGGTCACCTATTATTTATTAAGACGAGCTAGTAAAGAACAGGGTAATGGCGTCCAATGTTTAGGGCGAAGTTAATGGATGGATATATTGTTTTGGTGTTTTGGGGAAGAGAATAATAGGACAATGACACTATGTTTCTAGCTTGTTAATATTGTATATAATGTAAATATTTTTGTATAGTTTAATATTCCAACTCTATTTTATAAAAGGTGAGCTTCTGTCAATTTATTTTAATTTTAAAATGTATTAAAAATTATACACTATAATTTGTTAAAATGTACAATTGCAAACCAGGTCTGAAGTTGTCTACAAGGTGTAGCCGAAACGCCACCTCATTAACAAGAACTATGTAATCAAAATATACCACAATAAATTACATCTAAATGTCTAAAATTTCATGTGGAACTGGTTGTGTTAATAATAATTACAGATATTCATCGAAAAAGAAAGAAAATAAGATTAAAAAATAAATTTATTGTCTTTCGTAATATTATCCCGTAATATTAATGGCCGCCGGCCGTAAAATAATGAACAGCCGCCGGCCGTTAAGAAACCACATGATCAAGCTACTTTTTAAACTCCGAAAGTAAATGACAAACAACATAAGGACCATACAAAAAACATATATAATACATTCGAAAGTAATGTTCAACAGTTCGATTAAAGTATTCTTATTTTTATCTTATAATTTCTCAGTAAATCTCAGTTTCTCTCAGTAAATCTGAATATTGAATGAACAATTATGGCTAATTTCTAGTTTTTCATAAAAAGATCGAAGGTGCTGATGTCGAAGTACAAGAATCTCTTGATGTTGACACCGGGAGCGGTGGCTAGGTGCATCAACTGATGTCACTGCAGCGCCTCTAACCGGGAGGTCCTAGGTTCAAGTCTTGACGGCGGCGGGATTTTCGACACTAGCTTTTCAGCTGGGTTGAATTCAGTCGCTGTCTGGTGAAGGATTCTAGCGGCCGGTTGCTCTGATCGATAGTTTTCCGTGGTTTCTCCGATCAACACCAGGCGAATGCCGGAGCAGTACCCTACCAAACGGGCCGCGGACCGCGCGCGATCTGTCCTTCCTCTTCCTTGTCCTATCCTCTCCCCTTACACACATACACTTACACTAACATGCACTACACTACTACATATTCCGGGAGACCGGTCAGGAGCTTAGAGCTTGTCCCGACTGGGGCGGTGCCCCGTTGGTGGGAGAGTCCTGGTTAGGGGGAAACCCCCACTAGCCGACGGTAGGTCGGTGCCGGATCTCGCCATGCAGCGGAGGAAGATCACCGCCATCTCCCGATAAAACATGCACTGCACTAACGGGACTAATGACCGAAACAGTTGACGCACCCGGAAACACGAAAAAATCAATCAATCAATTGATGTTGACGCTACCTTGTCGGCGCTAACTGCTGAATAACTGTTTAGAAATTTTGATTCTCTTCCATACCGATTGTTCAAAATACAGTCGACTCCGCATATAGTGAACTCGGATAGAGTAAACCCTCAGTGAATTATAGTGAACTCAAGTCATTGATTCCCTTTCACTTCCATTACAAATAAGCATAAGAATATTCGGTTATAGTGAACTTGAACTTCGGCTATAGTGAACGTAGGAAATAAGTCCTGGAAATTAATTGTATCTCCTATGTTATTAGGCAATTAAAAGGAATTTCGGAGAGTGATACGGTGTTTCAACAGTGCAAGAGGTATTGAAAGGTATCTTGACTGCATTACGATACTTAGAGACAGAGAACAATGCAGACTGAAGGGTGGAGAGAGCACAAACTCTGGAGAAAAACAGAGATATTACTAATGAAAACTGTACAAAGCCAACAATTGCATATGTTTGATTTTTTTAAATACAAATAAAGATATTGAAATTTTCAGTTCATGCTGTTAATGAATTTTCCTGTACCTTTATATCAATAAAATTAATCATTGTGGAGGAATTCCATTTAATTTTGACATCATCTGAAATAGTGAACCAAACTTGTTAGTCCCCAGAAGTTCACTATAACCGGAGTCGACTGTAACGACTGCTTCTAACGACGAATTCCTACCTCCAAGTTCTTTTAACGTTAGCAGTTTGCCACTGTTTTCGACCACCATTGTAATCTGTAAAAGGAATTCAGATGTCATGAGATAAAGTGTTTTTACTGAAATGAAAAAAGGGAAAAATGTCGAATACTAACCTTGATAGGTCCGTATTTTCGATTACTAATAAACAGTTTCAAAAATGAGAATTTCGTCCACAACGATGTGGGAGAATAGGTCTCAAATCTTTCTATGGCAAATGCCAGCATAACTGTTTCATTTATTTTCTCAATATTCTAACAATATTCACCAATGTTGAAAATCTTGGTATACTTTCTCATACCTTATCTTGGTTTCCAAGGGTAACAAGTCGAAACATGCAGCATTTGCAAATTCTAAACCATCGTCTGGAATATCCTCTATCTTAAAATGTGGAACATACTACTCGCACAACTTTTCTTGAACGATGACCTTGCTTCCCCCTCTCTTGAGCAATAAACAGTTGAAGGCAAAAGCTCGAAACGAGCATTAATGACGTTCCAAGCATTAAAACTTCGTTAGCGCGAAACAAGCTCGCCAAAGCTAATTGCTTTCATAGTCGAAAACTTATGTTCAGCTTTATTACCATTACTTAAAGAAATGATGAAGGTAGGTCCAGGTTCTTCAAGGGAGGCACCTAAAACTTCTATCTAGTGTCCCTGCTGTTGCTTTCCCAGAGCGATGGCCTAGCCGCACACGTAGCGGGTTTGACTTTGATTTTTCTGAGGTTGGCATTACTTTAAAAACTCCAGTGGTCAACTTTGTAACTAATACGGCCACTCCGCCCGCTTTACTTCAATCCATCGTTCAAGAAAAGTTGCGCGAGTAGTACATATTTTTAAATGTGTGTAGAAACCAAACTATCGTGTCTCACGCAACAATAGAATCGAAATGAAAGACTGTCGCGTCTGATACATCGACGAATCGAATCGAATTGAAATGGAAGGAAGCGTTGCACTCCTCTTCTGTCTTATTTAATACTAGCTGAAGTACCCGGCGTTGCTCGGGCATTTATTACAGTAAATTATTATACAGGAAGAGAAATTCAATCTTTTCATGCCCTGCGGTGGGACCTATCACTATATCTTCCATTGTATCCCTTCTCCGCCCTACTCCCTGCCATGCTCTGCCCGGCCAGGCTACGCCACAATAACTGTCTTCTCTTGACCCCCACTTGGAAATTTCCAGATTACCTCGCTCACTTTTCCACAAATAATGACATTTTTTTATTTGAAGTTCCAGCTTCTAAACATTCACTTTATAACTAAAAGCAATAAACAAATCTAAACTACAAAATAAAATACTTGTACTCACATATAAAATTTTTGTGGAGTTTTATATATTCCAACACTATCAAAAGTGTCACGTTGTAAAACTTATCCTATTTTTATATTTTTTCTTCTATTGTATTCATAAAAAAAGTTTTGAAATTGATCTGTCAACTCGTGACCTTGAAGGCACTTACTGTTTTAAGCTGAGTATAACATGCGCAAGTTCATGCACGGGTACGGTAGTAGGTAGATCCGGAGTAATAGTTATAGATGTCATAACGTAATTGAAGATTCATAATCATAAAAATAAATGAAAATACTTGTATCTTTTCTGAAACATAATTACCAGTTTTTATAATTCTAAAGATGACAAAAATATATATGTTTAATGTCCTGTGTGATAGTAACACGTGGTAAAAAACTTATTTGTTCAGGTAAATCAATTCATCATACGACTGTTACAATAGAAAACAAATGATCCACCAACATTACATTATGTGTAAATGATAAATTGACAATGCACTGAGCCACATAACAAAACAATATTAGCATCATTATTTTATCTCAAGTGATAGAGAGTATGGATCCTGAAATATGAATAATAGAAACCAAAGACTCCCAGATATTATTTGCTTAGACAAAAATATTTTTAGACCAATTAATTTTTACTTATTTTTTTAGAAATATATAAATGAACTCATTCATTGGGAGCAATTGATATGCAAAACAACTTTACCGATTATTCTTAATATGTAAATGATCATTCCTAAATTACATACCACTGCAAAGAAATCCATCCCATATTGAAGAAAAACTTTTACTGGGTTTACAAAATCATAAATTACATTCCATTTTTCCAATTTGTGCAGGAGAGCTGAAGAATAGAAACCTAGATCTCCCAGATTTATTTATTTGTCCAGACAACCTTTTTGTTAGATAAATTACTTTCTGCCTATTTTTTATAGAAAAGTATGGATGAATTCAATTATTGGGACCAATTGATATGCAAAACTAAAACACATATTAGTCTTAATAAATAAATTATCATTCTATAATTATCATCCACTGCACTAAACTTCTTTACATATAGAAGGAAAAAGTACAACAGCAATTGATATGCAAAGAACTCTACAGATTAGTCTTAATATGTAAATGGTCATTCTTAATATGTAAATGTTGAAGAAAAACTTTTACTGGGCGGACTGAAGACAAATAAATATTTTCCATTGTACCAATTTTAACGTGAGAGTTGAATAATAGAAACCAAGAGCTACCAGATTTATATATTTGCTCAGACAAACTTTTTTAGAAAAATTATGTGTTTCTTATATTTTATGGAACAATATGGATGAAATCATTCATTGGCAGCCATTGATATGCAAAACAATGGAGCAGATTAGTCCTAATATTTAAATGAAGTTATTGAAGAAAAACTTTTACTGGGTTGGCCACTGCACTAAATTTCTTCGCATGTAGAAGAAAAAAGTACAACTGAAATTAATATGACAAACAACTGTACAGATTAGTCTTAATATGTAAATGATCATTCCTAAATTACACACCACTGTTCAAACTGCCTTCGCATATTGAAGAAAAAAATTTACTGAATGGACTGAAAACGTACACATTTTCCATTTTACCATTTTGAACCTAAGAACTGTGTAAATAGTCAAATTGAGAGTCCTAATGAACAGCTGCCCTACTATTTAGAGAATTATTCACATTTCTCCCCTTCTTGCAGTATTGTTTTTAATGGGGCGAGTAAGTACTTCAGCAAGCCGATCTTCCCTCTGAGTAACCGATTCAAAATTTTAATAGACTGCCCATCTCTTGGCATTTGTAATGTGTTTTGACAATTGTGACAGTCGTTTAGTCAATCAATTCAGTAGTCACAAATTTCTGTAAAAGAAGACGTTTAGATTGTATACGATATGTGTATATTGTGCATTGTACATTACTGTATATTCTGTACTGTATATTATACTTTTTATTCTCTCAACCTACCTCAATTATTAAACACTTTCAAACTCACAATGATTTCTTGCCACTTAGTATATAACACGGACAAAGAGCAATACATGAACATTGACATTATTTACCACTTCAGTTACGGCTTTCTTTCAAATATTCACACAGGGACATTACATAACGTTATTCAAACTCCAATGAATTTCGCAATAATTCTGGACATTGATGAAATCAGTAGTAGATCTCAGACGTCATCCTCTGGTGGCGCGAAGCTTAACTATTGACATTGATGCACTCTTGAATCTGTGATGTAAGGCTAGGCGAAAAATGTCCAGAAAAGTAATTATTTTGAAAATATATTACCGTTTATGGTTGTAAATCATAGCCTATAGTACTCCAGGCCTTTAAAGGATGCTAGCACAAAAGCTTCATCGGCATTGGTTCAGTAGATTCAGAGATTACCGCGCTGGAATACAACGCACTTCTGTCTTTATATATTAGTATAGATTAAAACTAGTTTTAATGTATAATGTTGTTTCTCAATGTTGGCTTTAAAAAAACTTCCTTTACGGCTTTTGGATAGTAATAGTATTCGCGTCATTTCAAGTTAAAATGTTGGGTATCACAACGTTGTTAAGTATTTACGAGTATTACAATGCAATAAACTCCTCCTTCAGTACACCAGCTTCTTGAGTTAGTGGCTAACACACCAGACTTCCTCACGGAGAGGCTGTATTCGAATACTAGCCTAACTAAATATGTTTGCTTACATTTATCATTAAACTTCTTAAAAGTATACGGTAAAATAGATTTATTAAAATGGTAAAAATCCATTTAATCTTTTGATTTTTTAAAATATATATGTTATTTTAACTCTGGCTCTCCGTTCAGTTAGAAGCACAACGCACCCACTACCTTCTTGTCTACGTTCACTATCGCTTGTCTATGTTATAAGCACGACGTTCGTTCAGAAGCACAGAGAAGCCACAGTCTTCTTGTTATGTTCACTGTCATTTGTCTATGGTTAGAAGTTTTTCAAATGATCGCTGCAGTGTTTGTGGGTTATACTTCGATTTTTTACGTGGCATCTCAAGGTCACGCGCGAAAGAAGGAGAGGGAAGGCAAATTCCAATAGGGATCCGTAAAAGTCGGAGCTGTAGTGACGTTGCAGCTTCCCATTGGAGTCTGTCGTCCCTCTCCCTCATCCGCGTGTGACCTTGAGATGCCACGTTAAAAAACATGTATAGGAGCTGCAATATTATAATTTTACGTAAGTTTTACCAATGTTACAGGAAATTATCTCGTGTCGTAGCACCATTAGTTTTATCTTTTATAATGTTTTAAATTTCCTTTTAAAATTGAATATATCTATGGAATTATGTTGTTTCAGAATTACTGCCCTATCGGGAATTATCCGCCATGGCCCAACCAACCGCCAATGAAATCGCCTCTGTTCCATGGATCGACAAAGCCTTCATTCTAAAAGCTCTGCGCAACAGCGGAGACTCGAAGTCAAATGTCACAGACGTAACAGTTCGATATGCGGTGGCGTCTGGGGAAAACTACAGCAGCACCATCTACCGAGTGGAGGTCACACTGGATGATGGCCGCCAGCAATCTCTGATAGTGAAAGGTCCCCCTCTCGGAGAAGAATTGGCTACCTACGCAAAAAAGTCTAGGATCTTTTGGAGAGAGGGTGGCATGATGGCTGACCTCATCCCTCAAATGGAGGTACAGTTTCATAGTATGCCTACATATTAACACTAAAATACTCATAAAACTCAAAATACTCGAAAAAAATACTCATGTTTTTGAATAATTGAACATAACATTGTCTTAAAAATGTTTAAATTTTGATTAAAGTTTGAATTTTTCAATTTTCAAAAATTCAGGGTTTTCAACGAACACGAGACGGCGACATTGTATTAAACGCCTTTCACACTATCCAATAACAATGTGAAATCAAAAACGTAGGAGCCAATATTTTGAAAATTTTGAAAATGTTCCAGGGCCCATGTAATGTAAGTAAATAAATATAAATAAATAAGTTGGAGTAAATGATGAAATAGAATTGTTACATAGTTTGTACATTCTTTGTACAACCTGACCAAGCGGGGTGCACGACTGGGAATGAGGGTAGCACAGCGCTTTGCTTTGTTTTGCGATTGGTACACTCACACTGACACTGACACTGACAACTGACACAAGCACTGACATAGACTGAGGGCCGAAGACGCATAATGGCCGTTTTGTAATGCAATCTTAGTAGGTCCAACAATACTCGTGACAGTCCATTTAAAAATCACTGGGAAATGCCGTCGCATTCGATAATTATATTAATAAATACTGATAAGATATAAGTAATGGACATATTTTGAGTCCCTAAATGTAGCCTTATATTGCGGTCATGCTACACAACAAATTCTGGAACTTTAGTTCATTACATTATTAGATTTAATGGAAACATTCAGTATTTTTTCTTTTACTTCCAAATTCCCATAAAATAGAACATAATGGAGATGTGTTACAAATCATTAGTAAGTGATTAAATTATTAAGTGTTTTCTATGCGATTAAAGTAATTTTTCTACGGGAAACTATCTGTAAAAACTAATCGGGCTGATTAATTAGCATTATGTGCTACATAAGTTATGCAAAAATGTTTTATTTGTACTTTGGAACATGAAAGCACCCGACTACACCACCCCGGCTCTAACGCGTGATTCAACTGTCGCCGTTGTTAGTTCTCGGATGCGCCGGTCACTCTTCAATCCTACATTTCTCTTGGCCGGGTAATACAAATAGTTTTTTTAATTAATTTGTGGCGTCTACAATTTGACGCAACGCGTCTCCAAGCCCCTTAATTGGGGTTTAATGCTTTTCGCTGAGGAGTAAACCTCTATTAACTTGCGCGCTCCTCCATTAACTTTATGTGTCACGTCACGTCGCAGTCAGTTGACAAGAGGACCGCCAGGTAGCATCTCCGCGTTCGCGCCTCCTGCTACGCGCTCCTGCGTCACTACCCAGCGGCCGGAATAGGGAAGGAATAAGGATAGGGGTAGGGTTTAAGACACTTCACAGGGGTTAGTAAAGCAGTCAAACTCGTTTTGTTGGAACAAATTTAACATGAGATTCGACGGGAATCGAACCCGGACTCCAGTAGTGCAAGGCTAGCGACTTCGCTATGTGCCACGAGTTATTTGAAGGCGCCGTGACGGTTTGTTCCACTTATTTATTTATTTATTTATTTATTTATTTATTTATTTATTTATTTATTTATTTATTTATTTATTTAATTTTACGTCAAAAAACAGTTAAAAACTACGTATGACGTGCTATTGGGAAAAGTGAATTCTGTGCACATTTTCAAAATTCTGTGATCCCTACACTAAGTCATATACTACTTAAATTTTGAATTTTTGAAAGGGAGAAAAAAACTCCCATGAAATAAAATCTATTTTCAAGCATAAACAAGCAATAAATTTTGAATTTTGAAAGGGAGAAAAAAAACAAAAAAACTCCCATGTAAAAAAATCTATTTTCAAGGGTAAATAAGCAATAAATTTGGAATTTTGAAAGGGAGAAAAACAACAACAAAAAAACTCCCATGTAATAAAATCTATTTTCAAAGATAAATAAGCAATAAATTTTGGGTCTTATTACTTCCTGCCGCGACAACATGGAAACGATAATTTGAATAATTGTATTTCCTACTGAATTCTAGAGGACGTGCACAGAAAATGAAGTTACATTTATGTCCAGAAGCAAAACAAGGGGCCATCTCAGCATTTGCTCAATGGATCAGGGAAACTGGACGAAAAACCTGATCGAGATGGGGGTCATTGACCCGAAAGCTGTGTTACAATAGTTGTTACAGGTTGTTTATACTCATTTATATAGTCCAAATGGTAATTAATGCATTATGCATCATTGTTAAAATTAATGTTACTTTCCTTGTGATGCTCAGTATAGTCTCTAATTGTACAGAAACAGTTATGCAGCAGAAACGATTTCACTTGTGATTTAAACATTTCTATTGAATTTAATCGTTTAATGTCATCTGGCAAAGTGTTGTAAAATAATGTACATGAATTGTATGTGAAATTTTTGTAATGAGCTGTTGATACTGTCACCTGATGAATATGATTTCTACGTCGAGTGTTATAGTAATAGACTTGGGCATTTTCTGAAAAAATATTCCCGCCCTTGAGCAAGTCATTTTTTACAAAAACCACTGATTCGTAAATAAAAAGACACGATAATGGTAGAATTCCTAGATTAA
The DNA here is from genome assembly GCA_011170035.1 of Teleogryllus occipitalis. Taxonomy (NCBI): domain Eukaryota; kingdom Metazoa; phylum Arthropoda; class Insecta; order Orthoptera; family Gryllidae; genus Teleogryllus; species Teleogryllus occipitalis. Next base: position 94,329 of record BLKR01014814.1, on the reverse strand, counting down.
TGAAGAGAGGCTTACATGAATCACGTGGGTGGGATTTGGTTATTATTCGTACAATTCGTTTTTGTAATCTAAAAGTCTGGGAGCTATAAGATGTATTTCCCCAGAATATTATGCCATATCTCAGGCGGGAATGAACATTCGCGAAGTATACACAACGAGCAGTATGAAGGCTGACTGAATTTGCATGAATTCTGAACGCGTAGCATAATGAACTTAATTTTGTGTTCAATTCATTTAAATGGACGTTCCATTTAAGGTTTGACTGAATTGAGAGACCTAAACATTTTGTTGCCTTAACATCACTCAATGGTACACTGTTCATTTTCAGTGGAGCACAGAATTGTTTATTTGATATGGAAAACTGCATTAAAACCGTTTTCTTTTCGTTTATTATTAATTTGTTGTTTCGGAATTATCGAATTTCGAACTTATCGAATTTCACGGCAAGGCTCCGTTCCTCGTCTTACGCGATTCGTATATTAAAACATTCTTGAGTCAGCCCGATGAACAATTTCCTACACATTTTCAAAGTAACTCGGAGACTGCACGGTTCTCAGGATTTACATTGTGCATACCGAGAACAGACTATTACAAGACCAATATTTCGTTCCGGTGGAAGCATTCTTAAGTTATTTTCATCTTTTTCGATTTTTACGAACGTCTTCCAATTTCTCTCCCTTGTTGTATCGCATTCCAATTGCCATTCGGTTGGCAAAATGAACTACGAAAATTTACTATTACTATGTTGGCAACAAATTTCAAAAACAAAGTACGCATGCTATGTATATTTTCCGTCTGAAAACTTTAGTTCAAAAAATATTTTACTTAACTGTCCGATTTGGATAGTGTGAAGATTAACCGGCTAATACTCGAAATAGCCAGATTCTAACATTAACTATCACATATACATTACGTATTTTGACAGGCTCTCCTGGAAGCTGCTATTCCCAATGAACTGCCGCGTTTCGCCGCCAGATGTCTCCTCTACGGTTGCGAAGACACCGTCGACTTCGTCGTCATGGAAGACCTAGCGCATTCAGGCTTCAAGATGGCGGACCGGAAGCGAGGCCTGGGCCTGAGGCACACCCTCCTCGCCCTACGAAGCCTCGCCCGCTTCCACGCCGCCTCGCACGCCCTCCTGCGGCAGAAGCCGGAACTAGCCGACAGTTACGACAACATGTGGCGGAGGCCCAACCACAACATGACCGAGTTCATCCAAGGGCTGGTGCAGTCCGCGGCAGACGTATGCTGCACGTGGAATGGGTTCGAGAAGTTTGTTAATATTCTGCAGAAACTGAAGGTGAGTTGATGCATGCTTACGCGCTAACTTTACAGTTAGCGCCCGGAATCATTAAGAATTAATCAATCAACCCTCACACAATACTTGAACATTATCTTACAACATATTTCCAAATGTCATTAAACGATGAAAATCGATACACAAGTTTAAGTATGAATTTGGCATTTGGAATGGGACTGATCCGAATTTTATAAATAATTGTATCACAAATTCCACACACAAATCGGGCGTAGGGCATCAATTGATGCCACTTCAGTGCCTCTGACGGGAGGTCCTAGGTTCGAGTCCCAAGGGTGCGGTGGCAGAATTTTCGACACTAATTTGTTGCAGTCTGTGTCTGGAGGAGAATTCTAGCGGCCTGCTGCTGTCATCGGTAGTTTCTCAGTTTTTCATAGTTTTCCGTAGCTTCAGTACTCTAAACAAAGGGACCACGGACCGATCGCGATTTTTCTTTCCCCTTCCTCATCTCTTACACACACACACACACACACACACACACACACACACTAACGTGCGCTACACTATGCCGGGAGACCGGTTGGGAGCTTGGAGCTTGCCCCGGCTGGGTCTGTACCCCGCTGGTGAGAGATACCTGGTTGCGAAAAACCCAGCTAGGCGACGATAGGTCAGCTCCAGATCTCGCCATCCACTGGAGGATGACCATTGACGCCACACGGGAAAAATACATGCACTATACTTACGGGACCGATGACTTTAACAGTTAGCTCCCGGAATCACTAAGAATTTTTTAATCAATCAATCCACACACAATACATGAGAATTATCTTCCAACATATTTGCAAATGACATTAAACGATTAAAATCGATGCACATGTTTAAGTATGAATTTGGCATTTGGGGTAGGATTCATTCGACTTTTGCCAGCTAGCGGTGTTTCTAGACCTGAGGCCTGTTCTAATTTATTATTCACACCTGAGGGGAAGGTGATAATAATCTGGGATACAATATAGCCTATTACTCTAAAGACCTAGGACAAAAACTCTCTAAATTCTTCAGCTACTTGGTACAATGAAGCAACATCTGCTAAAGAAAGTAAGAAAAGATACTGTTCTTAAATTCTATAGAACTATGGCGGTTCCAGCCCTCTTGTATGGTTCAGACGTATGGACAATAAAAACTCAACAGAGAAAAAAGATTGAAGCAGCAGAAATGAGATTGCTGGATACTCTTTGAGGGACCACAAGGAAAATGAAGACATTAGGTTAGAACTTCAAGTTTGCAATATAGGCCAAATATTAGATTCACGTAGATCTCGATAGTACGACCATCTTCAGAGAATGGATAGTTCGCTTACCCCTCTTCAAAGTTTTGGATACAGGCTGCAAAGCAGAAGAAATGTAGGACGTCCACGACTGCGATGAAATGATCAATTGAAACTCCTGGAGACGGAACGGGCGTAAATGCCTAATCCATGCAGGCCTAAAGGCCTAATCCATGATGATGGCCTGAGGGAAGGGTGATATGTGGCAAGCCCCACGAATTCCCTTTACCGAATTAAGCTACTTGGCCTGTCTAAGATATTCTTTCGTCACACAGATTTAGAAACTGAGGCGATTGCATTAGAAAGGTACAGTTTTACTTTGGCTCCCACAGGGAATCGATGTCCGAACAGCCTCACAGAAATCTAGCCCGCGGTCCGTGAGCCACTAAAATTCAAAACTACGAAATACAGCTACTAACTACAAACTACCAACTACAAAAATTCACATACAATACGTTATCATTATTTTACAATACATTGCAAATTTATATTAAGGGATATGGAATGCCTTATCCTGACAATGTAAAATATTTGTCTAATTCTCAGAATCTATTATGAAACTTACGAATTTTTTTACAGGTTACAGATATATTACTCATAATAACACTGAAACAACGGTGTTTAAATGAATTTACGTCTTTTGTAGATGAAAATATTTTTTTATTATTCAATATTTAACACGTTTTTTGGTAAATATAATGCAGTATAATCTAAGGTAATCAGAAGGTAAGGTAATCAGAAACAAATTGTTTCAGTAAATGTAGACCTTTATTCACACCTCTTGCCAATTCTAGTTTCCTATTACAAATGTATGTTCAAAAAAGGTACATTTATTTAAAAAACAACATTCAGGATATGAGCTTTAAAGAAGCAACCCTCAGAACACACCAGCGTTTTGATTTTTTATTTATTTTTACGTCAAGGAACAGTTGAATATGCGTATGACGTGCTATGGGGAAAAGTGAATTGTGTGCACATTTTCAAAATTCTGTGATCCCTACACTAAGTCATATACTACTTACATTTTGAAGAAAAAAAATTTAAAAAATTTAAGAAAATAAAAAAAAACTCCTTGGCTGCAGTGGTACTCTCGTTAGTAATGTTTGATGATCATAAAATTGTTGCAGGGTAACGTTGGCACCACTTCAGCTAAAAAACAATCGACAAATATCTTATTAAATAATATTTATTCGTTCTTTTCTAAAAAGTAGCGAAAAAGACCGAAATATGGGGGCGTTTATGGGGATTGTGGCACACCTAAACCCATTTTAACCCCTCAACCGAAACGGGTTTTATTGCTGCCGGTATTGTTCTTGCATGGAAAACTAACTTTTTTTCACACTTTGTCATTGACATCGATATTTTTTATGCAAAGCACGAGGATTTTAAAAAAATGTCGATTTTTTCGATTCCGGTATTTTTATTACAAATGTATCCGATATATATTGCGACGGAACACACGTCGTGGCCTTCCCTCCGACGCGCCGCGCATAATACAACTCTGTTGCGAGAAGGAGTCGTTAGCCCTAAGGATGTGTGAGATCGCGTGGGCGTTACCGGCGTCGTTCGACAGTCCACTGCCGTCCCGTCGTCGGACCCCTCGAGTTGTTTTGAATCGTTTGACTGGATGAGGCTTATGTCTGAAAATGCACCTGGGTGGGGAATGCGGGCAGGTTTGTACTCAAAGCAAAACACTTGTGGCTCTGGCATACAAGGCTGTATATTCTACAATCAAGAAACAAAAAAAAAACACAACACACAAATTCAACCAAAAATAACAGCCCTTCACAAATAATCACATTTAGAACACAACCTTCTTGCTCGGAAATGCATATTCGAAGCAGTTATCGCTACCTCATAAAAAACACCTTATTTCCTTATTCATTAAATAATTTGTAATTCATGCACCAGTTGGTGTAGGAATACCTTCGTCTTAAGGACACAAAGAACACAATTTTTTAAATTTCCTGCGCTAAATTGCTTTCGTTTCTTAAAAGTGGTTTTTAATTCACAATACACTTCAACCACCAATGCTTAGAAAACTCAGTACAGACCAAAGTTAAATTTACTATATGAACTTTGAACACTTTATAAACCTCTTTGAACACTCAATTAACTGGGTGACTTGTTTAAAGCAAATTAATCACTTATGTTCTTAACATAACTTTCATTCAAGGGTTCCACACGCCAGCATTCACAAATGTGGCTTGAAATGCGTAATATTTGAAAAGCTTTTAAAAGAATAGTGTGGTTTAACATTGTTCGATTACATCTTTCTCGTTTCTGCAACCGTTCTGTCGCACGGGTACTCACGCTTCTCCAATGGGGTTTTACGTGAACTGGCCTAGTCGAGTGCTGCGAGCGGCGCCTTGGCGCCTCGGCGTTTGGGGACGTGGCGATCGCGCCCTACGCGACCTCCGGGCTCTCGTTGCGCTGGTCGCGACGGCTCGTGCTGGCGACGCGCCGGGGTAGCCTGGCCTCCACGATCCTCCGCCCCTCCTTCCGCTGCGTTTCCGCACCAATTTTCTCGGCTGAGAATTGCCTCGGCCTCGCCTCTGCGCCCGTCTTCCTTCCCCAACACAAATGCTTCTCTGGCGGTGTTTTCAGGAATGGTTATCGCCTTGGCTCCTTGCTTCAGTGATGTGACGTAGCGGCGATGCAGAAAACTGTTCGGCGTACGCCGGAAAAGAGTCCGATTCAGCCCTCACTGAACTCACATAATTCGCTCCCACTGGTACACGTTTCTTTTCCGTTGTGAATTATCAACAAAAAAAACGAGTACAATGTTCGTTCTCTTCCCGTATTCGGATGAAACAATCTCGCGTGAAGTTCACTGCTAGCGACTCGCGACCGGTTTCTCTTCACTAACCATCACTTATAACGGTTTTTACGTGATTTGTGAGACGCGTTCCGCAGCGATCCGTCCTCCTCCGAGATTTTTCTGATACCGGCCAATCACAAGATCTCGTTCCCAAGCTTATCTTTCGAATTTCTTATTCGTGGACAAGCGTTTCGCTCGACGCGGCCACGGCCGACGTAAGACAGTGACGGGGTTCTCGCGCCGCGTTCAAATTAGCGAACTGCCGAAGACGGTATTTTGGGAATTTTTATATATGGTCCGGTCCGTTACCAGGGCATATATTCGAGCTCGTCTCATATATATATAACCCGAAAAGTAAGCAAATTTTTGAAAAATTGTACATTACCTTATTTCAAAATCTATCTTTAATAAACAGATTTCATTAAAAGAAAAATCATTCTTTAATATCTTAGTTGTATAAACATGAAGCCAGCGCCGATCTCTTCAACGTCCTTCATACTAACAACGAAATATAATCAAAAACGATAGAACCATTTTTTTGAAAATTTTGAAAATGTTCCTGGGGATTCGTGAAAAGTACTCTCTAAAATTAAACAAAAGGTGCTACAGAATGTCACAGACTTTTCTCTAAAATTTTGTAATTCGCTTGGTGTGGACTGGTACTGTACCGTCTTGCCCTTCCTTGTTACCAGCTACCATCTATCGCCGCCGAAAGTATGCTTTTCTGAAATTTTCTCAACTTTTCGGTTTCCAAATAGTAGAACTAAAATATTATTTTTAGAATATTAAAGAAGAAAAAAACGTGGTCCTAAATAGCAATTTTGATTGAAAAAATTGGAGCCGTCTTTAAGAAAACGGCGAAAAGCGTTTCTGTAAATACGAAATTTGATGCTATTTGTCACAGAAATCTATTGAGTTTTCGAAAACTTAATTTGAAGTAATTTGAAGAAAAATACAAATTGATGGAGATGTGCATATTAACGGCTTGAGAGATATTTACAGAACATTACATTTGTGTAATTTTGGAAAAAATAAAACAATACACCAAAATGAACTTTACATCATATTAAACAGTGCAATTAGCACTATCCGTTGGAAAGTATTGAAGCAAAAATTTGAAGCCAAATTTGAGAAAGTTCCGTTTCAGCGTTTCTGAAAATGCTTAAGTTTGTCTTCATTTTAACAGAAAACTGTTCAGTTTTCTAGAAACTTTATTTGACATTATTTAAAGCACATCTACTTATAAGTACGAAAATGTGATGAAATCGCCTCTAATGTTAATATTGCTGACTTAAGAGACAAATCAAAATAATGTTTTTGTAATTTTTCAAAAAAACAAAAACAAGAATAGACCAATATGAAGTTTCTGTCATCATATACAGTGCATTTAACACTATCAATACCAAAAATTTAAAGAAAAATTTTGGAGCTCTTTTGAGAAAATCTTGTTTTTATTATGTTTTTTAAATTGCAAATATGTCATGCACTATTGCACGAAAACTACTAAGATTTTCAAAAATATTTACATGACATTAATGAAAAAACTACGTATGCAACAAATTTAATTTGTAGGAAAAATCTGTCTTTAATTTATTAGTTGTAGGTTGACGCCTAAATAATATTCAAATTTTTGCAATTTTCGAAAATTCAGAGTTAACAGTAAAAATCAGACCTATGCCACGTTAATAAATGTATTTTACTCTATTCTTACAAGAAATTTAAAGAAAAATTTGGAGCCGTTCTTGAGAAAATTTTGAAAATGTCTGGGGGGCTTCATGTAAAGTACCCGAAAATATTAAAGAATGTTTCTCAAAATTTCAAACCTTCAACTACAGCCAGATCGACATAGGTTTCTTCAATTTTAAAAAGATCGTACGTGTGGTTTAGGCGCTAGTAGTGTTCACAGACGGACTGACAGACAGACCTACAGGCGGACGGCCGGACAGGCGGACAGGCGGACAGGCGGACGGACAGACGGATGGACGGACGGACGATTTGCTTCCAATCAGTTTTTCGGCATCAAGAACCCACAAAACAGCTATTCTGGCTACACCACGTGTTAGAGGATTTTTTCTCTTAATATAGCAACTGGTTTAATACGCTTTTTCGCCACCAGAGCTCGGCAATGATTTTTTTCCGCCGAAAATTCCCCGTTTTTTGTGTATCCTTTCATAACTTTCTCTATACTACGTATCTTACTCCGTATATACGTATGTATACGAGGAAGTAAAAATCGGTTGCAAATTCAAGGAGCCCCGACAGTCAGATCAATTGTGGAATATCAATTTTGGAGAAAATTAACTGAACGGTTTAGGGCGCTAGCGTTGTTAACAGACGGACAGACGGGCGGACAGACGCTTTGCCTTCATTCAATTTTTAGGCATCAAGGACCCAAAAAATATGTATTCTGGATAACCACGTGATAAAGGATTTTCTTTCTAAATTTGGGAACTATATTTATCCCCTTTTTCATTACGAGGGCGCGGCAATAAGAATTTTTCTGCCGAAAATCCACGTTTTTTGCACAGCATTACGTAACTTTCTCTCTGCTGCGTAAGCGATAGCGGGAAAATAAATCCTAATGCGATATTCAGAGCCTATGACACATCGTTTCTTGGTTTTCACCGTGGAAACGCCTGTGGGAGTGCATGTGTGTTACTATTTGTGCGTATGCCCGTTTCTTTACTTCGTAATCAGCGAATTTATCTTTTCAGACTTAAACCTGTTTTATGTACGATTGGGCGACGTTGTAATTTGCAGTCCAGCAGTAGCCCTCGGGGTCATTATTGTTATGAATGGTGCAAAACTGTTCTAATTCCTCAACGTATTTTACTTATAGGATATTGTTGTTGTTGTTATTATTTTTTGTGGTCGCGAATTGGCCGTTTAAGACCACTCGTGTATACGTGCACTTACTGAGGCCCCAGTTTCATTTATCCTGTGGCGACTTCATGTACCTCCTCTACAGGAGGATCAGCATTATGCTGAATCCGATTTTTATCCCTCAGGGTTGCTATGGAGAATGAGATATAGAATGATGATGATGATAATAATGAAGGATGAATAGACGACACACACAAACAGAAATACACCCATGCGCGTGGCGGGACTCGAATCCGCGATTCTTCCGTCCGAGATCGCCACGGCCCTACTGCCTTAGCGATCTCGGCTATCCGGATCGGCATTATCATCATTATTGTTATTATTGTTGTTATTGTTATTATTGTTATTGTTATTATCGTTATTATTGTTATTATTGTTACTATTGTTATTATTGTTACTATTGTTACTACTGTTGTTATTATTGCTATTGTTATTATTATTGTTATTGTTTTTTTTATTATTGTTATTATTGTGGATTTTTTATCATTTTGCAGCCTGATATTATGGACTTGTGTACCAAAATCAACGATCCCAAACCGGACTCATTCAATGTAATCACTCATGGGGATTTCTGGGTGAACAATATGATGTTCCGATACGAAAATGGAGAGCCAGTTGAATTTCGAATGGTGGACCTGCAGGTAAGAACAAGCAAGAGAACAAAATTGAAAGGAGTAGTGAACACATTTCTTATGACATAATAATCAAAATTGTTACACATGTTTAAATGCAAAGTGAAAACTTTCCTGGTGAATCAATGTTCCTAAATAAGTGGAGATTTTGATAATGATGTAAACCCATTAGATCCTATTTCTATTAAATAATAATAAAACTCTGAAATGCTTTTAAGAAATAATGTACTTCATATTCTGGATAATGGTAATCAGGTATACCTGGCACTTTCCCTGCATCTATTGAGCAAATGTTGAGATGACTTCGAGTTATTCTTCTGAACATAAATGTAGCTTCACTATACGCATGTTTTTTTCTCAATATCTGTCTCTGCTACTAAAGAGAGAAGTAGAATGAGAGGTTATTTGGTCAGCAATACTGTGGAATCAAATCTTTACTAGTTTAGTCGATGCCAATATCCATTTTGTATTACACGGGATCGAAAATGTATAATTTTCAAATGAGGCTAACCTCATTCTTTGGAAATTTTATTTATCCATTATGCATAGTAAAGGAGACGGGAGTTGATTTGAAAGCTCAAGAAAACGCGGGGAACTTTTACCTCTTCGTCCTCCGTCACATACAATTTCTTACTGTTTTTGAAGAAAAATGAAATTGAAGTCGTTGGCTTCTCTGCGGTAGGGATTGATTGATTTTTTCATGTTTCCGGGCGCGTCAACTGCTTCAGTCATTAGTCCCGTTAGTGTAGTGCATGTTTTCTCGGGAGATGGCGGTGATCTTCCCCCGCTGGATGGCGAGATCCGGCGCCGACCCACCGCCGGCTAGTGGGGTTTCCCCCTAACCAGGACTCTCCCACCAGCGGGGCACCGCCCCAGCCGGGACAATCTCTAAGCTCCCGACCGATCTCCCGGGATATGTGGTAGTGTAGTGCATGTTAGTGTAAGTGTGTGTGTAAAGGGAGAGGATAGGACAAGGAAGAGGAAGGACAGATCGCGCGCGGTCCGTGGCCCGTTTGGTAGGGCACTGCTCCGCCATTCGCCTGGTGTTGATCGGAGAAACCACGGAAAACTACCGATCAGAGCAGCCGGCCGCTAGAATTCTCCCCCAGTCTAGTAGTAGTTATTTATATAGAGATACAGATTTTGGGTAATGTGAACATTAATCGTGAATTAGCCAGATTTGCATAGAACACAGTACATGTGTAACAATCTACTTTTCTCTTTCAGTTGTCGCATGTGGCTTCGCCGGCAATAGATCTTCTCTACTTCCTCACCACAAGCGTCAGTGCTGACGTCTACCTGAATCACCGGGACCTGGTCCTCCGCGAATACCTCTTCTCTTTGGAAGAAACATTGGAACTCCTTGGAATAAAGGTGAGCATCTGGTGAGGTAGATTCGTAGATTCAATCATCATTGCTTGTCACATATCGTCACTTTTCCGGATCAATTTTCCAACTCAAAAAAGCAACAATTGAGAAGTTAAGGCGAATCGGTCCAAAAACTGCCGATCAGAGCAGCCGGCCGCTAGAATTCTCCTCCAGACAGCAGCTAAAATCGCCCTAGCTATCTAGCCGGAGTCAAAAATCCTGCCAACCGACGGTGGAATCCCAGGACCTTCCGGGCAGAGACACTGTAATGACATCAGTTGATGCCCTGAGCTACCTCTCCCGGTTGAATTACAAGAGGTGCCTCTACTAAAATACCTTAACGATGCAGCAGCATTTCCTAGCCTAAAGAAAGGTGGGACAGAAAACTAACCTGTGGTCCATCGTTGACTGTCTCACCCCTATCAGGGTGCTATTGTTAATTTATGCGGTTTAAATTGCTATCTACAGATCTCTTCATTGCTGTGATTGACGATTCGTGTGACCGGTAGCGGTAGCTCAGTGCATCAACTGATGTCACTGCAGCGCCTCTAACCGCGAGGTCCTAGGTTCGAGTCTTGACGGCGACAGGATTTTTGACACTAGCTTTTCAGCTGGGTCAAATTCAGTCGCTATCTGGAGGAGAATTCTAGCGGCCGGCGGCTCTGATCGGTAGTTTTCGGTGGTTTCTACGATCAACACCAGGCGAATGCTGGAGCACTACCCTACCAAACGGGCCACGGACCGCGCGCGATCTGTCTTTCCTCTTCCTTGTCCTATTCTCTCCCCTTACACGTACACTTACACTAATATGCACTACACTACCACATATTCCGGGAGATCGGTCGGGAGCTGAGAGTTTGTCCCGGCTGGGGCGGTGCCCCGTTGGTGGGAGAGTCCTGGTTAGGGGAAAACCCCACTAGTCGACGGTAGGTCGGCGCCGGAATTCTTCTCCGGTCGGTTTCGGGAAAGGTCACCGCTATCTTCCGCGAAAGAACATGCACTACACTAACGGGACTAATGACCAAAAAAGTTGTCGCGCCCGGAAACACGAAAAAATCAATCAATCTACGATTCGTGTGCTTTCAGGCACCGCCGAGGGAGGCGTTCCTAGCAGCAATGCAAGACCACGGAATAATGGCCGTGTTTGGCGCACTGTGCGTCAAACCGTTATCCCTGACTCAAAGCACTCCCGACCTCGAAGCCAGCAACGTCGGGGACCATTCGGGAATCGCCTTCATGTATCAGACTCCGCACATCAAACGCTGGCTGCGAACCACATTGCAGGAATTCAGCCAGAAGGGGTGGCTGAAGGACTAACAAGACTCGAAACGAAATAATCCTGACGTCAGGAGATGATTTCTAAAATTGCATTTACGTTTCAGGTTCATTTCTAATTAAAAATGACAAAAGGATCTAAAAGTATTTATATACGTTGATGTATTTTGTACCTTTAAAATAAATGATTACCTTTTATTTCCAACTAATTTTATTAGTTCCTTTAATACATCCTACATCATATAAGTAGTACATGATATACGATCGTATATCAAACGCTGGCTACAAACCACACTACAGTAGTTCAGCCAGAAGTTGTGGCTAAAGAAGTAACAAGACTCGAAACGAAATAATCCTGAATCCAGGAGATTATTTCTAATATTGCATTTGTTTCAGGTTCATTTTGAATTAAAAATGACAAAAAGGGCTGAAATTATTCATACACGTTGAAGTATTTTGTAACTTTAAAATAAATAATTACTTTTTTGTTTCAAACTAATTTTATTTATTTCCTGTAATACATCCTACAGTATAAGAGTACATCAGAGGCACTGCAGTGACATCAGTTCATGCCCTGAACCACTTCTCATGATTCACTTACAGGTTCTAGGGTTCGAGTCCCGAAGATGGCGGATTTTCGACAACTACCTAAATAGCTAGGTCACATGCACTAGACGTGTGGGGAAGTCTTTTAGGTGTCAACATCTGTCATCGTAAGTTTTTTGTGATTTCTCCGTTCAATACCAGGTCAATGTAGGAGTAGTGCCCTGAAAAACGGGCCACGAATTGGGATGGCAAAAAAATATATGTTTTTAAATATCGATGTTTTCCACCGGAAACATCGATATATTAACATACATATTTTGCTTACGATGTTTTCTTCACATCGATATTTTCTTGCAAAAACATCTATGTTTCTTTTTTTTTTTTAAATAGTGGGGTTTAGGCACGTTGTAGAGTAGCAGGAATCCACAGGAATATCGTTGTTTTGCGTCATCCTCTTTATCACGCTACACATTTGGCCTGCGCAATCTGAGGGACTTTTAGATGGTTATACTTCGATGCTGTATGAGTGGAAGTGACTAAAGGTAAAGTAGCGAAACACGATGTTCTTCATTGTTATTTTTATTCTCTATATTCGAAAATAATTTTTATTAACATACTACTAACATGCTGGTAACCAAACAATAGAATATATGTCTTTTACGTACTGTAATTGAAAAATAGATAGAAAAGTAATATGTTAATGAGTCTACAATTAAAACATCGATGTTTTAAACATCGATGTGTTTTCGTCAATGTTTTCAATCCTTTAGCGATGTATCGAAACATGGATGTATCGATGTTTTGATGAAATTTGTCATCACTAGCCACGAACCACGCGCTTTCCTTCCTCTACTTTGATTTATCATCTCCTCCCTCTTTATCTCCGTCTACCTCTCTCACACACACATTCACACCCATGTACTATATCATCAAACATATCAGGAGACCAGTCGTGAACTTAGAGCTTGACCTGGCTGGGGCAGTGTCCCGTTGGAGAGATACCTCGGGGAGAAATTCTATTTAATTTTGACATCATCGGATATAGTGAACCTCTGATATAGTGAACCACACATGTTACTCCCCAGAAGTTCGTTATAACCGAAGTCGACTGTACTAAACAAGAGGATAGCAGAGAAGAAATGGATTTAGTGCAGATAAGAATCGAAATACTATAACCTAAACCTTGCAATTAATTTCACGAACACAGCAGGACCGGGAGGTCCTAGGTTCGAGTCCGGACGGCGGCAGGATTTTCGACACTACTTCTTCAGCTAGTTCGAATTCAGTCGCTGTCTGGAGGAGAATTCTAGCGGCCGGCTGCTTTGATCGGTTGTTTTCCGTAGTTTCTCCGATCAACACCAGGCGAATGCCGGAGCAATACTCTACCAAACGGGCCACGGACCGCGCGCGATCTGTCCTTCCCGTTCCTTGTCCTATCCTCTCCCCTAATACGCACACTTACACTGACATACACTACACTACCACACATGCCAGGAGACCGGTTGGGAAGCTCAGAGCTTGTCCGGGCTGGGGCGGTGCCCCGCTGGTGGGAGAGTCCTGGTTAGGGGGAAAACCCCACTAGCCGACGGTAGGTCGGCGTCGGATCTCGCCATCCAGCGGAGGAAGATCACCGCCATCTCCCGAGAAAAAACATGCACTACACTTACAGGACTAATGACCTAAGCTGTTGACGGGCCCAGAATCACCTACGAACGCACCGTAGCAGCTGATGAAATATCAGAGGCAGCACTGGAAAAATCGCAGTGTAGGGCTTTCCCGCGGATGGCGGGCGGCTCAACAACACTGCGAATTCTCAGACGTTTAATTATCTTGTGACGTTACTGTGACTGTGCGCGTCTCAAGGTCTCGAACGGCCGCGGGGCTTGCGGGTTGCGTAACAACCGACTGCAATCGAAAACGGGCAGCGAGCTGCAAAGAAGGGACTCCGCACCTTTTCCTCGTGGTCAATCCAAGACCCGCTGCATTTCGTTGTTGAGTTGTTCCGCGCGGTATTTTATTGTTTTGAATACGGTGGAATATAATAGATTAGCCTTCAGATAGGTCAATTTGGTTGATAAAGAGATTGTTAGTGTGTTTTGTGTAGTGATTTATTGTTCCGAAAAGCACGGTTTATGTTCTAGGCTTCAGGAACTGAAGAGCATTTGGTAAGTGAAACTTAAGTCACATTGTATTTATTGCGATATATATATATATATATATATATATATATATATATATATATATATATATATTTCATTTCGTCATATATATATATATATATATATATATATATATATATATATATATAAGACAATTAATTTCGTCGATCTTCAAATATATAATAAACACGTCATTCTTTTTCCGTAATTCGATAAAAAATTAATAATAATGAAGTGAACAATAATTTTATTAAGCTGAGCTAATAACATACATTAATAGATTTGTGATCTTTAGTTCAATATTATCAAACGCACGGAATAAGCGTCACTGTGAATATCCCGCATTAATAAATCAGCTTTCAATTATATTTTGCTCTTAAACGTTTTTTACTTAAAATTAAGCAGTTTCGCCATGAAAATCATGAGTCATAACTCTCGAATTAACTCTAAACAAGAGATACTTCAAAATCATATACTTTTTGGCAATATTATATAAGAAAATGTCCCCAAATTCTCATTACAAATCGAATAACAAATGCTCGTTTCCATCTGTGTTAAGAATTCCCCATGTATGTGTTGGGCCAGGGATATCAGAATTTAAGAAAACGTTCACAGATTATATTTCTCCCCATAGTACGTCACGCCCAGTTTTTACCTTTTTTTTTCGACGAAAAAAATATATTTAAATAAAGCAAAGTCTCGTACTAGTTCCATGAGTGCCCAACAAACAGAAGAATTCAAAATAATTTTGCACTCACAGCTCGACAAATGAAGCGCGGAAAATTCAAAAATTCAGTTCCAAAAATTTGAAATTGCGCCAACCTACTCGTATATGAAAACAATTGTACATGAAAGGTTTTAAAGAACTGACTTTTTAGAACCGATTTCATGCAAAAAATCATCCCTATCATCAATATTGTATTTTTGCAATGTTAATTTTTGGTTCGCAAATTATGAAAATACAGATTGTGAAATTGGGATCAGAATAATTCTATTTACCACACTTTGTTGTATATAAGGAAAATGTTAAAAAAAATGTAATATCGTTTTTAAAAAATATTTAAAATGGTTTGAAAATCGCCTCTTTGTCGCAAAATTACGCAATAAATACTCATATGTTTGAAAAAATGAACATAACCTTATTAAAAGATATGTTTCTGATAAACATATTTCATCTACGTAAATATCCTCTATTTTGAATATTTTAGTTATAGGAAGACGGCGAAAAATATTAAGCTTTGCAATTTCCGAAAAGGCATCGTTAGTTTAACGATAACGTGACCGTTTCCATCTGTTATCATTAGCAGTTTAACGAAATGAGACCTGCACTATTCTCTTAAATGTCCTTCACACTATCCAACAAAAAATGTAATCAAAAACGTTGGAGCCATTTTTTCAGAAATTTTGAAAATGTACCAGGGGCGGCATATAAAATACCTTCCCAAATTATAACATCGGTTTTAAATTCACGGGGCTGCAACATCCATCAGATCGACTGGGGAATATAAAATTTGGAGAAAATCGGCTGAACAGCTTAGCCGGTAACGTTGTTTACTGAATGACATACAGCCGTTTTGCCGTCAATCAACTTTTCGGTATCAGGGACCCCAAAACATGGATTATGGCTACGCCACGTGTTACACGATATTTTTTATAAATTTAGCAACTGAATTTATACACTCTTTGGGTACCAGGGCCCGCCAATAAGCGTTTTTCTGTCGAAAATTAAAAAGAAAGATAAAAAGAAAGAAAAATACATTAATTCGTACATTAATTCTGATTTTAAAAAAGTTGGTTGCTTGTGTTGGCAATGATGTCAATGGCTTCATTCATATGAGTGTTCCATTGATGAATATTGTATATTTTACATTGTGCAAACCCCAGTTGACACGTACTCTGATTGTTACAAAAAAAATTTAATTAAAATAAATAAATAAACAAATAAAACAACAAAAACTGACCCTATGAATTCAAGTAATATAAAATATCAACGCACATTCACCGGAAGTACGTAAAATTTACTATTATTTACAGTTTCTCTCAATTCTCAAGATATCTATTAATGGTAGTTTAATAATAATTTTTAATAAAAATAATTGTTAACAATTGTTTTTCCGCAACACGTGGTCGGAGGAAAAAAAGGAAAATAAATAAATAAATGAATAATAAAAATAAAACCGGATACGCATGGTTCTGGCATGGAGTTGTTCAGCACGTCGTCCTGACCATACACTGTTTTTTTATTCACTTACTTTCTGGCCATGGACCTGATTGGACTTGCAATGGACTTGCTGTGCTTTAGCAACTCTATATTGGAGTTGGGCTGTTGGCGAACATGACGTTTGACCAGTTTGTGAGTACCGTTTATATTACCGTGGCTTACACACAAACACACGCACACGCACACGCACACGCACGCGCACGCGCACGCGCACGCGCACACGCACACGCACACACGCGCACACACACACACACACACACAAACACACACACGCACACGCACACACACACACACATATATATGTATATATATATGTATGTATGTATAAAATTTATTTATTTTCTTCACGTATGTTGATTCATGGCATATATTGTGTGATTTCTAATGTTGTTGTTCAGACGAGTTGTCTTTATTCCTAGTGATTGTGTTTATTGTAGCCCTGATGGAGGAATTAAATATTCCGAAACGTTGGCAAACTAGTGTGTTTCATTAATTGACCGATCCCGTGATCCATATTCTACAACTTATTAACGGTCGTGAATTCTACAGTGGTTAATTCGTGCATATAACGACTACCAACACATTTGCTTATCATGTTCAACAGACGTTTCTCTTATCAGGGAAACTCTTCACTATCATTACAGAACATCCTAATCTTATCAGTTGTCAGTACGCAATCGACCAGAGCCTCAGACCTTATTTGTGGGAATTGTTCATTTGATCCTCGGTGGCAGCTGTAGGTGAGTCCTTAATTCTAGACATAAAGTTGGAATGTGGTAGACAGAGCTTTGTGAGTACCGTAATTGAAGCAACAGCGAATCAAAAGCTTCGGCATTTGCACAATATTGAAATCTCAGATTATATAATACGAAGCGTCAGTTTTGCTGTAGTAAGTCGTTCAGAGGTGTTAGTGTGTTGTTGGTTTTGCTGTTATGAAATTAATTGCCGGGCGCTGACAATAAAAAAGTGGGTAAATCCAGTTGTTAAATTTTAAAAACATCCTTTAACATGTGTAGTCAGAATCCCTGTTTTGTTAGTCCTAGATGCCTAAAAACCAATTGAAAGCAAAACGTTCGTCAAAACGTCCGTTCGTCTGTCCGTCCGGCCTGTGCGTCCGTCTGTGTGTCCGTCCGTGAAAACTGCTAGTGCTTAAACCATGCGTAGGATCTTTTCCAAATTGAAGAATCCTGTGCATCTGGCGCTAGTTGAAGCTTTGAGATTCTGAAAAACATTCGTTAAAATTTGGGGGTACTATACATACCAAACATTTTCAAAATTTTCTTAAAAACGGCTCCAAATTTTTTATTTAAATTTCTTGTAAAAATAGAGTAGAATACACTTGTAAAGGTGGCATAGGTCCAGTTTTCACGGTTAACTCTGAATTTTTGGGAATTGCAGAAGTTTGAATTTTTATCGTCGTCTTTCTACAACTATAAAAATTTAAAACAGAGATTTTTCGTTCAAATGAAATTTGTTGTCCATACATGTTCTTTCACAAATGTCATATAGATATTTTTGGAAATTTTAGTAGTTTTCGTGTAATAGTGCGTGAAATATTTGCGATTTTAAAAATTACAACAACAAGATTTTCTGAAAAACGACTCCATAATTTTCTTTAAATTTTTGGTTGGGTTAGTGCCAAACAAACCCTATACGATGACATCAACGCCATATTGCTCTATTCTTTTTAAATACAAAGGAATACAAAGACAAATATGTAATTTTTTTGACACGTCGGGAATATTTACATTAGAGGCGATTTCCTTATCTTACTTTGTTTTATGAGTATATTTGCTTTAAATAATGACAAAAAAATTTCTCGAAAAGTCAACATTTATTTGTTAAAATGAGTTCGGAATTCCGCATGTTTAGAAACGCTCAAAAGCCATTTCCTCAAAAATTGCTCCAAATGTTTTCTTTAAACTTTTCCACTGGGTTGTGTTAATTGCACTGTTTAATATGCCATAAAGTTCATTTTCGTGCAGTCTTTTTTTTAAGAATTATACACATGTAATTTTTTTAAATATCTCTCACTCCGTTAATGTGCACATTTTCAGCAATTTGTTTACATAATTTAATTAGTGAGTAGACGTTCTTGAAATGACTTTAAATGAATTTTTTCGAAAACTTAATAAATCCGGTGAGAAATTTTCGCATTTATAGTAACCCTTATCGCCATTATCTTAAAAACAGGTCTCAATTTTTCAATAAAAAATTATATTTAGGAAGTCTTAGCCTTCTTAAATATACTTAAAATCATATTTCGGTTGTACTCCTAGGAAACCAAAAAGTAGAGAAAATGTCGAAAAGATGCGATAGATGGCAGCAAGGTAGAAAGGAGGGGCAAGATTGTCGTCAACCAGTCCACACCAAGAATATTAGAAAACTTCACTGCGAGAAGCATCAACTGATGTCACTGCAGCGCCTCTGACCGGGATCCCCTAGGTTCGAGTCCTGACGGCGGCAGGATTTTTTACACTAGCTTTTCAGCTAGGTCGAATTCAGTCCCTTCCTGGAGGAGAATTCTACCTGCCGGCTGCTCTGATCGGTAGTTTTCCGTGGTTTCTCCGATTAACACCAGGCGAATGCCGGAGCAGTACCCTACCAAACGGGCCACGGACCGCGCGCAATCTGTCCTTCCTCTTCCTTGTCCTCTCCTCTCCTCTTACACACACACTTACACTAACATGCACTACACTACCACATATTTCGGGAGACCGGTCCGGAGCTTCGAGCTTGTCCCGGCTGGGGCGGTGCCCCGCTGGTGGGAGAGTCCTGGTTAGGGGGAACCCCGCTAGCCGACGGTAGGTCGGTGCCGGATCTCGCCATGCAGCGGAGAAAGATCGCCGCATTCTCCGGAGAAAAATCATGCACTACACTAACGGGATTAATGACCGAAGCCGTTGACGCGCCCGGAAACACGAAAAAATCAATCAATCGATTGATGTTGACGCTACCTTCTCGGCGCTGACTGCTGAATAACTGTTTAGAAATTTTGATTCTCTTCCATACCGATTGTTCAAAATACAGTCGACTCCGCAGATAGTGAACTCGGATAGAGTAAACCCTCAGTGAATTATAGTGAACTCAAGTCATTGGTTCCCTTTCACTTACATTACAAATAAGCATAAGAATATTCGGTTATAGTGAACTTGAACTTCGGCTATAGTGAAATAAGTCGTGGAAATTAATTGCATCTATGTTATTAGGCGATTAAAAGGAATTTCGGAGAGTGATACGGTGTTTCAACAGTGCAAGAGGTATTGAAAGGTGTCTAGACTGCATTACGATACTTAGAGACAGAGAAAAATGCAGACTGAAGGGTGGAGAGAGCACAAACTCTGGAGAAAAACAGAGATATTTTTAATCAAAATTGTACGAAGCCATCAATTGCATATATTTGATTTTTTTAAATGCAAATAAAGATATTGAAATTTTCAGTTCATGCTGTTAATGAATTTTCCTGTACCTTTATATCAATAAAATAATCATTGTGGAGGAATTCCATTTAATTTTGACATCATCTGAAATAGTGAACCAAACTTGTTAGTCCCCAGAAGTTCACTATAACCGGAGTCGACTGTAACGTCTGCTTCTAACGACGAATTCCTACCTCCAAGTTCTTTTAACGTTAGCAGTTTGCCACTGTTTTCGACTAGCATTGTAATCTGTAAAAGGAATTCAGATGTCATTAAATAAAGTGTTTTTTCTGAAATGAAAAAAGTGAAAAATGTCTAATAATAACCTTGATATGTCCACATTTTCGATAAGTAATAAACAGTTTCAAAAATGAGAATTTCGTCCACAACGATGTGGGAGAGTAGGTCTCAAATCTTTCCATGGCAAATGCCAGCATAAATGTTTCATTTATTTAGTCAATATTCTAACATTAACACCAATGTTGAAAATCTTGGTATACTTTCTCATACCTTATCTTGGTTTCCAAGGGTAACAAGTCGAAACTTGCACCGCTTGCAAATTCTAAACCATCGTCTGGAATATTCTCTATCTTAAAATGTGGAACATACTACTCACACAACTTTTCTTGAACGATGACCTTGCTTTCCCCTCTCTTGAGCAATAAACAGTTGAAGGCAAAAGCTCGAAACGAGCATTAATGACGTTTCAAGCATTAAAATTTCGTTAGCGCGAAACAAGCTCGCCAAAGCTAGTTGCTTTCATAGTCGAGAACTTCTGTTCAGCTTTATTACCATTACTTAAAGAAATGACGAAGGTGGGTCCAGGTTCTTCAAGGGAGGCACCTAAAACTTCTATCTAGTGTCTCTGCTGTTTCTTTCCCAGAGCGATGGCCTGGGCGCACACGTAGCGGGTTTGACTTTGATTTTCTGAGGTTGACATTACTGTAAAAACTCTAGCGGTCAACTTTGTAACTAATACCGCCACTCCTCCCGCATTACTTCAATCAATCGTCCAAGAAAAGTTGCGCGAGTCGTACATATGTTTAAATGTGTGTAGAAACCAAACTATCGTGTCTCACGCAACAATAGAATCGAAATGAAAGACTGTCGCGTCTGATACATCGACGAATCGAATCGAATTGAAATGGAAGGAAGCCTTGCCCTCCTACGTATTAAAAGCAAAGATTTTTCTTATTTATATTATTTTTCTTATAAGAATATGGTATTACGAAATGTAATGAACGAAATAGGGCTGATAACACAAATAACGGGCTTGGTTGGTTATAAACATCGACTATCGAATCAGTTTTCAACTTTCAAGGGCGTCTATTATTTGATGTCTATCGGCCAAAGGACGTCAATAACTATTGCATGATTAAAGTCATTAAATTTTTTTATAAACTAAAATAATAACAGTCTCACAAACATCAATGGAAATATTTTTTTTTGGATAATTATGGATGAGATAAATATTTAGATTCGTACATTATTAACCGATACACGGATACCTGCAAATGACAAACGTTCCCTTTTGCCACCAATCTGTGTATATTTAAACTCTCCCAACTGACGTGCTTCTAACCGTCGTTTATTATACAGGTTTCTATACTTGGGTTTTTCTAACGTGGCGGCTGAGGGTAGTATCACCAAGATGGAATTCGGCACGACTTTTTGCATCTTTCTTGGTCCTGCCGCAAGTTGTCGCATGATCGCGACCGCATCTAGCAATGCTGCAGATCAAGCGACTCTAGCGTCAGGACTGAGAACGACTCCATAGGTCGTGTCGAATACCTCTTGGATATACTACCCTCAGCCGCCACGTTAGAAAAACCCAAGTATACAGCCAAAAGGAATCCTCTTTGCTCATCCCACAGGGTGCATAAGTGTCTGATGCACTTTCCAAAAACACATACCAAGTATCCTTTCGCTGATAAGGGCCCGCTACCCTGGAGACAAAGCCGTGGCGGCCAGTGGGATGCGAATTAGGAGGTGCAATATCCGAACTATCACACATTTTACTTCTTAAAAAAATTTCTTGAACGTGGAAAACTATAACATGTAGTGTACAACCGATATGCACGTATCGGGATTTATTTCCTTGTCTAAGACAACTGTTACGTTGATAACGGAAAATTCAATAGAGCACACGCGAAATTAAGAGATAAAAAAAAGTATTTCCATCAAACAAAACGGTAATTTGTGAAATCAGATGAAAGGGTCGGTATTCTTGGCTTAGTTGATAGGCGTGAACTCTGGCGAACAATACCCTAATAGCAGCAATCTCCTCCTTCCAACTCCCAGTACACGCCTTCACGGTTATATTGACTCGCACGCACTATTCTTGGGTTGTTCTTACGTGGCATCTGTGGGTAGTATCTTCAAGATGAAGATGGAATTCGGCACGACTTT
The DNA here is from genome assembly GCA_011170035.1 of Teleogryllus occipitalis. Classification (NCBI taxonomy): domain Eukaryota; kingdom Metazoa; phylum Arthropoda; class Insecta; order Orthoptera; family Gryllidae; genus Teleogryllus; species Teleogryllus occipitalis. The sequence goes on along the minus strand of BLKR01014814.1, from coordinate 72,014 downwards.
TTGCCCCATTCTCAGTCCTGACGCCCGAGTCGTTTGATCTGCAGCACTACTTGATACGGTCGCGATCATGCGACATCTAGCAGCACGACCAAGAAAGACGCAAAAGGTCGTGCCGAATTCTATCTTGGAGATACTACACAAAGATGCCACGTTAGAAAAAAACTATTATAGCTTCGGATAGAAATGCGAAATCCAGGATCTGGTCCATTCCATAAACATTAATCTTTTGCGAGATTCCACACGAAAAATTAAAAAAAAAATCGAATTTTGTTTTTAATCTTAAAATAATCTCTAAACTTTTCTTAACCATTTGATTAATTTATTGAAAAATTTTTGTTTTTTCGTCTGCTTTATTGTGTTATATATGTGCACATCAGGCTAATGTTTCAGAAGTTCCATGATTCCAGATAAACATAAATAGTTCTGAAACTATTGACTCGCGAAGGCTGTGGTTTTTTCAGTTTCAGATTCGATAATCTTGCTTATCCGTGAAATTTGGCGGGCGTGTTGTTTTTCTGTGTTTTTAAACTTAAGTGTTATTTTCCATCTCTTGGTGTATGCGGTGGGATAGCCTGGTGTGTGCAAGAAACGTTAACTAGTTCAAATGAAATGACAAAACCGAAAAGTGATTTTTAAATTCTTGTGAACACAGGAAATATCTTTATATCTCAAAAAACATGTATAGAAGCTGCAATATTATAATTTTACGTAACTTTTACCAATGTTACAGAAAATTATCTCGTGTCGTAGCACCATTAGTTTTATAATGTTTTAAATTTCCTTTTAAAATTGAATATATCTATGGAATTATGTTGTTTCAGAATTACTGCCCTATCGGGAATTATCCGCCATGGCCCAACCAACCGCCAATGAAATCGCCTCTGTTCCATGGATCGACAAAGCCTTCATTCTAAAAGCACTGCGCAACAGCGGAGACTCGAAGTCAAATGTCACAGACGTAACAGTTCGATATGCGGTGGCGTCTGGGGAAAACTACAGCAGCACCATCTACCGAGTGGAGGTCACACTGGATGATGGCCGCCAGCAATCTCTGATGGTGAAAGGTCCTTCTCTAGGAGAAGAATTGGCTACCTTCGCCAAAAAGGCTGGGATCTTTTGGAGAGAGGGTGGCATGATGGCTGACCTCATCCCTCAAATGGAGGTACAGTTTCATAGTATTGTTATGTTCGGAATAATACACGCTTTAACCAACACAGATTTATTAACACAGAAACTACATCAGGTACACTTCCAGAACCAAAAGAATGTAGCAAATCACAGCAGCCAAAGTCGAATACTAAATGTCCAGGAGATGTACCAAAAGTAGCAGGGTCTAACAGATAATCAATACAGAATTCCAAAATAACTTGCCGGGCCAACAATCACTTTATCACAGTACGTATCTCTTAGCCCTACTTCACACAATCACCAAACTCTAGCGCTCTCGTCTTCGGGCTGGCGGCGCCCGCTCCTAAAGCGGACGGTGCTGCAGATTCGCGACCCGGCTACTGGCTCTCTGGCCAGCTCGTCACTTGGGATTGGGCGGCGTTTCCCTTGCTCCGCTGCCTCCGCCGACTCCCTTAATTGCCGCCGAGCGCTGCCCTCTAGGCGCGCTCTTCAAAAGACGTTCACAGCCGCGACAAGTATGTCTACATATTAACACTTTTGCCCGTTACACTTTCGTCAAGCGTCAGTTATTTCGTTGGCGAAGCCGTCGTTGGTTTTATTTTTGTTTCCGAAAAAAATTCACTGGATTATATTGTCAATATAGTGATTTATGAATAAATGCGTGGAAAGTGAACCACATACAGACTCGCAAGAGAAAGGCAAAATCAAAAAAAGTTGTCGTCATTTTTGTTGAGTCGTTAGTTTGAAATTAACCGGTTAAGATAGCTCTTTCCTTTTCAAGCAGCACTCTTCTTTCTAATCGTTGAGCGAAAGGTCAGTGCTCGACTCCCGACGATCGCGAATTTTTGACAGGATCTTGAAAACTGGGTGGAATTCAACCATTTTCTGAAGGAGAATTCTATCTGTTGGCTTCCCTGAATGGTAGTTTTCCGTGATTCCTTCTATCAATAACCGGCGAATGCCGGAACAGGCCTCTAACAAAAGAGTCTCCGACCACCCGCGATCTTACTTTCTCCATTCTTGTCTACCTCATCCCCCTTACACACACACACACACACACAGTTCATGTATCACACTACCGCAGGGTGCTGGGAGCTTAGAGCTTGTACTGGAAAGGTGCAACGCTGGGAGATATAATGGTCCTGACGGCGGCAGGATTTTCGACACTAGCTTTTCAGCTAGGTAGAATTCAGTCGCTGTCTGGAGGAAAATTCTAGCGGCTGGTTGCTCTGATCGGTAGTTTTTCGTGGTTTCTCCGATCAACACCAGGCGAATGCCGGAGCAATATCCTAACCAACGGGCCACGGACCGCGCACTAACTGTCCTTCATCTTCCTTGTCCTATCCTCTCCCCTTATACACACACTTACACTAACATGCACTACACTACCACACATTCCTGGAGACCGGTCGTGAGCTTAGAGCTTGTCCCGACTGGGGCGGTGCCCCGTTGGTGGGAGAGTCCTGGTTAAGGGGAAACCCCACTAGCCGACGGTAGGTCGGCGCCGGATCTCGCCATCCAGCGGGGGAAGATCACCGCCATCTCCCGAGAAAACATGCACTACACTAACGGGAATAATGACTGAAGCAGTTGACGCGCCCGGAAGCACGAAAAAATCAATGAATCAATCAACATGAGTGTTGCCGCCCAATCTCACTTTCCAGCGGAGGTGGAACTCGGTCACTTCCCGGGATATAACATGCACTTCACCTACGGGTCTAATGCTGTAAGATTTGGCGCGAACAGAATCAATATTATTTTTAAACTAGAGCTAAAACAACGCGTACTTTCTGGCCTTTACTAATGGTTATATAATACTATTTATACCCTAATTTCTCTTCGAATTAACACATCTCAGTCGTCACTTTCTGTAAATCTCATTACATTTGGTGCAAAAACCAAATATTTTCAAAAAACTATCAACACAAATTTGATAATTATAACTGCTTTTCATACACATAAATCATGTCACAACAACGAGACGTAATTCACAGAAATTCCCAAGTCCCGACGATGAATGTCATTGTGGCATTCCTGTCTGATATACCCTGAAGGCTAGCAATTTCTTTTCATATATTTTAAATAAATTTTAAATAATTTCTGAAAGAATAATGTTTAAATGTATAACAAAAGTTCGAATGTAAGAAACGAACAAAGAAAAATGAAATAACATGTACATTCTAACTTAATAGTATCCAACTCCCTCAAAATAATTCTAAAATTACCTTCACAAAGCGCAGTAAATTCCGCGTGGACGAGTTAGTTTGACGTCAAATTACACAAAAAAGACTCATATTTTCCTAAAATTGAACATGACATTATTAGATCTGTTTTTGGGGAACACATTTTATTTAGGAAACAATTGTATCTTCACAATTGTAGTTGTGTAGACACGGACACTTTTTAATTTTTTTAAAAATTTCGTAAAACAAGTATTTCAAAGAACATGAGACATGCACCATTCTCTTAAGCGTCCTTTATGATATTTAAAGTCGAAATTTAATAAAAAAAGTGTGGTATTGAAGAAAAAATGGTGTCAAGAAAATAAAAATTACCTTTGATCTAAAATTTCAAAAGAAATACTCATGTTTTTGAAAAATTGAACATGAAATTATCTTTCGATGTTTTTCATGAACGCATTTTATTGTCAAAAAATGTTTAAATTTTGATTAAAGTTTAAATTTTTCAATTTTCGAAAAATCAGGCTTTTCAACGAACACGAGACGGCGCCATTGTCTTAAACGCCTTTCACACTATCCAATAACAATGTTAAATCAAAAACGTAGGAGCCAATTTTTTGAAAATTTTGAAAATGTTCTAGGGCCCATGTAATGTAAGTAAATAAATATAAATAAATAAGTTGGAGTAAATGATGAAATTGAATTGTTACATAGTTTGTACATTCTTTGTACAACCTGACCAAGCAGGGTGCAGGACTGGGAATGAGGGTAGCACAGCGCTTTGCTTTGTTTTGCGATTGGTACACTCAGTGCAACTGACACTGACAACTGACACAAGCACTGACATAGACCGAGGCCCGAAGACGCATACATGGCCGTTTTGTAATGCCATCTTAGTAGGTTCAACAATACTCGTGACAGTCCATTTAAAAATCACTGGGAAATGCCGACGCATTCGATAATTATATTAATATATACTTATAAGATATAAGTAATGGACATATTTTGAGTCCCTAAATGTAACCACATATTGCGGTCATGCTACACAACAAATTCTGGAACTTGAGTTCATTACATTATTAGATTTAATGGAAACATTCAGTATTTTTTCTTTTACTTCCAAATTCCCATAAAATAGAACGTAATCGAGATGTGTTACAAAACATTAATAAGTGATCAAATTATTAAGTGTTTTCTATGCGATTAAAGTAATCTTTTTACGGGAAATTATTTGTAAAAACTAATCGGGCTGATTAATTAGCATTATATACTACATATGTTATGCAAAAATGTTTTATTTGTACTTTGAAACATGAAAGCACCCGACTACACCACCCCGGCTCTAACGCGTGATTCAACTGTCGCCGTTGTTAGTTCTCGGATGCGTCGGTCACTCTTCAATCCTACATTTCTCTTGGCCGGGTAATACAAATAGTTTTTTTAATTAATTTGTGGCGTCTACAATACTGGAGACGCAACGCGTCTCCAAGCCCCTTAATTGGGGTTTAATGCTTTTCGCTGAGAAGTAATCCTCTATTAACTTGCCCGCTTGGGGAGTAATCCTCTATTAACTTTATGTGTCACGTCACTTCGCAGTCAGTCGACAAGAGGACCGCCAGGTAGCATCTCCGCGTTCGCGCCTCCTGCTACGCGCTCCTGCGTCACTACCCAGCGGCCAGAACAGGGAAGGAATAAGGATAGGGGTAGGGTTTAGGACACTTCACAGGGGTTGGAATAGCCCTAGTGAAGCAGCCAAACTCGTTTTGTTGGAACAAATTTCTCATGAGATTCGACGGGAATCGAAAACGGACCTCAGTAGTGAAAGACTAGCGACTTCGCTATGCGCCACGAGTTATTTTATGGTGCAGTGACTATTTGTTACACTTGTCGAATTTCACGGAGAGGCTCCGTTCTTGGTCTTACGCGATTCGCATATTAAAACATTCTTGAGTCAGCGCGATGCACAATTTCCTACACATTTTCAAAGTAACTCGGGGACTGCACGGTTCTCAGGCTTTACATGAAACATTGTGCACACTATTACAAGCAGGCTAATACAAGAGCAATATTTTGTTCCGGTGGAATCATTCTTAAGTTATTTTCATCTTTCTGAATTTTTACTAACGTCTTCCCATTTCTCTCCCTTGTTGTATTGCACTCCAATTGCCATTCGGTTGGCAAAATGAACTACGAAAATTTACTATTATTATGTTGGCAACATATTTCAAAAACAAAGTACGCATGCTATTATAACACCCCGCCCCCGCCGCCGCGGTTGCTCTCAGGGTGACCTCGACTTACCTTCTCCTGGCGCTGCAGATGGATAAAGCTTGCCCGGCTACACCCATAAAAGACCCTGAACGACTAAACGGGAATATGCGTGGCGTGGGCATTGGCATGCGTCTTGCAAAAAGGAGATTGCTCTCTCATGAACTTAAATTTAATAGCCGTTAATACTCCTTCTGGTGAGGCCAGATACAAACAAAAACAAAAAGAAACTTAACCTAACTTAGATCTAGTTTACATCGGGCGGTCATTCGCCTCTCACTCGCCTCATCTACAGTCCGGTGCGGGCGCGAGCCATTGTCCCGGCGCTCGGCGGCTCGGTGGGTTTCTCGCCCAGGCAGAGCCGGAAGTCGGGGTCGAGGCCGGCAGCTTAAGCGGCGCCTCGGGCCGTCCACCCAAAGCGGCGGCGCGGGGTGGCGCTGGAGATAGCGGCGGTTCGGTCTGGTCACCGATCGGCGCGGGGTGCTGGCGTCTGAATGGGCGCCAGGCGATGGCGGCGGCGGCGGTGCGAGCGGCGGCCCGGTCTGGTCACTGCCGTTGCCTGTCCTTCGGTCGTCGCCCGTCCGTGGCTGAGCGGCGGATCAGTGGAGTGCTCGCGATATGCGACGCGTGGCCCAATACTTGGCCTAGCTTAGCGGCATACAGCGGCGCGATGAAGGCGGCTCGGTTTCTACCACCTATAGGAGCCTCGACTTACAACGGCTCTAGTCGGTGAGGCATTTGCGCTTACCCGAGGCAGTTCTTTCGACGTGCTCGCCTACGCTGCTCAGGACAGAAGACGTCTGTCCGCTACCGCTGCTCGATACAGAAGACCGTCTTCCCGTCTCCGGAGCTCTCTAGCTCCATGAGGTCACATGACCGCGTCCACGCGACATCCGCACTCATTGGCCCGCGACATCACCCGACCCGGAGCGGCCAATCGTGGTAGTATCGATTTGGCAGTTTGGAGTTTCGAAGTAGTGCCTTTACCGGAATTCGTCTCAAGTCACGAATTCGCCGAATTCGCCAACGCTCTGCGCGGAGGGTGGAAATCCCATCGACGTCACGGGCGCGCCCCTTCACCAGACTCCGAAACAAAGGGAGGGCTTCGGTTGCCTGCGTTTGTGACGCCAAGTAACGGGAAAATGTACCTATTCCTCCCGCTCTTGCGGCGAGCCTCCGCTACGCGCTTCGACAGGCGTTTCAAAATATAATTTCATATTAATTTTAATTCGTCGCTGCCTTACATGGGTGACTGTCCCATTACACTATGTAGATTCTCTGACAGAAAACTTTAATCCAAAAGATATTTTTCTTAACTGCCCGTTTTGGATAGTGTGAAGATTAACCGGCTAATACTCGAAATAGCCAGATTCTAACATAACCATCACATTTACATCACGTATTTTGACAGGCTCTCCTGGAAGCTGCTACTCCCAATAAACTGCCGCGTTTCGCCGCCAGATGTCTCCTCTACGGTTGCGAAGACACCGTCGACTTCGTCGTCATGGAAGATCTAGCGCATTCAGGCTTCAAAATGGCGGACCGGAAGCGAGGCCTGGGCCTGAGGCACACCCTCCTCGCCCTACGAAGCCTCGCCCGCTTCCACGCCGCCTCGCACGCCCTCCTGCGGCAGAAGCCGGAACTAGCCGACAGCTACGACAACATGTGGCGGAGGCCCAACCACAACATGACCGAGTTCATTCAAGGGCTGGTGCAGTCCGCGGCAGACGTATGCTGCACGTGGAATGGGTTCGAGAAGTTTGTTGACATTCTGCAGAAACTGAAGGTGAGTTGATGCATGCTTACGCGCAAACATGACAGTTAGCGCCCGGAATCATTAAGAATTAATCAATCAACCCCCACACAATACATGAACATTATCTTACAACATATTTCCAAATGTCATTAAACGATTAAAATCGATGCACACGTTTAAGTATGAATTTGGCATTTGGGGTAGGATTCATCCGACGTTTGCCAGCTAGCGGTGTTTCTAGACCTGAGGCCTGTTCTAATTTATTATTCACACCTGAGGGGAAGTTGATAATTACCTGGGATACAATATAGCCTATGATCATTCTGAAGACCAAGAACAAAAACTCTCTAAATTCCTGCTGCTACTTGGTACAATGAAGCAACATCTGCTAAAGAAAGTAAGAAAAGAATTCTTAAATTCTATAGAACTATGGCGGTTCCAGCTCTCTTATATGGTTCAGAGGCATGGACAATAAAAACTCAACCGAGAAAAAAGATCGAAGCAGCAGAAATGAGGTTTCTGAGACCACTAGCTGGATACTCTATGAGGGACCACAAGAAAAATGAAGACATTAGGTTAGAACTTCAAGTTTGCATTATAGGCCAAATATTAGAGACACACAGATCCCAATGGTACGACCATCTTCAGAGAATGGAGAGTTCGTGTATCCCCCTTCAAAGTTTTGGATACAGACTGCAAAGCAGAAGAAATGTAGGACGTCCACGACTGCGTTGGAATGATAAAATGAAACTCCTGGAGACGGAACGGGCCTAAAGGCCTAATCCATGCTGGCCTAAAGACCTAATCCATGCAGGCCTAATGGTCTAATCCATGACGATGACCTGAGGGGAAAGCTCATATGTGGCAAGCACCACGAATTCCCTCTACCGTATTTAGCTACTTGGCCTGTCTAAGATTTTCTTTCGTCACACAGATTTCGAAACTGGGGCGATTGCATTAGAAAGATTCAGTTTTACTTTGGCTCCCACAGGGAATCGATCACTGAACAGCCTCACAGAAATTTAGTCCGCGGTCCGTGAGCCACTAAAATTCAAAACTACGAAATACAGCTACTAACTACAAACTACCAACTACAAAAATTCACATACAATACGTGATCATTATTTTACAATACATTGCAAATTTATATTAAGGGATATGGAATGCCTTATCCTGACAATGTAAAATGTTTCACTAATTCTCAGAATCTATTGTTAGACTTACGAATTTTTTTACAGGTTACAGATATTTTACTCATAATAACACTGAAACAACGGTGTTTAAATGACTTAACGACTTTTGTAGATGAAAATATTTTCTTGCAATTAAATTTTTAACACGTTTTTTGGTAAATATAATTCAGTATAAACTAAGGTAATCAGAAGGTAAGGTAATCAGAAACAAATTGTTTCAGTAAATGTAGACCTTTATTCACACCTCCTGCCAATCCTAGTTTCCTATAACACATGTATGTTCAAAAAGGTATATTTAGTTAAAAAAAAACAACTTTCAGGATAATTGCTTTGAAGAAGCAACCCTCAGAACACAGCAGCGTTTTGGTGTTTTTTTAATTTATTTTTACGTCAAAAAACAGTTGAAACTGCGTATGACGTTCTATGGGGAAAAGTGAATTGTGTGCACATTTTCAAAATTCTGTGATCCCTACACTAAGTCATATACTACTTAAATTTTGAAGAAAAAAGATTTAAAAAAATAAAAAATAAAAAAATCCCTGGCTGCAGTGGTACTCTTGTTAGAAATGTTTGATGATCATAAAATTGTTGTAGGGTAACGTTGGCACCACTTCAGCTAAAAAACAATTGACAAAAATATTATTAAATAATATTTATTCGTTCTTTTCTAAAAAGTAGCGAAAAAAACAACATATGAGGGCGTTTATGGGTATTGTGGTACACCTAAATCCATTTTAAGCCCTATACCGAAACGGGTTTTATTGCTGCCGGTATTGTTCATGCATGGAAAACTAACTTTTTTTTTAAACTTTGTCAATTTTTGCAATTTTCGAAAATTCAGAGTTAACAGTAAAAACCAGACCTATGCCACGTTAATAAATGTATTTTCCTCTATTCTTACAAGAAATTTAAAGAAAAATTTGGAGCCGCTCTTGAGAAAATTTTGAAAATGACTGGGGGGCTTCATGTAAAGTACCCGAAAATATTAAAGAATGTTTCTCAAAATTTCAAACCTTTAACTACAGCCAGATCGACATAGGTTTCTTCAATTTGAAAAAGATCGTACGTGTGGTTTAGGCGCTAGTAGTTTTCACAGACGGACTGACAGACAGACCTACAGGCGGACAGGCAGACAGGCGGACGGGCGGACAGGCGAACAGGCGGACAGGTGGACAGGCGGACAGGCGGACGGACGGACAGACGGATGGACGGACGATTTGCTTTCAATCAGTTTTTCGGCATCAAGAACCCACAAAACCGCTATTCTGGCTACACAACATGTAAGAGGATTTTCTCTTAATATAGCAACTGGTTTAATACACTATTTCGCCACCAGAACTCGGCAATGTTTTTTTCCACCGATATTCCCCCGTTTTTCGCGTAGTCTTACATAACTTTCTCTATACTACGTATCTTACTCCGTATATACGTATGTATATGAGAAAGTAAAAATCGGTTGCAAATTCAAGGAGCCGCGACAGTCAGATCAATTGTGGAATATCAATTTTGGAGAAAATTAGCTGAACGGTTTAGGACGCTAGCGTTGTTAACAGACGGACAGACGGGCGGACAGACGCTTTGCCTTCATTTAATTTTTAGGCATCAAAGACCCAAAAAATACGTATTCTGGATAACCACTTGATAAAGGATTTTCTTTCTAAATTTGGGAACTATATTTATCCCCTTTTTCATTGCGAGGGCGCGGCAATAAGAGTTTTTCTGCCGAAAATTCACGTTTTCACAGCATTACGTAACTTTCAGTCTGCTGCGTAAGCGGTAGCGGGAAAATAAATCCTAATGCGATATTCAGAGCCTGGGACACATCGTTTCTTGGTTTTCACAGTGATAAAGCGTGTGGGAGTGCACTATGTGTTACTATTTGTGCGTCTGCCCTTTTCTTTATTTCGTAATCAGCGAATTTATCTTTTCAGACTTAAACCTGTTTTATGTACGATTGGGCGACGTGGTAATTTGCAGTCCAGCAGTAGCCCTCGGGGTCATTATTGTTATGAATGGTGCAAAACTGTTCTAATTCCTTAACGTATATTACTATGAGGATATTGTTATTATTATTACTTTTTGTGGTCGCGAATTGGCCGTTTAAGACCACTCGGGCATACACGTGCACTTACTGAGGCCCCAGTTTCATTTATCCTGTGGCGACTTCATGTACCTCCTCTACAGGAGGATCAGCATTATGCTGAATCCGATTTTTATCCCTCAGGGTTGCTATGGAAAATGAGATATAGAATGATGATAATGAAGGATGAATGGACGACACACACAAACAAACAGAAATACACCCATGCCCGTGGCGGGACTCGAATCCGCGATTCTTCCGTCCGAGATCGCCACGGCACTACTGCCTTAGCGATCTCGGCTATCCGGATCGGCATTATCATCATCATCATCATCATTATTGTTATTATTGTTGTTATTGTTATTGTTATTATTGTTATTATTGTTATTATTGTTATTGTTATTATTGTTATTATTGTTATTATTGTTATTATTGTGGATTTTTTATCATTTTTCAGCCTGATATTATGGACTTGTGTACCAAAATCAACGATCCCAAACCGGGCTCATTCAATGTAATCACTCATGGGGATTTCTGGGTGAACAATATGATGTTCCGATACGAAAATGGAGAGCCAGTTGAACTTCGAATGGTGGACCTGCAGGTGAGAACAAGCAAGAGAACAAAATTGAAAGGAGTAGTGAACACATTTCTTATGACATAACAATCAAAATTGTTACTCATGTTTAAATGCAAAGTGAAATCTTTCCTGGTGAATCACTGTTCCTAAATAATTGGAGATTTTAATAATGATGTAAATCCATTGCATCCTATTTCTACTAAATAATAATAAAACTCTGAAATGCTTTTAAGAAATAATGTACTTCATATTCTGGATACTGGTAGTCAGGTATACCTAGCATCTATTGAGCAAATGTTGAGATGACCACTAGTTTTTCTTCTGAACATAAATGTAGCTTCACTATATGCATGTTTTTTTCTTAATATCTGTTTCTGCTAGTAAAGAGAGATGTAGAATGGGAGGTTATTTGGTCAGCAATACTGTGGAATCAAATCTTTACTACATTAGTCGATTATATCCATTTTGTATTACACGGTATCGAAAATTTATAATTTTCAAATGAGGCTAACCTCGTTCTTTGGTATTATTATTTGTCCATTATGCATAATAAAGGAGACGGGAGTAGATTCTAAAGCTCAAGAAAACGCGCGGAATTTTTACCTGTTCGTCCTACGTCACATACAATTTCTTACTGTTTTTGAAGAAAAATGAAATTGAAGTCGTTGGCTTCTCTGCGGTAGGGATTGATTGATTTTTTCATGTTTCCGGGCGCGTCAACTGCTTCAGTCATTAGTCCCGTTAGTGTAGTGCATGTTTTTTCTCGGGAGATGGCGGTGATCTTCCCCCGCTTGATGGCGAGATCCGGCGCCGACCTACCGTCGGCTAGTAGGGTTTCCCCCTAACCAGGACTCTCCTACCAGCGGGGACAAGCTCTAAGCGCCCGACCGGTCTCCCGGGATATGTGGTAGTGTAGTGCATGTTGGTGTAAGTGGGTGTGTAAGGGGAAAGGATAGGACAAGGAATGGGAAGGACAGACCGCGCGGGGTCCATGGCCTGTTTGATAGGGTACTGCTCCGGCATTTGCCTGGTGTTGATCGGAGAAACCACGGAAAACTACCGATCAGAGCAGCCGCCGAATTTTCAGCAGAAAACTTATTATCGCGCCCTGGTAACGAAAAAGTGGATAAATCCAGTTGCTAAATTTTAAAATATCCTGTAACACGCAGTGCAGCCATAATCTATATTTTGTGGTTTCTTGATACCGAAAAATAGAATAACGGCAAAACGTTCGTCTGGCTGTGTGTCCGTTTATGAACAAAGCTAACCGCTAAAACATTTAGCCAATTTTCCCAAAAATGGATATCCCCTCTGGCTGATGTCGCGGCCATTTTCAAAATTTTCAAAAATTGACCATGGTTTTCGATTAAATTTTGTTGTTGGATATTGTAAAGGACATTTAAGTGCAGGTCTCAGGGGCATTGAAAGCCCTAATTTTTCGAAAAATCCAAAAGTTTAAATTTTTTTCGGAGTCTTTCTGGAACTGAAGAATTAAAGACAGATTTTTCCCTTAATGAAATCATTTTCTAAAATATTCATTTTGAAATAAGAACTCGTGCAATTTTGCGAAACTTGGAGTACTTTTCTTGTAATTTTGCGTGAAAATATGACCGAGACAGTACGTGCTATTCTAGTAGTAGTTGATTTGATTTGATTTGATTTTTTTCGTGTTTCCGGGCGCGTCAACTGCTTCAGTCATTAGTCCCGTTAGTGTAGTGCATGTTTTCTTGGGAGATGGCGGTGATCTCCCGCTGGTTGGCGAGATCCGGCGCCGACCCAGCGCCGGCTAGTGGGGTTTCCCCCTAACCAGGACTCTCCCACCAGCGGAGCACCGCCCCAGCCGGGACAGGATCTAAGCTTCCGATCGGTCCCTCGGAATATGTGGTAGTGTAGTGCATGTTAGTGTAAGTGTGTGTGTAAGGGGAGAGGATAGGACAAAGAAGAGGAAGGACAGATCGCGCGCGGTCCGTGGCCCCTTTGGTAGGGAACTGCTCCGGCATTCGCCTGGTGTTGATCGGAGAAACCACGGAAATCTCCCGATCAGAGCAACCGACCGCTAGAAGTCTTCCCCAGTCTAGTAGTAGTTATTTATAAACAGATACAGATTTTGGGTAATGTGAACATTAATCGCGAATTAGCCAGATTTGCATAGAACACAGTACATTTGTAGCAATCTACTTTTCTCTTTCAGATCTCGCATGTGGCTTCGCCGGCAATAGATCTTCTCTATTTCCTCACCACAAGCGTCAGTGATGACGTCTACCTGAATCACCGGGACCTGGTCATCCGCGAATACCTCTTCTCTTTGGAAGAAACATTGGAACTCCTTGGAATAAAGGTGAGCATCTGGTGAGGTAGATCCGTAGATTCAATCATCATTGCTTGTCACATATCGTCACTTATCCGGATCAATTTTCCAACTCAAAAAAAGCAACGATTGAGAATTTAAGGTGAATCGGTCCAAAAGCTGCCGATCAGAGCAGCCGGCCACTAGAATTCTCCTCCAGACAGCAGCTAAAATCGCCCTGGCTATCTAGCCGGAGTCAAAAATCCTGCCACCGACTGTGGAATCCTAGGACCTCCCGGGCAGAGACCCTGCAATGACATCAGTTGATGCCCTGAGCTACCTCTCCCGGTTGAACTACAAGAGGTGCCTCTAATAAAATACCTTAAAGATGCAGCAGCAATTCCTAGCCTAAAGAAATGTGGGACAAAAAACTACCCTGGGATCCATCGTTGACTATCTCACACCTATCAGGGTGTTATTGTTAATTTATGCGGTTTAAATTGCTATTTATAGATCTCCTCATTGCTGTGATTGACGATTCGTGTGATCGGGAGCGGTAGCTCAGTGCATCAACTGATGTCACTGCAGCGCCTCTGACCGGGAGGTCGTAGGTTCGAGTCCTGACGGCGGCAGGATTTTCGACACTAGCTTTTCAGCTAGGTCGAATTCATTCGCTGTCAGGAGGAGAATTCTAGCGGCCGGGTGCTCTGATCGGTAGTTTTCCGTAGTTTCTTTGTTCAACACCAGGCGAATGCCGGAGCTGTACCCTACCAAACGGGCCACGGACCGCGCACGATCTGTTCTACCTCTTCCTTGTCCTATACTCTCCCCTTACACACACACACACACTTACACTAACATTTACTACACAACCACATATTCCGGGAGATCGGTCGGGAGCTTAGAGTTTGTCCCGGCTGGGGCGGTTCCCCGCTGGTGGGAGAGTCCTGGTTAGGGGAAAACCTCACTTGTCGACGGTAGGTCGGCGCCGGAATTCTTCTCCGGTCTGCCTCGGGAAAGGTCACCGCTATTTTCCGCGAAAAAAACATGCACTACACTAACGGGACTAATGATCAAACTGTTGTCGCGCCCGGAAACACGAAAAAATCAATCAATCAATCAATCAACGATTCGTGTGCTTTCAGGCTCCGCCAAGGGAGGCGTTCCTAGCAGCAATGCAAGACCACGGAATAATGGCCGTGTTTGGCGCTCTGTGCATCAAACCGATAGCCCTGACTCAGAGCACTCCCGACCTCGAAGCCAGCAACGTCGGGGACCATTCGGGAATCGCCTTCATGTATCAGACTCCGCACATCAAACGCTGGCTGCAAACCACATTGCAGGAATTCAGCCAGAAGGGGTGGCTGAAGGAGTAACAAGACTCGAAACGAAATAATCCTGACGTCAGGAGATGATTTCTAAAATTGCATTTAAGTTTCAGGTTCATTTCTAATTAAAAACGGCAAATGGATCTAAAAGTATTGATATACATTGATGTATTTTGTACCTTTAAAATAAATAATTACCTTTTATTTTCAACTAATTTTATTAGTTCCTTTAATACATCCTACATCATACAAGAAGTACATGATATACGATCGTACATCAAACGCTGGCTACAAACCACACTACAGTAGTTCAGCCAGAAGGTGTGACTGTAGAAGTAACAAGACTCAAAAAGAAATAATCCTGAATTCAGGAGATTTCTAATATTGCATTTAAGATTCAGGTTCATTTTGAATTAAAAATGACACAAAGAGCTAATATTATTTATACACGTTAAAGTATTTTTTAACCTTTGAAATAAATAATTACTTTTTTTATATCAAACTAATTTTATTTATTTCCTTTAATACATCCTACATCAAAAAAGTACATAATATAGATCGTACATCAAACTCTGACTCCAATCCAGCCTACAGGTCAGTCTGAAGGTGTGTCTGAACAAATACTGAATGTAGGAGTTGATTTGACAATTTGCATATAAGTTTCAGATTCATTTCTTATTATAAAATTAACAAAGAGAGAAAAAAGATCTCAAAGTATTAATTTACATTTAAATATTTTGTGCATTTAAAATAAATAATTATCCATTAACTTTTTCTTTTCCAAATAATATCATTGTTTATTTCCTGCTATACATACTTCGGTACATCATACAATTAAATGACATTTATCAAAAGCCCACTTCAAACCATTTTGCATGAGTTCAGCCGGAGTGGATGGCTGAATTTCCCGGCATGTGTGGTAGTGTAGTGCATGTGAGTGTAAATGTGTGTAAGTAAGGGGTGACGATTAGACAAGGAACGGGAAGGAAAGATCGGGAGCAGCCCATGGCCCGTTTGTTAGGGTACTGCTCCGACATTCGCCTGGTGTTGATCGGAGAACCCACGATCAGAGCAGCCGGCCGCTAGAATTCATGTCCTGAGTCACTTCTCCTGGTTCACTTATCGGTTCTAGGGTTCTAGTCCCGAAGATGGCGGATTTCGACAACTACCTAAATAGCTAGGTCAAATGCACTAAACGTGTGGAGAAGTCTTTTAGCTGTCAACATCTGTCATCGTAAATTTTTTGTGATTTCTCCGTTCAATACCAGGTCAATGTTGGAGTAGTGCCCTGAAAAACGGGCCTCGAATTGGGATGGCAAACAAATCGATGTTTTTAAATATCGATATTTTCCACCAGAAACATCGATATACTAACATACATATTTTGCTTACGATGTTTTCTTCACATCGATATTTTCTTGCAAAAACATCTATGTTTTTTATTTTATTTTTTTAAATAGTGGGGTTTAGGCACGTTGTAGAGTAGCAGCAATCCACAGCAATATCGTTGTTTTGCGTCATCCTCTTTATCACGCTACACATTTGGCCTGCGCAATCTGAGGGACCTTTAGATGGTTATACTTCGATGCTGTATGAGTGGAAGTGACTAAAGGTAAAGTAGCGAAACACGATGTTCTTCATTGTTATTTTTATTCTCTATATTCGAAAATAATTTTTATTAACATACTACTAACATGCTGGTAACCAAACAATAGAATATACGTCTTTTACGTACTGTAATTGAAAAATAGATAGAAAAGTAGTATGTTTATGAGTCTACAATTAAAACACCGATGTTTTAAAAATCGATGTCTTTTCGTCGATGCTTTCAACCCTTTAGCGATGTATCGAAACATGGATGTATTGATGTTTTGATAAAATTTTTCATCACTAGCCACGAACCACGCGCTTTCCTTCCTCTAATTTGATTTATCATCTCCTCCCTCTTTATCTCCGTCTATCTCTCTCACACACACATTCACACCCATGTACTATATCATAAAACATATCGGGAGACCAGTCACGAACGTAGAGCTTGACCTGGCTGGGGCAGTGTCCCGTTGGAGAGATACCTCGAGGTGAGAATTTCGAAACATCACGAAACTTTTTTTGGGGGTTGCCATTTTCCGTTTTCCGTACATGATCATCCCTGCATTTCTTCCTTTCGTGAAATTGATTGATTGATTTTTTTGTGTTTCCGGGCGCGTCAACTGCCTTGATCATTAGTCCCGTTAATGTAGTGCATGTTTTTCTCGGGAGATGTCGGTGATCTTCCCCCTCTGGATTGCGAGATCCGGCGCCGACCTGTTGGCTAGTGAGGTTTCCTCCTAACCAGGACTCTCCCACCAGCGGGGCACCGCCCCAGTCGGGAGAAGCTCTAAGCTCCCGACCGGTCTCCCGGAATATGTGGTAGTGTAGTGCATGTTAGTGTAAGTGTGTGTGTGTAAGGGGAGAGGATAGGACAAGGAAGAGGAAGGAAAGATCGCGCGCGGTCCGTGGCCCGTTTGTTTTAGGGTACTGCTCCGGCATTCGCCTGGTGTTGATCGGAGAAACCACGGAAAACTACCGATCAGAGCAGTGTCGAAAATCCTGCCGCCGTCCGGACTCGAACCTAGGACCTCCCGGTCCTGCTGTGTTCGTGAAATTATTCGCAAGGTTTAGGTTATAGTATATCTATTCTTATCTGCACTAAATCCATTTTTTCCTCTGTTTTCCTCCTGTTTAGTACAGTCGACTTCGGTTATAACGAACATCTCGGGAGTAACATGTGTGGTTCACTATATCAGAGGTTCACTATATCCGATAATGTCAAAATTAAATAGAATTTCTCCACGATGATTGATTTTATGTATACTGAGTTTCAGCAAAAGTCATTAACAGCACGAACAGAATATTTTAATATCTTTATTTTTCCTTAAAATCCAATATTTTCAATTGTTTGCTTCGTACATTTTTCATTAGTTATTTCTCTCATTTCGTGCTCTCTCCATACTTTATTCTACATTGTCCTCTGTCTCTAGGTATCGTAATGCAGTCTTAACGCTTTTCAATGCCTCAATGTTAACACCGTCTTACTATCTGAAGGCCCTTCTACTCGCCTAATAAATACGAGATCCATTTAATTTCCTAGATTTATCTCCTACACTTTCTATAGCCGAGGTTCAGGTTCACTATAGCCGAATCACTATAGCCGAACTGTTTATTTGCAATGTAAGTGAAACGGAATCAGGGTATTAAAACCACTATAGCGAAGGGTTCGCTATATCGCAGTTGTCGGATTGTAGTTGCCAATCTTGTCTGCAGAGCGACCAGGAATAATATTCGTAGTCTACCTTCCTACACAATGTTTTTAAAACTGAACTTTTTTGAACTTTTACTACGTTAATCGCACGCAGCTTCACAATTTTGAAGAAAAAGTGGGAAAACCACGGAAAAATATCCAACCAAGCAGGCATCCGCTACAATTCTCCTACAGGCAGCGGCTGAATTCGTCCCAGGCATGTGGCTAGTGTCGGATTGATTTATTATGGTTCCAGACGCGCCAACTACTCAGGTCATTAGTCCCGTAAGAGTAGTGCATGTTTTTCACCGTCAGATTGCGTTGATCTTCCGACACTGGATTAAATCTCACCTAATCGTATTTCATGTGTAAAACGTAGAAAGATTCAGGCGGCTTTGACTATCTACTGCTCTCTTGTGGCGATATGATCAAATACATAGAGGGGTGATTTCGTCGTTCTAACCATGCCGTGGACTCCCGCTTGTGGCATCGACCTTGACATCACTGAACTCCGATTTATTCATAGCTGCCTTTGAAGTAAATCAGCAGTTACGATGTCATCCAATCGGAAGGTTGAACGCCATCTTAGTGACGTCCATTGATGGTCCCGATTGTATGGACCGGGAGCGATAGCTCAGTGCATCAACTGATGTCACTGCAGCGCCTCTGACCGGCAGGTCTGTGGCGTCATACAGTCGCCACATTCAATAAATATTGGCTACTTGCATTTCATGCACAAGGAAGTAGGCTGTGACAGCGGGCAGCATGCAAGGGACGCCTCCCTGAACAAAGGGAGGCTATATCGGGACGGGAAACCCGGCTCTCGCATAGGGCGAAAGGCACAAAACCCCAGGGCTGCCGTGACGTTGCGTTGCCACGGGACCAGATTTGTGAACCCCGAAGTTCGGCTGTCGGGTAAACGCGGCTGGCGGAAGCGGCGAGATGACGCAGTTCCGTCAGCCGACCCAGAGGGTATAAAAGCGCACTCGCACACGACTCTTTCTTCTGATTCTCGAGCTCTGCGTGGGATGTCGTGTGAGGGTGCGCGGCGCGTGGCACGTCGGGTAGGCTACGGGGGCAAAGGGTCTGGAGCCGGCGTGAATTCGTCGTGATTTAGAGAGAAGGGTGTATCACACCGCGGTAGTAAGTCTTATCTGGCCAGCGGTTGTGGTGACCAGGTGAAGTTCCTCTTAGAAATAGGCTGTATATATTGTAAATAGTAGATTCGGGTGTCGGAGGATATCTGTAATAAATATTAATATATTATTACGGACGGCGGCAGGATTTTCGACACTATCTTTTCAGCTAGGTCGAATTCAGTCGCTGTCTGGAGGAGAATTCTAGCGGTCGGCTGCTCTGATCGGTAGTTTTCCGTAGTTTCTCCGATCCACACTAGGCGAAAGCCGGAACAGTACCCTATCAAACGGGCCACGGACCGCGCGCGATCTGTCCTTCCTCTTCCTTGTCCTATCCTCTCCCCTTACACAAACACTTGCACTAACATTCACTACACTACCACATATTCCGGGAGACCGGTCGGGAGCTTAGAGCTTGTCCCGGCTGGGGCGGTGCCCCGCTGGTGGGAGAGTCCTGGTTAGGGGAAACCCCACTAGCTGATGGTAGGTCGGCGCCGGATCTCGCCATCCAGCGGGGGAAGATCACCGCCATCTCCCGAGAAAAAAACATGCACTGCCCTAACGCGACTAATGACCAAAGCAGTTGATGCGCCCGGAAACATAAATAAATAAATAAATAAATAAATAAATAAATAAATAAATAAATAAATAAATAAATAAATAAATAAATAAATAAATAAATAAATAAATAAATAAATAAATAAATAAATAAATAAATAAATAAATAAATAAATAAATAAATAAATAAATAAATAAATAAATAAATAAATAAATAAATAAATAAATAAATAAATAAATAAATAAATAAATAAATAAATAAATAAATAAATAAATAAATCGAATGCCTGGGCTTCTAATGCAATGATCCAAGCTGTAAAATTATTTGCTCTCTTATTTTTCGTATACTCGTGTATTAGATAACTGGGATAGCGTTAATGACGTTACGAGAGTTTTGCGTAAACTTTGCGAACTGTTTTCCTATTTTTAATGTACTTTTATATTAGATTAATGTAATTTCTAACGCAACTATTTTGCGCCGCTTGTCCCGGCTGGGGCGGTGCCCCGCTGGTGGGAGAGTCCTGGTTAGGGGGAGAACCCCTCTAGCCGACGGTAGGTCGGCGTCGGATCTCGCCATTCAGCGGAGGAAGATCACCGCCATCACCCGAGGAAAAAACATGCACTACACTTACAGGACTAATGAACTAAGCTGTTGGGCGCCCAGAATCACCTACGAACTAACCGATTGTATGGCACCGTAACAGCTGATGAAATATCAGAGGCAGCACTGGAAAAATCGCAGTGTAGGGCTTTCCCGTGGATGGCGGGCGGCTCAACAAAACTTCGAATTCTCAGACGTTTAATTATCTTGTGACGTTACTGTGACTGTGCGCGTCTCAAGGTCTCGGACGGCCGCGGGGCTTGCGGGTTGCGTAACAACCGACTGCAATCGAAAACGGGCAGCCAGCTGCAAAGAAGGGACTCCGCACCTTTTCCTCGCGGTCAATCCAAGACCCGCTGTATTTCGTTGTGTGTTTTGTGTGGTGATTTATTGTTCCGAAAACCACGGTTTAAGTTCTAGGCTTCAGGAACTGAAGAGCATTTGGTAAGTGAAAGTTACGTCACATTATATTTATTGCGATACTTTATATATACACACACACACACACACACATATATATATATATATATATATATATATATATATATATATATATATATATATATATATATAATTTAAAGAAAAATAATTTGGTTTTTAAAAAATATTTAAAATGGTTTGAAAATCGCCTTTGTCGCAAAATTACGCAATAAATACTCATATGTTTGAAAAAATGAACATAACCTTATTAAAAGATATACTTCTGATAAACACATTTCATCTACGCAAAAATCCTCTATTTTGAATATTTTAGTTATAGGAAGACGGCGAAAAATATTAAGCTTTGCAATTTCCGAAAAGGCATCGTTAGTTTAACGATAACGTGACCGTTTCCATCTGTTATCATTAGCAGTTTAACGAAATGAGACCTGCACTATTCTCTTAAATGTCCTTCACACTATCCAACAAACAATGTAATCAAAATCGTTGGAGCCATTTTTCAAGAAATTTTGAAAATGTACCAGGGGCGGCATATAAAATACCTTCCCAAATTATAACATCAGTTTTAAATTCACAGGGCTACAACATCCATCAGATCGACTGGGGAATATAAAATTTGGAGAAAATCGGCTGAACGGCTTAACCGCTAGCGTTCTTTACTGACCGACATACAGACGTTTTGCCGTCAATCGACTTTTCGGTATCAAGGACCCCAAAACATGGATTATGGCTACGCCACGTGCTACACGATATTTTTAATAAATTTAGCAACTGGATTTATACACTCTTTGGTTACTAGGGCCCGCCAATGAGCGTTTTTCTGTCGAAAATTAAAAAGAAAGATTATTTCCCAATTATTATACACATATAATACATTGTAACAATCTAAGATCCCGACGAACAATTTAGATGCAAAGAACAAACATAACAAGGAATGGCATGAGTAGGAGATGGAAGAACAGAAGAAAGCGGTGTCGCGCACTAATAAGTTTTTTATAAATTAAAGAAGACGCGACAAAATCCCAATTCGGACAGTACGAATCAATAGCATTCATTTAGAGGAACATTTCAAAAGTTATGCGAAGCAAATCGCATCAGGGGTTTAAAAGATACGAGTGGTTTTGAAAGTACACTTTTGACGATATAACTAGAGATTTACAGCCATTGTTATCATAAGAAAGGTAATGTAAAGAAGCGGTTTTTCCTAAAAATTAAGAGAACGCGTAAAGCGATTGAAATGAAACTTTCGGGATTAACAAAGGAAATCACGCGGAAAAAAAGGAAATCACGCGGATTATGACATTACTCGCAACTCTGAAAAATATCGAGGAGCTGCAGTAGAGATGCAAATTGAAATTGTATATTTGGAATTTTACGAGAGAACAATGATGCGTAGCGCTGACGTCACAACTACGTCAAGGCGCCGAGCGACGGAAACTAAGCAATTTTGGCATTAATAAACACTAGGAAATCGTAAAAGAAATAGTAATAGGATGTAAATTGATAATTAAAAGTAGTAATAAGAGAAATAGCCTGGAAAGGCAGAATTAAGTAAAATGGTATGATATTGTTGGTAAAGACACGTAAGCGATCGGTAAATGTTCCAGAAAAAAAAGTTGAAAACACAACGCAACAATGCCCAGGGAAGATGATGGGTGGCGAGCTCGAAGTCAGACGTGGGGAAGAACGCTCCGAAAAAAGATAAAATTTTAGTATGCAATTGTGCGAGAAACACGGTGAACATGAATGGATATAGTGAGTTTAGGCAATGATGTTCGTAATAACAATGCGTAACGCGGAAATATTTTATGTGTCGCAGTATATTCAACAATAGGACATTTTGGAGGAAATGTAGCACGCGATAGACAGATAATCGCGTTATTAGTTGCGTAATGGAAATAGGATGATAGGGGAATGAAAGGACATGCTAAGAAGATATTAGCGAGTTCAAGAAAATTTTGGTAATGTGTGGGGATGGAGAAATGCTGCGGGAGGATGGATTTGGAGGATGCTGCGTAATATACAGCGAGGACGGCGCGCAACAATGGTTTGCTGCGGATTACAGCGTTTCCGGCAAAAGGGAAGTTATGAAACTTTGTTGTTGTTTTTTTTTTGTTATGAAATTCACATTTTGAAGGAGAAGAAACATTAAAATTAGCTTCTGTACAAGATCAAGTTCTGTCTTAACGTAAAATAGATTCAATAGATATACAGGCAGAATGCGCATTCGGGTGTGAATGAGTTTATTTACAATTGTCAGTATGAATGGAAATATTTTGGATTTTGTGTCATGTAATTTAAGTGTATTATATCGATGAGTTTATGTGTTTATTTTGTTTGTCGTTAAGTGTTTTATGTGAGTCATGGGAGAGCAACGACCCCAGTTTGTATATATATTTCAACTGAAATAACGACTAGTACAGGAATTACAGAAAATAAATGACGGCGAACATCACTTGGTTCGACATTAAATTAAACGTAGTTTAATTGTTGCATGTAGCTAGTTAATGACCTACGCGCAAGTGCCCGAATAATTGTTAGATCCTGTACAGGTCAGCCACAACCTCACACCCAGATTTTATGTGTAAGTAAGAAAATATCGGAAGTTCTGGGGGAGCAGCTAGTCGACGGGCAACCTTGGAGGTGGAAGCTGAGTATAACCCGGGCAATTGATTAGAGCGGGTTTTGGTTATTATTTTGGCGCTATAACGCCGGGCGATTATAAAGATTATAGTTGTCCTAGAGCAGGTAGTGGTTCATTACATATTTTGGTGCGCCTAACGAGGGGCGATAATAGTTGTCTTATAGATATAAGAGGAGGACGGTTCATTACAACATGGTACTCAAATTTCAAAATATTAAAAAAATCCAAGCAGCTACAATACAATATTATATTTATACACATATATTATATTTATAAGTTTTTATCCAATCCATATTGTGAGCAATGCAGATTATTAAAAAGTACATTTTTAATACACGCATACTGCATATAGCTTTTAGTACAGTATTTTTGCAAAAAACTGTCCAAATTTTTTCCTTAACCTTTTTGTAAGAGTGCTATATGTCCTGAATAAAATTATGCAAATGCTATTTTGATGTACTTTTTTGATTTTCCTTCTGATAATTAAACTAACATTTTTTTTCAAAAAATTCTCACGTCGTTAACACACATTACTTGAATGCGTAATGGATTGTAGCATATGTGAGAATAAGTGTTTTAAATGATTTCATATGAAGTTTCTGGAAATCTCAAAAGTTTTCTATGAAAATAAGCTGAATATTGCGAATTTTCGAAATTATTTTCATTAAATAACATTTTCTCAAGAACGGCTCTAATCTTTTAATTAAATATTTGCATGTACGACCTGTTTAAGTCTTCTAAAGTATTCTTAAAGTCATATTTTAATTTTGCTATTAGAGGACCTAAATAATGAAAAAATGTGAAAATCAGGCTTCTGTGCGACAATAGATAGTAGTGGGGAAGAGGGTGGTGCAATACCCAAAAGCTAGCCTAGATTAAAGTTGTTACACAACTAATGCGAGAAAGTGTATGCCATTCTGCAGCACCACTGATTTTAAAAAAATCAGTAGAGGAAGTATGTATAAAGTTTTTAATTTTGTTATAAGTCGCCTGTATTGAGCCTTGAACGAAGGTTAGTGAGGAAATCAAAATTCAGACGCCGAGACGCAACTGCTTTTTCTACGAGTTATACACCCAGTCTCATCTATATATGAATAAGCTTTTTCTGATACACCCCCAATATGTGTCACTATTTCTTTAAATGTATTTCTTTCTGTTCGACACAATTCCTGATTCGGAATAGATTACTAAAAACAATACTTGAAAAACTTTTTTGATGCAAACATTTTCAGGGGGCACTGTTCTTTACATGAGCTTGAATTATAATTTTAAACCATAAATTTCGTTCGACTGATTTTGAATTTAGAATTCGATGTGTGATACATTAATTCGTACATTAATTCTCATTAAAAAAAGTTGGTTGCTTGTGTTGGCAATGATGTCAATGGCTTCATTCATATGAGTGTTCCATTGATGAATATTGTATATTTTACATTGTGCAAACCCCAGTTGACACGTACTCTGATTGTTACCTTAAAAAATTTTAATTAAAATAAATAAATAAACAAATAAAACAACAAAAACTGACCCTATGAATTCAAGAAATATAAAATATCAACACACATTCACCGGAAGAATGTAAAATTTACTATTATTTACAGATTCTCTCAATTCTCAAGATATCTATTAAGGGTAGTTTAATAATCATTTTGTAATACAAATAATTGTTAACAATTGTTTTTCCGTAACACTTGGTCGGAGGAAACAAAGGAAAATAAATAAATAAATGAATAAATCAAAATAAAACCGGATACGCATGGTTCCGGCATGGAGTTGTTCAGCACGTGGTCCTGACCATACACTGTTTTTTCATTCACTTACTTTCTGGCCGTGGCCCTGATCGGACTTGCAATGGACTTGCTGTGCTTTAGCAACTCTATATTGGAGATGGGCTGTAGGCGAACATGACGTTTGAAGAGTTTGTGTGTACCGTTTATATTACCGTGGCTTACACACACACACACACACACACACACACACACACACACACACACACACACACGCACACACACACACACGCACACACGCACACACGCACACACGCACACACGCACACACGCACACACGCACACACACACACACACACACACACACACACATATATATATATATATATATATATATATATATATATATAAAATTTATTCATTTATTTTTCTTCACGTATGTTGATTCATGGCATATATTGTGTGATTTCTAATGTTGTTGTTCAGACGAGTTGTCTTTATTCCTTGTGATTGTGTTTATTGTAGCCCTGATGAAGGAATTAAATATTCCAAAACGTTGGCAAACTAGTGTTTCATATATTGACCGATCCCGTGATCCATATTCTACAACTTATTAACGGTCGTGAATTCTACAATGGTTAATTCGTGCATATAACGACTATCAACACATTTGCTTATCATGTTCAACAGACGTTTCTCTTATCAGCGAAACTTTTCACTATCATTACAGAACATCCTGATCTTATCAGTTGTCAATACGCAATCGACCAGAGCCTCAGCCTTATTTGTTGGAATTGTTAATTTGCTCCTCGGCGGCAGCTACAGGTGAGTCCTTAATTCTACAAATAAAATTAGAATTTGGTAGACAGAGCTCTGTGAGGACCGTAATTGGAACAACAGCGAATCAAAAGCTTCGGCATTTGCACAATATTGACATCTCAGATTATATAATACGAAGCGTCAGTTTTGCTGTAGTAAGTCGTACAGAGGTGTTAGTGTGTTGTTGGTTTTGTTGTCATGAAATTAATTGCCGGGCGCTGACAATGAAAAAGTGGGTAAATCCAGTTGTTAAATTTTTAAAAAATCCTTTAACATGTGTAGTCATAATCCCTGTTTTGTTAGTCCTAGATGCCTAAAAACCAATTGAAAGCAAAATGTTCGTCCAAACGTCCGTCCGTTTGTCCGTCCGTCTGTCCGTCCGTCCGACCGTTCGTCTGTCCGTCTGTCCGTCCGTCCTGTGTATCCGTCCATCTGAGAATACACAGTTGCCTTTCTACAACTATAAAAAAAGAAGACAGAGATTTTTCGTTCAAATGAAATCTGTTGTCCATACATAGTTCTTTCACAAATGTTATATAGATATTTTTGGATATATTAGTAGTTTTCGTGTAATAGTGCGTGAAATATTTGCGATTTTAAAAATTACAAAACAAGATTTCCTCAAAAACGACTCCATATTTTTCTTTAAATTTTTGGTTGGGTTAGTGCCAAACAAACCCTATACGATGACATCAACGCCATATTGCTCTATTCTTTTTAAATACAAAAGAATACAAAGACAAATATGTAATTTTTTTGACACGTCGGGAAGATTTACATTAGAGGCGATATCCTTATCTTACTTTGTTTTATGAGTATATTTGCTTTAAATAATGACAAATAAAGTTTCTCGAAAACTCAATAGTTATTTGTTCAAATGAGTACAAAATTCCGCATTTTTAGAAACGCTCAAAAGCCATTTTCTCAAAAATGGCTCCAAACTTTTTCTTCAAACTTTTCCACTGGGTAGTGTTATTTGCACTGTTTAATATGCCATAAAGTTCATTTTCGTGCAGTCTTTTTTTAAGAATTATACAAATGTAATTTGTTTAATATCTCTCACTCCGTTAATGTGCACATTTTCAGCAATTTGTTTACATAATTTAATTAGTGAGTAGACATTCTTGAAATGACTTCAAGTGAATGTTTTCGAAAACTTAATAGATTCCTGTGAGAAATTTTCGCATTTATAGTAACCCTTAACGCCATTATCTTAAAAACAGGTCTCAATTTTTCACTGAAAATTCTATTTAGGAAGTTTTAGCCTTCATTAATATTCTTAAAATAATATTTCGGTTGTACTACTAGGAAACCAAAAAGTAGAGAAAATGTCAAAAAGATGCGATAGATGGCAGCAAGGCAGGAAGGAGGGGAGAGACTGTCGTCGACCACTCCACACCAACAATATTAGAAAACTTCACTGCGAGAAGCATCAACTGATGACACTGCAGCGCCTCTGACCGGGAGGTCGTTGGTTCCCACTCCCCACGGCGGCAGGATTTTCGACTAGGTCGAATTCAGTCGCTGTCTGGAGGAGAATTCTAGCGCCCGGCTGCTCTGATCTGTAGTTTTCCGTGGTTTCTCCGATCTACACCAGGCGAATGCCGGAGCAGTACCCTACCAAACGAGCCACGGACAGCGCGCGATCTGTCCTTCCTCGCCCTTGTCCTATCCTCTCTTCTTACACACACACTTATACTAACATGCACTACACTACCACATATTTCAGGAGACCGGTCGGGAGCTTAGAGATTGTCCCGGCTGGGGCGGTGCCCAACTGGTGGGAGAGTCCTGGATAGGGGGAAACCCCGCTAGCCGACGGTACGTCGGTGCCGGATCTCGCCATGCAGCGGGGAATGATCACTGCCATCTCCCGAGAAAAAACATGCACTACACTAACGGGACTAATGACCGAAGCAGTTGACGCGCCCGGAAACACGAAAGAATCAATCAATCAATTTACTGCGAGAAAATCTGTGACACTTTTTAGCGCCTTTAGTTGTTTCTGTAGACCTGCAGATAATCGTTGTTTGTTTTTCAGAAAATTCTTGCAAATCCATCAGCCACTACAGAATGGTAGTCGAGAAGCAGAATCCGGACGATGAATTTAAAGCTCCAGAATGGTTAAATACTACTTTAATACAAAAAGCTCTGGAGAAAAGTGAAGAACATCTGAAGGTACAAAGAAGAGAAGTTATCACAAATTTTTCGCTTTCCATTAGCTACTAAATACAAATTTTATATTTTACATACCACTAATTTAATTTTTTAAAGAAGTAAAATAGTTAAGTGAATTAATATTTTGCTGACTTCTAATATGAATTTTTTAAAAGTTCTAAATTTCACTAAATTCATAATTTTAAATTTTAGGGACTTGAATTTGAATTTGTAAATAATAAATAGAGCTCACCAAATTCGTAATTCAAAATTGCGAGAAAATAACAATGTTTCCTTGGGATATAGTTTTGAAACCATTTTGAATTTAATAGTTGGGTATACGTTTCAACTTTCTTTTCTTTGCAGATTTTTCTTTAACAATTAGTTGATTTTTAAACTTGCAGTAGACTAATTTTAAATTAAACAGGAAATCAAATAAATACATAATTCAAACTGTATTGTTTCTTGAATTTTAGCAAAATAAGTTATATTCTTGCAGCAAACATTCTTTAATTAGTGGAATGACAAATTCAAAGGGAGTATCTATCATGCGTTTGACAATCATCGCAAAATTATCACGATTCTTTGCAACATCTTACCCACTAATTACACACTCTAATTTGATTAGGCGGAAATGAGTAAGAAAATAATTGCTCACACAATTAAATTAATGTTATCCTTTCTTCCGCAGATTCAAGACATCTCTGTGGGAATGGCGATATCTCCAGGGGAGAACTACTCCAGCAGCATGTACCGGGTGACAGCGGAAGTTTCAAACGGGGAGACTCGCACGTTCGTAGTGAAGGGCCCTCCGCCAGGCCAGAACATGAGCGAAGCCACCGTGGAGTTGGATATTTTTCGGCGAGAGGGTTTCATGCTTGGTGACGTCATTCCGCAAATTGAGGTAATTCCCATCGTCCCTTACACCTTGTCCGTAGCACCGGACGAGTTTACCTCAGAATCAGTATTTCCACTGGCTCTATAAGGTTATTCGTCGGATGATGGTTGATTGATTTCTAGTGATTCCGGGCGCGACGTCTGCTAAGGTTATTTCTCCCGCAAGTGTAGTGCATGTTTTTGCTCGGCAAGTGGCACGGTTCTTGCCCCGTTGAATGGCGAGATCGGGCACCGACCTACCGTCGGCTAGCGGGACTTTCCCAACCAGGTATCTCCCACCAGCGGGGCACCACCCCCACCGGGAAAAGCACTAAGCTCCCGACATGTCCGTGTGGTAGTATAGTGCGTATGTATGTGCGTGTGTGTGTAAGGGGACAGGATATGACAAGAAATGGGAAGGAAAGATCGCGCGCAGTCCGTGGCCTGTTTCCTAGGGTAGGTACTACTCCGACATTCTCAGAAACCACGGATAACTACCGATCAGAGCAGCCGGCCTCTAGAATAATTCTCCTTCAGACAGCGACAGAACTCGACATAACCATCTGACTACAGTACCGGCGGCTGACAGTAGTATCTCCAAGAATGAATTCGGCACGACTTTTTGAGTCATTCTCGGTCCTGCCGCTAGTGTCGCTTGATCTGCAGCACTGCTTGATGCGGTCGCGATTATGCGACATCTTGCGGCAGGACTGAGAATGACTCAAAAAGTCGGGCAGAATTCCATCTTCTAACCAGGAGCCGTAGCTCAGTGCATCAACTATTGTCACTGCAGCGCCTCTGACCGGGAGGTCCTAGGTTCGAGTCCGGATGGCGGAAGCATTTTCGACACTAGCTTTTCAGCTAGGTCGAATTCAGTCGCTGTCTGGAGGAGAATTCTAGCGGCCGGCTGCTGTGATCGGTAGTTTTCCGTGGTTTCTCCATATAACACCAGGCGAATGCCGGAACAGTACCCTAACAAACGGGCCACGGACCGCGCGCGATCTGTCCTTCCTCTTCCTTGTCCTATCCTTTCCCCCTTACACACACACACACTAACATGCACTACACACCCACATATTCTGGGAGACCGGTCGGGAGTTTAGAGCTTGTCCCGGCTGGGGCGGTGCCCTGCTGGTGGGAGAGTCCTGGTTAGGGGGAAACCCCGCTAGCCGACGGTAGGTCGGCGCCGGATCTTGCCATCCAGCGGGGGAAAGTCACCGCCAGCTTCCGGGAAAAAACATGCGCTACACTAACGGGACTAATAACCAAAGCAGTTGACGCGCCCGGAAACACGAAAAAATCAATCAATCTTCGATAAACTACCTTCAGCCGCCACGTTAGAAAAAGCCTAGTATAGTTTTGTAATTAAGAGATTTTCTTTTGTTTGCTGTCGCAGGCCCTGCTGGCAGAGGCGGCTCCAGCCAAGTTCCCACCGTTTGCAGCTCGCTGCCCTCTCTACGACCGCGAATTCGTCGTTATGCAGGACCTGGCGCCTTTAGGCTTCAAGATGGCCGACCGCAAACGCGGCCTGGACCTGAGCCACAGCCTATTGGCCCTGCGAAACCTGGCGCGCTACCACGCCGGCTCGCACGCGCTCTTGCGCCGGAAGCCGGAAATTACCGACCGGCTGCCCAACATGTGGTTGAACCCCCACCCTGCGACTGCGAATTTCGTGGAGGGGGGAGTGCAAATGGCGGCGGACGCTTGCAGATTGTGGCCTGGATTCGAAGAGTACGCTACTCTCCTGGATAAGTTTAAGGTGACTATTTCACTCGTTAAATTGATCTTGACTCTCCGAGTGACGCCACCGGGAGCGGTGGCTCAGGGCATCAGCTGATTCACTGCAGCGCCTCTCACCGGGAGGTCCTAGGCTCCAGTCCTGATGGCGGCAGGATTTTCGACACTAGCTTTCCAGCTAGGTCGATTTCAGTCGCTGTCTGGAGGAGAATTCTAGCGGCCGGCTGCTCTGATCGGTAGTTTTCCGTGTTTTCTCCGATCAACACCAGGCGAATGCCGGAGCAGTACCCTACCAAACGGGCCACGGACCGCGCGCGATCCTTCCTTCCCCTTCCTTGTCCTATCCTCTCCCTTTACACACAAACACTTACACTAACATGCACTACACTACCACATATTCCGAGAGACCGGTCGGGAGCTTATAGCCTGTCCCGGCTGGGGCGGTGCCCCGCTTGTGGGAGAGTCCTGGTTAGGGGGAAACCCCACTAGCCGACGGTAGGTCGGCGCCGGATCTCGCCATCCAGCGGGGGAAGATCACCGCCATCTCCCGAGAAAAAACATGCTCTACACTAACGGGACTTATGACCAAAGCAGTTATCGCGCTCGGAAACACGAAAAAATCAATAAATCAATCCGAGTGACGCCGCGTTGAGGGCTGTGTTGTTCAATAAGATGATTGAATTGTCGGCAACGCAGCCTTCAACGCGGCGTAACCCGGAGCCAAGA
The DNA here is from genome assembly GCA_011170035.1 of Teleogryllus occipitalis. NCBI lineage: Eukaryota > Metazoa > Arthropoda > Insecta > Orthoptera > Gryllidae > Teleogryllus > Teleogryllus occipitalis. The sequence goes on along the minus strand of BLKR01014814.1, from coordinate 40,512 downwards.
TCAATTTCATGACGCTGTCCGCGGAAGCCTACGACTTCACTATTTCACTCATTTCTGTCCGTGTTGTAAGCAACCAATGCTAAGCAAGAATATCTTAAAATTCAACCAATCCCAGATGTCTATCACCATGTGCTTATCACTTTGTTTACCTTTTGCACTTCGCTGAAATCACTTTGTTTACCTTTTCAAGATAAAAATAGCAATTGTTTTAGGTCCATAATAGCTTGTGAGCACCCATATTATATTAAAATGTATCGTGTTGGTAATGTTTAAAACTCTAAAATGGTATCTATTATTAAAGATTCAGGGCCCAAAAACAGCAAAAGAAATAGAGAAAGTCTGTGGAAGCAATTTCAAATATTTTGCGAAGAAAGAAAATACAAATGGACAGCACAAACTACAAATGAAGAAATTACACATATTTAGCCAATTAATATGCGGAAATTATATGATGAAGAGTACAAAGAATATAATATCAAAACTATGTGAAACGTTACAACCAAAATTATTCATAAAAATACTTTAATGAGTACACACGTGTGTTCAATCCATTTGAAATTGACGAATACCGCTGCTAATTCGGCTTGTACATCTTCCATTTCAAATACTTCCACGGAATACCAAGACATGGAAAACTCAACTTCCTACAACTTCAATAATTGTCTTTTTAATAAATGTTATCGTAAGAAGCTTTGTTATCATTGTTTTTTGGAAGTTTTATTACTATAAAATTGAAACTTATTTGAAATAATTTTCTGCATTAAACCGTTATTCGTATTTTACTTTATTTTAAGTTATTCCAGGGGGCAGTGATAACTCGGAGCTGAATGAAAGTTCCATATCTTCCGGCAGCAATATTGAGTAATATTTCTCTTCTTCGTAATTCCTGTGATTTTAATTATCCATTCGATTCACGTAATGTCTTAATTCGGGAAATAATCACATTAATATCACGAGAAGTGCCGTGCTAGCCAGTAAATTCACCCATCGCTACGCGAGTCGTGAATTTACCAGCTACCACAGCACTTCTCGTGATATTACTTATGATTATTAGTTTTCAGACTTTCATGTAAATACCGGGAGAGGGGGCTCAGGGCATCAACTGATGTCACTGCAGTCCCTCTGATCGGAAGTTCCTAGGGTTCGACTCTCGAAGGTGGCAGGATTTGGACCGCAGGATTTGGACCGTGGGAATTTTGAGTTACGTGAACTGAATAAATCTGTTCAGAATAAATTTACGAGCAATTATTTTTCTCAAAACAAATACAAACTCTTCATTTTTTACAGTACTTTTACCATTCTAGTTCACTCAGTAGAATATACAATCGTGATTAATAACAAGAAGAATTATCAAGGTATATCAATTTGTTTTAGAGTTACGATGTGTGAAGTATTCATTTTTTCAATTTTATTAGTAATTTGTTGACAGGATTAACCTATTACAAATTGCCGTGTATATTCACGGCGTAAATAACTTCTTATAAATAGCTTACAAGTAACATCTGATAGAATAGATAGCTTAGATACAATATAAATAACATTACAAATATAAATAATACAATAACACAATAACAATATAATACAATAACATAAAATACAAAATAATTGAGACAACAGAACATACAAATATGTACAAAACAAGCTGTATAAAGTGAGGCTTGACGAGTTACAGATTTAACAAGTTCATTCATTAGCGCTTGTCGAATTTAGCTTAGAAACTATTCATTTATAATGAATGTCCGTAATTTCAAAATTGATGAAATAAAGTAATAGGGAGTTTTAGATTTTTCAGAGTTTAGATTAACCAAACAATTGGGAAATAACAATGAATCATTGTGATATGGTTCTCTAAGCTCTTTATAGATTGGGCACTCACATAAAATATGATTAAGATTTCCTTCAGTATTCATATTACATATTGAACAGATTGAATTTGAATGTATTTTGTGCCACATGTTTCTACAATTTTATTGATCTCTTTCTCACTGCACATCCTGATTTCAGCGACTACTCTAGTAATGGAAGTGGGGAGAGCCAAAATTAGATATTTCTCATTATCGCAAGCAAATTCAACGGTTCTTATAGCTAGGGCCCGGATTTTAATGACAAGTCATATTTTTTCTGAACCTTCGGCTGAATTTCAAAACAATTTATGCACGAATCCTGATATTGTCGATTAGAAAAATTTATTATTTATTTTTATTGTGCATAAAAAACTCATATTTATACGGGTTTTGGTAAAAGGTCAAATTTTGGCCACATTTTGCCATAAATGCATATATTTGTCATATTCATAAGAACGTTTTTAGTAAAAGGTCATATTTAGGCTAAATTTTGCCCAAAATACATACTAATGTCATATTTTTAAGGACACAAGAATAAAAAGCTTAAAAATGTGTCTCGCATGACAATGTATCAGGTGATATTGTCACAAATAAACTCAACAATTATACCACAAAGGATTGTTTGAAAATTAAGTGAATCTGCACGGAGTGAGTTGAGTCGAACTCGTGGACATGTGGCTGAGAATGTGTACAACAAATTACTGAGTGTTCTTCAGAAAAATCCTGGATCTTCTACAATGTGCAAAATTAGTGATACAATTTCTGGAAATGCCGCAACATTTGAAGCATTGAACCAAAGCTGCACGGCAGTGACATTGCCGTCTTCAAGTACGCTCCCGTGAGGTCATGTGATGTGCAGAGGAGCTTTCTCAGTTACAAAAGTATCCTCAGCGACAACCCTAAGTCTTTTAAGATGGAAAATCTGAAAATATACCTTGTGATCCAATGCAACTCTCCAGAAACTCAAGACTGAGAGGAAATGGGAAAACATTAAACAAGAAGTATGCAGTAATAGAGCAAGACATTTTGGTTGATGGGTTTTATTGTACTGTACTTGATTTGTTTTACAAACACAAGCATTTTTTTAAATGCTAGTTAGTTCCGAAGACTGCAAACCGTATGTACCATACACACTGTTGTTTCCTGAGTGAATTTTGTATTTATGTTATATCTAAAACAACAACAGGAATTTTTTTAAATAAACTTGTATGACGTCATATTTTATTTTTAAGGTCATGTTTATATAGGTTTTAGGTCATAAATGCTTGCATATTTCGTTGATTTTTAGGTCATAAAAATCTGGGCCCTAGTAATAACCTCGATCTGAGGTAACAAAATTCGATGAATCATTCAACCATTATTCAAGATTATCCTGACTTCACTCTGCTTCAACAATTGTAAGGCGTGAAATCCCCAAAGAAGCAGCAGATATTGAGAGTCAATTATCTCCAAAATGAAAGCAAGCACTAAACATAAGAGTAGAAGTAGGAATATAATTTTCTGTTGAGAAAATATTCGAAATGTTTGAAAGTTTGATAGTTCAAAAATTAAATGACATCCTCTTAAACTCAGGGTATTAAAAAATAGGGTTGAATAAAAAATTTGAGCAGTACTTTGAAAAAATATGTTTTAGCTTAGATGTTTTTTGAAAATTATCACTGCATACTGAAAATCATTCATAAATAAACATAAAAAACACTTTCTCTGTATGAGAATCACCGGAAACGAATATTTTCGTCAAAATAACGAAATAGATTCTTTGCAGTAGTACACTATCTATTTATACTCAGTATTATACGTGAAAGTGAAAATGTGGAAATATTTTCTGATATTTTTTCACAATAACCTATGTTCTTTGGAAAACTCAACACACAATCGTCTTACTAATGTCGATTTCTGTTTCTGAACAGACTATAGCTATGGAGACTTTCGTAGAAATGAACACTCCCAAAAGGAACGAGTTCACCGTCATTGTGCACACCGACTTCTGGGTGAACAACATGATGTTCCGCTATGACGACGAAAACCCCGAACCCAAGGGGCATCGTATGGTGGACTTTCAGGTAGGTGCTTAGTAATAATTTTGTAATTTATTTTAAATATTTTTTATTTATTTAATTTAATAAACTGTTGCTCTTAAATGTTATTAAAATATGATAATAATAATATTAATAATAATAATAATAATAATACTTTTCCTTTTTGTTAATGATTCATCTCACAATAGTTGTTGTTGTTGTTTTTTATTTAGTCAAAAACAGTCAAAAAGTGTATGTGACGTATGGGGGAGAAAATCATCTGCGCACGCTTTCTTGAGTTTCAGAATCCCTTCCCAACAATTTAACTATTAATAGTTGAAAGATTAATAATAATAATAATAATAATAATAATAATAATAATAATAATAACAAATTTAAAAAAGCGAGAGATTAACATTTCAAAAACTAGATATTTTCGTTGCCAAATTATAGAAAACTTATTTTTAACGGTAAAGAAACGAACAGACTTGATTTTTCTGTATTGTTAACAAAATAGAAAATTGTTAATTATGATTACGCTTCATAATGATAAAATTCTTCTTACCTCATTTCTTCTTATTTGATGATGAAATTAATTATATAGTTTCGTCTGGTGACCACAATTTTACTTCACATTTCAGTTTGTTTGGCCTTCTTAGGTGGCCATTTTGAATGTCTGCTCAGGCCTTGTATGTATAGGTGGTATTGGTTTGACCAATTACAGTGGTTTGGAGTTGAGAAGTAATCAATCATTGGCGATCGTTCTATTAAATGTTCCGTCGGAGTACGCATATTAAGGGAAAGGAAGGTAAGAGTTCGCAGTCGGGTGAGATTACGCAGCGATATTTGTCCCTGTTGGTAGAAGTGGAAGCAGGGGCGAGTGTAATCAGATCCACACGAGGGTAGTCACATCTCTCTAACTACCTGCGTTACTACTCTCAAGCTTGCGTTTTTTTATTTATTAGGGTAGATATGATTTCGCTATGTTTGCATGTAAATTTTCTGTCAAGTCATCAATTTTTTTAATACAGTAGTAAGTAATGCTAGACTCCTGAAAAACTATTGTTAAGAAAGTCACTCTCCCTTCTGAAGAAAATGGCCGCGTTAGAATTTACGTGTAATGGTTGGTTATTAATTCCGGGCGCGTCAACAGCTTAGGTCATTAGTTCCGTAAGTGTTGTGCATGTTTTATCGGGCAATGGCGGTGATCTTCCCCCACTGGATGGCGAGATCCGGCGCCAACCTATCGTCGGCTAGCGTGGTTTCCCCCTAAACGGGACTCTCCCACCAGCAGGGCACCGCCCCGGTCGAGACAAGCTCTAAGCTCCCGACCGGTCTCCCGGAATACGTTTTAGTAAAGTGTATGTAAGGGTGTGTGTAAGGGGAGAGGATAGGACAAGGAAGAAGAAGGAAAGATCGCGCGCGGTCCGTGGCCCGATTGTTAGGGTACTGCTTCGGCATTCGCCTGGTGTTGATCGGAGAAACCACGGAAAACTACCGATCAGAGCAGCCGGCCGCTAGAATTCTCCTCCAGACAGCGACCGAATTCGACCTAGCTGAAAGCTAGTGTCGAAAATCCTGCCGCCGTCAGGACTCGAACCTAGGACCTCTCGGTCAGAGGCGCAGCAGTGACATCAGTTGATACACTGAGCTTCCCGTGCAAAAATAAGCATTATAACCGTTCATCATATGTCATCATTTGACATGATTCGTGCATGAGTATATTATCAGCCTTTAAATAAGTTCGCTAGAATAAAATAGCCATTTGTCTAAACATCCGTCTATTTGTAATGAAATATCCACTAGGTGCCTAATCTTACCGTTCTCTTCTTACTGTCACAAGTCAATACAATCCTACCGGGAGAGATGGTTCACGGCATCAACTGTCACTGCAGTCACAATGACCGGGAGGTCCTACGTTCGAGTCCCGACGATGCATCGCGATGGCAGGATTTTAGACACTAGCTTGCCTGCAGTATCCTAACAAACAGGCCACGAACCGCGCGCGATCTGTCCTTCCTCTTCCTTGTCCTATCCTCTCCCCTCACACACACACACTAACATGCACTACACTACCACGCATTCCGGGAGACCGGTCGGGAGCTTAGAGCCTGTCCCGGCTGGGGCGGTGCCCCGCTGGTGGGAGAGTCCTGGTTAGGGGGAAACCCCACTAGCCGACTGTAGGTTGGCGCCGTATCTCGCCATCCAATGTGGGAAAACCACCGCCATCTCCCGAGCAAAAACACGCACTACACGTACGGGGCTAACGATCATAGTAGTTGATGCAATCACAATCAGCCAATACAATCTCTTCTTCGTTATGACGATTTAGCGATAATTCCAGAATGTCAAACTGTTGTGACAGAACGGAATAGAAATTTCTTTATATTATGAATCAAATACATTCCAAAAATAAAAATAAATATATCACACAATCATATCTGCACTACGGAATTTTCTCATGAATATAAAGGAACTTTGTTGAGTTTTTATAAGATGAGTAGACTATTCCTCTGTCGCTGTTTAGCTAATTCCAATTGGACATTGGTTGAACATTGGCTGTTAGCTTTCACGTAACCATTCGATATAATATTTTAACTTACAATAGCTATTGTTAGTCGTAAAAAACGTACTGTATAAAATTCGATGTCATCATTGCAACATCGTTTCATAATATAGCAAATCCCGCTTACAAATTTCTGATACCCATCGCAACCATGCACATCTTCTTATTTTTTTAAATTAATTTATTTTAAGTCGCATTAATAACTTGATCATGAGTAACTGACAATAGAGGTTATTACATACTAGTTACACGTTCAGTTAAGTTGAATTCAGTGTCAAGCTATGATATAAAGTTAAATATCATGAAAAATATTGACACTTCTTCAGAATTGAATGACTTTCTTTTGAAAACGTAATGACACTACAATGGTCTTGAAATCTTCTTCCCCGAGGTAAAATAGTCTCTGTTGGCTGTAATTTACAGTCATTAAAAATGGTACACAATAGGTTTGTTACAATACTCGCATAAGGGTTGTGGGTTTGTTTATAAGATACAAATTACCTTATTTTATAACTTTTCAAGAGGCAGTGGTTTCTTTCCTTCTTTGCAGACGCTCTTGTTCCCTAGTTGTCCCAATAATGCGTATAAATGAAAAACACGCGGAAGAAGGAAAATAGTGATAAAATCTTTTGATTTTAGGGATGCACAGTGGGTTCTCCAACAACTGACTTGCTCTACTTCTTGAGTACAAGCGTGACGGAAGAAGTATCAGCTCACGACGAGGATCTCCTCATCCGAGAATACCATAAAACCCTGGAAGAGACCTTGCGGCTGTTGAAACTGGAGGTAAGAAATGTTTACTCAATTTTCCATTTAGTGAAGTTGTCCAGCATTGTGCAGGTACGCGAGTTGGAATTAAGAATGCCCAAAAAAACAACATCGGTTTCCTTTGATCATATTCAAAGCGTCTGTTCACAGAATTTGTCACCCCGACCGGGATTGTAACCCTACTTTACACCCAGTTGCTCTAACCACTAAGTGTTAAGGCTGCGAAATATAGCTTAAGTTATGCAGAATAAGCCAAAGATCTGCTACGCGTTTTACTGAATTTTTATCACGAGGGGAGAATCGGAAAACGACAAGTATTAAGACTGCTAGCACACTTGTGTCAGTATCTACAGCTCACTAAAATACATGTACGTTACTTTACAACGCATTGTCAGATGAAATTAAACAATTAAAATTGGTACACAAATTTAAGTTAAAAGTAAAATCTTGTCTGCTGCAAAACGTTCTATACAGTTAGTGACTATACTGATCGTTAAAAAGAAAAATAATGTTTACTTTAACAAAACCAAGTTATAGTATAATGAATTAGTTTACATTTGCAAGGTATAATTTAAAAAAAAGACTCAATATGCCTGTAACAAGTAATGTACTTCAGCTTCCGGGTCAATGACCCCCATCTCGATCGGGTTTTTGTCCAGTTTCCCTGATCCATTGAGCAAATGCTGAGATGGGCCCTTGATTTGCTTCTGGACGTAAAGGTTGCTTCACTATGCGCACGTTTTGTTGAACTATGCTTTTGCTTGTAGTGGTAGTAGAGCTTGGGGTGAGTTTCTATTTTGTTAACAATACAGAAAAATCAAATCTGTTCGTTCCTTTACGGTTAAAAATAAGTTTTCTATAATTCGGCAACGAAAATATCTAGTTTTTGAAATGTTAATCTCTCGCTTTTTTAAATTTATTATTATTATTACTATTATTTTTCATCTTTCAACTATTAATAGTTAAATTGTTGGGAAGGGATTCTGAAACTCAAGAATGCTTGCGCAGATGATTTTCTCTCCCATACGTCACGTACAGTTTTTTACTGTTTTAACTAAGTAAATAAATAAAACACTTTAGCGTTGAGTTCTGCTTTCCACAATAAATATTGAAGAAAATATCCGTGTTTCTTGTGTCTGGGCGAAAGTAAATACGTTTCCTTTCTGTATCAATTCCATTACTTTTGTGTGAACTGAAATTCACACGAAGTTCTCGCGCCCAACACGCAGGTTCGCGGATAATCCAACAAAACCGTAACTTTGAAACGCCCTACCAGCTTAACGTAATTCATTTTCATTGCAGTCGATACGCGCATATTACTTACGGATTACTTACATACATATTACTTACTCGTAGTTTTTACATAGTGCATATTACTTATTGTACTTATATTACTTATATTACATATTACTTGTATTACATATTGCGTATTACTTACATATTACTTACCCGTAGTTTTTACACTAGCGAGGCGACCCGCGAGGAAACTGCTGATTTTCAAACAATGTGATCCCTTCGCAGGAAGAAGCTAATTTTCTTCGAAATCTCGACAATGTACAGCGGTGCCTAAGCTCACTGGGCTTCGGCATCTGGGATGTGATGCGCTCTCACAGCCATCTTTGAGAGCAGTTTCAAGGAGATTCTTGAACAAATAATTTATTTTTCTCTCTGTAATGCAGTCGGCTCTTTTGATGAAAAAATAAGTATATCTCGAGCGCAAAACGTTTGAAATATATTCCCTGTCCTGTTAATTCGTCCCAAACAATGGTTATAATTGATTGTATTCGAAGAAAGGCGCCAAATTTGAAATAATTTGGCTGCCTGTGTGACAACACTAAGCTATCCAGACGAGCAATTCTTTCGCGAAGAATATAGGCGTAGTACAGTGAGAATGTGCGTATGTCTGTCGCATATATGCGCGTTGATAAAGATCTTATGCGTTTATGCCGGCTCAAACGCCCCTGAAGAGCAGATCTACGCAACCTGTCACACTCTCCAGTATTAAGTGAGACTACGCTGTATGTTCTACCCATACGATTGTGAAATATCGGCCGGAATTATTTCTTGACCGTTATTTCAGAGAAGTAATTCAAATTTCTCTGAGTCAGTGTCATAGTGATTGCTTGCCCAAACTCGAGTGACAGCGTTTTAACAAAGGGATACCTGACAACCGTGTCTAAACAAGGACATATACTCGTGAGAAAGTCTTTCATCTATTAAAATTTTTGCAGAGCGTGGCGTAAACCGTTATTAACTATCACGTGACTAATAGCATGTGAAGGTTAATACACTGCAATAGCGGAGCATTCCCGGGTCCACTAGTAAATAATAGAAAAAAATGAGAGGGTGGTGACAATTTTAGAAGTATAATCAAGAATTAAATTTTGTTGGACGTAATACTTGGAGTCACAAGTAGGTGCTTTGAGAAAATATGCAATAGGAATAATACATTTCATCGATGTCTCAGTAGCAGCATTGACGTTCCTGTACCGTTGCTGACCGGGAGGGCCTATGGTTCGTGCCCCGAGGGTAAATAATTTACTGCCCTTGCTGAATAATAGGGTCCAATTATTCCGTTGTGAGAGATCTAGTGGACAGCTTCTCGGATCGGCAGTTATCAGTGGTTTCTTCGTTACCAGGCACGTACTGGGGCGCGCGCGATATTTATTTCCCCTTCCTTGTCACATTCACTCGCTTTCTCTCTCTCCCTCTCTCTGACACACACACACACACATGCACACACACAAGCACTCTAATGCCACACGTATGAGGGTTTCGCAGTTGTAAAGGCTGGAATAGTGCTGACCCAGGACAGATAGCGAGGTAAAAGTCACCTCATGACACATACTAATAAGCTGTAGGTTACGAAATGAATAACCGAAATAGTTGACACTCACGCAAAGTTGAACAACCGAAATAGTTGACGCAAACACGAAATATTCCTTCACCCACCCACTTACCATCCCATTCACCCACTCCCATCCATTCATTCACTCTCTCATCCGTCCGCCCATTCATCAACCCACTCACCCACTCAATCTCCCACACACCCAATCACCTCAGCACTGATTCACACCACCACCGACTCACCCCCCACCGACTCACCCCCACCACCGACTCACCCCAGCAGCGACTCATCCCACCACCGACTCACACCCCACCACCGACTCACCCCGACTCATCCTACCACTGAATTATCCTACCACTGACTCACCCACTGATACACACTGTCACTGACACACACTACCATTGCTTCACCCAATCACTCTCACCAAATCTCTGAAACACCGAATCTCTGACTCACCGAATCTATGACTCACCGAATCTATGACTCACCGAATCACTGACTCACCGAATCACTGACTCACCGAATCTCTGACTCACCGAATCTCTGACTCACCTAATCTCTGACTCACCGAATCTCTGACTCACCGAATCACTGACTCACCGAATCACTGACTCACCGAATCTCTGACTCATCGAATCTCTGACTCATCGAATCTCTGACTCACCGAATCACTGACTCACCGAATCACTGACTCACCGAATATCTGACTCACCGAATCACTGACTCACCGAATCACTGACTCACCGAATCACTGACTCACCGAATATCTGACTCACCGAATCTCTGACTCACCGAATCACTGACTCACCGAATCACTGACTCACCGAATCGCTGACACCGAATCTCTGACTCACCGAATCACTGACTCATCGAATCTATGACACACCGAATATACGAATCACCGAATATATGACTCACCGAATCTATGACTCACCGAATCTATGACTCACGGAATCTATGACTGACATACCCATTTATTCACCCTCTGTGTGTGGCAGGCGCCGTCGCTGGCGGAGCTGCAGAGGGAGCTGTCTGCGCACGGGCCGTTCGCGCTGATGGGCTCCCTCACCGTCATCCCGCTGGTGCGCGCGCGGCGCGTCGCCGACCTCGAGGCTGGCCTCTTCGGAGACGCGTCGACGCTCGCCTTCCTCTACGAGGACCCCGCCGTCAAGCGCTGGCTGCAGCGGCTGCTGCCCGAGTACAGGCGGCGAGGCTGGCTGCCACAGCCCCACGCCTAGACGCAACTCGGCGGCTCGCCGAGTTGCCCCGAGGCGCTCGACGTTAAACGAACCCACAAAGGGACCCGCGAGCTGAGTCGGGAAAGGGGATGGAAAGGGACTTTTTGGAGAGAGTTGAATTAGGGCAGAGGTTCTCAAACTGTTTAACTACTCTATCGTGTTTCACTTCATATTTATCGCCACCGACTATCCGTTAGAGCAGGGCTGCTCAATTCAGGAGATCGTTGAACAGTCCCGAGCAGCTCACCTATCATTTCGTGGATGCCGCCGTTACGTGTTGTCTGTAGCGGGTGCCGCCCTATTACAGGCGGCGAGGGTGCCTACACCAGCCCAATGCCTAGGCGCAAATTCGTGGCGTCGTTAAACGAGCTCAGAAAAGCGACCCGCGAGCTGCGTTGTGTCTGGGAGGGAATGCACGTCGCTGCGGCGTGGAAAGTGGCTTGGGGAGGGGACGGTTGAAGTTCTTAAACTGCTTAATTACTCCATCGTCATTCACTATTTGTTAGGTAAGAGCTGATCTATTCAGTAACTCATCGAGCGGCTCCGAGCGTCCCGCGTTTTGCGAGCCCAGAAATGTGACTCGCGAGTTGAGTTGCGTAGGGGAGGGGGGTGGACGTCACTGCGTGGTATGGAAAGGGGCTTGTAGGAGGAGAGAGTTGAACTAGAGCAGAGGTTCTCAAACGTTTAATTACTTTATCACCTTTCACTTCATACGCATTGCCTATGACTATCCGTGCGCCTCTGACCGGGAGGTCCTAGGTTCGAGTCCTGGTGGCGGCCGGATTTTCGACACTAGCTTTTCAGCTAGGTCGAATTCAGTCGCTGTCTGGAGGACAATTCTAGCGGCTGGCTGCTCTGATCGGTAGTTTTCCGTGGTTTCTCCGATCAACACCAGGCGAATGACGGAGCAGTACCTTACCAAACGGGCCACGGACCGCGCGCGATCTGTCCTTCCTGTTCCTTGTTCTATCCTCTCCCCTTGCACACACACTGACACTAATATGCACTACACTACCACATATTCCGGGAGACCGGTCGGGGGCTTAGAGCTTGTCCCGGCTGGGGCAGTGCCCCACTGGTGGGAGAGTCCTGGTTAGGGGGAAACCCCACTAGCCGACGGTAGGTCGGCGCCGGATCTCGTCATCCAGTTGGGAAGATCACCATCTCCAGAAAAAAACATGCACTACACTAACGGGACTAATGACCACAGTAGTTGGCGCGCCCGGAAACACGAAAAAATCAATCAATCAATCAATCAACGACTATCAGTTAGAGCAGGGCTACTCAATTCAGGGGATTGTCGAACAGTCCCGGTCCGATCGCTCGTTCTCGTCGAGGTTTTGGATGTCAGTGCTGGCTTCAGCGGGTACTGCCCGACTACAGACGGTGAGGCTGGTGCCCCAGCACCATGCCTCGACGCCAGGTCCGTGCAAATCAGCAGCTCGCCGAGCGTCTTAGAGTCGCTAAACGAGATCTTAAATTCTCCATCATCATTTACTGCTCAATTCTGTAGCTCATCGAGCGGCTCCTATACGAGCTGCATTATGTCGGGGAGAGGGATGGACGATACTCCACGGTATGGAAAGGGACTTGTAGGAGGAGAGAGTTGAACTAAGGCACAGGTTCTCAAACTGTTTAATTACTCTATCGTGTTTCACTTCATATTTATCGCCACCGACTATCCGTTAGAGCAGGGCTGCTCAATTCAGGAGATCGTCAAATAGTCCCGATCCGATCGCTCGTTCTCTTTGAGGAAGCGGCCGGAAGCGGTATCTCAGTGCATCAACTGATGTCACTGCAGCGCCTCTGACCGGGTGGTCCTAGGTTCGAGTCCTGAGAGCGGCAGGATTATCGACATTAGCTTTTCAGCCAGGTCGAATTCAGTTACTGTCTGGAGAAGAATTCTAGCGGCCGGCTGCTCTGATCGGTAGTTTTCCGTGGTTTCTCCGATCAACACCAGGCGAATGTCGGAGAAGTACCTTACCAAACGGGCCACGGACCATGCGCGATCTGTCCTTCTTCTTCCTTGTCCTGTCCTCTCCCCTTACACACACACACTCACACTAACATGCACTACACTACCACATATTCCGGGAGACCGGTCGGGAGCTTAGAGCTAGTCCTGGCTGGGGCGGTGCCCCGCTTGTGGGAGAGTCCTGGTTAGGGGGAGACCCCGCTAGCCGACGGTAGGTCGGCGCCGAATCTCGCCATCCGGCGGGGGAAGATCACCGCTATCTCTGGAGAGAGAAAACATACACTACACTAACGGGACTAATGACCAAAGCAGTTGACGCGCCCGGAAACAAGAAAAAATCAACCAAAAAAATTCGAGGAAGTGGATGTCCATGCCCGCGCAAATCAGCAGCTCGTCGAGTTGCCCCAAGGCGTTCCACGTTAAACGAACATAGAGAAGCGACGTGTGACCTGTGATGTGTCGGGGAAAGGGTGAACATTTCTTCGCAGTGGGGAATGGGGCTTGGAAAGGGGCGATTGAAGTTCTTAAACTTGTTTAATTACTCCATCACCATTCACTCTCTGTTGGGTAAGAGCTGATTCATTCAGAATCTCGTCGCGCAAACCCGGGTCTCTCGCGTTTGGCGAGCCCAGAAATGCTACCTGCGAGCTGCATTGTTTCGGAGACGGAATGGACATCGATTCACTGTGGGGAAAGGGGCTTGCGGAGAGGACGAACGAGCTGTGTCAGAGTTCTCAAACTGTTTCGTTCCTGCCTCATCGTTCACGTGATAATTACTACCAACGACTACCGTTAGATCAGCGCTGCTCAACTTAGGAGCTCCTCAAGCAGCTGCGAGTCCTCGCGTTTGGCGAGCCCAGAAATGCTACCTGCAAGCTGCATTATTTCGGAGACGGAATGGACATCGGTTCACTGTGGGGAAAGGGTCTTGTGGAGGGGATGAACGAGCTGTGTCAGAGTTCTCAAACTGTTTCGTTCCTGCCTTATCGTTCACGTGATAATTACTACCAACGACTACCGTTAGATCAGCGCTGTTCAACTTAGGAGCTCCTCAAGCAGCTGCGAGTCCTCGCGTTTGGCGAGCCCAGAAATGCTACCTGCAAGCTGCATTATTTCGGAGACGGAATGGACATCGGTTCACTGTGGGGAAAGGGTCTTGCGGAGGGGATGAACGAGCTGTGTCAGAGTTCTCAAACTGTTTCGTTCCTGCCTCATCGTTCACGTGATAATTACTACCAACGACTACCGTTAGATCAGCGCTGCTTAACTTAGGAGCTCCTCAAGCAGCTGCGAGTCCTCGCGTTTGGCGAGCCCAGAAATGCTACCTGCAAGCTGCATTATTTCGGAGACGGAATGGACATCGGTTCATTGTTGGGAAAGGGTCTTGTGGAGGGGATGAACGAGCTGTGTCAGAGTTCTCAAACTGTTTCGTTCCTGCCTCATCGTTCACGTGATAATTACTACCAACGACTACCGTTAGATCAGCGCTGCTCAACTTAGGAGCTCCTCAAGCAGCTGCGAGTCCTCGCGTTTGGCGAGCCCAGAAATGCTACCTGCAAGCTGCATTATTTCGGAAACGGAATGGACATCGGTTCATTGTTGGGAAAGGGTCTTGTGGAGGGGACGAGCGAGCTGTGGCAGAGTTCTCAAACTGTTTCGTTCCTGCCTCATCGTTCACGTGATAATTACTACCAACGACTACCGTTAGATCAGCGCTGCTCAACTTAGGAGCTCCTCAAGCAGCTGCGAGTCCTCGCGTTTGGCGAGCCCAGAAATGCTACCTGCAAGCTGCATTATTTCGGAGACGGAATGGACATCGGTTCACTGTGGGGAAAGGGTCTTGTGGAGGGGATGAACGAGCTGTGTCAGAGTTCTCAAACTGTTTCGTTCCTGCCTTATCGTTCACGTGATAATTACTTCCAACGACTACCGTTAGATCAGCGCTGTTCAACGTAGGAGCTCCTCAAGCAGCTGCGAGTCCTCGCGTTTGGCGAGCCCAGAAATGCTACCTGCAAGCTGCATTATTTCGGAGACGGAATGGACATCGGTTCACTGTGGGGAAAGGGTCTTGCGGAGGGGATGAACGAGCTGTGTCAGAGTTCTCAAACTGTTTCGTTCCTGCCTCATCGTTCACGTGATAATTACTACCAACGACTACCGTTAGATCAGCGCTGCTTAACTTAGGAGCTCCTCAAGCAGCTGCGAGTCCTCGCGTTTGGCGAGCCCAGAAATGCTACCTGCAAGCTGCATTATTTCGGAGACGGAATGGACATCGGTTCATTGTTGGGAAAGGGTCTTGTGGAGGGGATGAACGAGCTGTGTCAGAGTTCTCAAACTGTTTCGTTCCTGCCTTATCGTTCACGTGATAATTACTACCAACGACTACCGTCAGATCAGCGCTGTTCAACTTAGGAGCTCGTCGAGCAGCTGCGAGTCCTCGCGTTTGGCGAGCCCAGAAATGCTACCTGCGATCTGCATTGTTTCGGAGACGGAATGGACATCGGTTCATTGTTGGGAAAGGGTCTTGTGGAGGGGATGAACGAGCTGTGTCAGAGTTCTCAAACTGTTTCGTTCCTGCCTTATCGTTCACGTGATAATTACTACCAACGACTACCGTCAGATCAGCGCTGTTCAACTTAGGAGCTCGTCGAGCAGCTGCGAGTCCTCGCGTTTGGCGAGCCCAGAAATGCTACCTGCGATCTGCATTGTTTCGGAGACGGAATGGACATCGGTTCATTGTTGGGAAAGGGTCTTGTGGAGGGGATGAACGAGCTGTGTCAGAGTTCTCAAACTGTTTCGTTCCTGCCTTATCGTTCACGTGATAATTACTTCCAACGACTACAGTTAGATCAGCGCTGCTCAACTTAGGAGCTCGTCGAGCAGCTGCGAGTCCTCGCGTTTGGCGTGCCCAGAAATTCGACCTGCGAGCTGCTATGTGTCAGGGAGGGGCTGGAACTCGCTCTGCATTGGGCAAATGGACTTTTGAGAGAACAATTTACCTGCAGCGACCGCAGTTGGAGCAGTTCGATGGACTTATCATTTCAGAGGCAACGCTTGTTATCCTTTGCTTTCCGGCCGTCGCAGAAGTTGACAGTCGCACGGTGTGATCCGGTGCGTGAATAGAATTGGAAAGAAATATAATAGATTTTGTGATTTGAAGACTATGAATAATGATTCTGAACTTCTTGCCAATTTCCTTTCCGTTATTTAAGGTAGCTGTCTACCTAAAATGATGAAAATCGCGTAATTTTGTGTGTTTCAGTTTTCTCTGGTCGCATGCTCTGTTTTATTCTCGATTAAATGCTTCAAATTGTTTCATTCTACGTTTCTTAGTGTTTGAGAAAACATTTTTTTTCGAATCGGGTGTCAACTGTCAATTTCTTATTGAGTGGGAACTTCAGATACATTTTCCCGACTTGGGAATTTTCAGCACATTCATGCACGTCAAATATAAATCATAAACTTAAAAGATAATAAATAAATATTTGTAGCATTATTTTCTTAAGTGAATAAACTAGAATAGTTAATGTGTCACTAAAAGTTTAAGTTATGTAAACTGAATAAATTTGTCCAGAATAAATTTATAAACAATTATTTTTCTCAAATAATCAAATACTGGCCCCCTAGTTTCCACAGTACCTCTAAAACTAAAATGGTAAAGGTACGGAAGGCGGATGTTTTTCAATATAAACACATGAGACAATTTGACTTGACGTACGGGCTGATAGCAGAAATTGTGGCCTGAGGTTAAGTACTAAATCCCGGCAGTGAACAAAACCGAAAAAATGTGGTCCGCTAATCGTTTTCCACTCACACCCCCACCCACGCTATAAGCTGTGCCCCGTTAAACCGACTCTGTTAATTAATTATTTAATTAGCAATGTGTATTTCACTGTTTACTTTCCTCCCAACGTTCATTAAAACAGATTGAAAACGCATTAAAATTAGTTGGGTTTTTTTCGTGTTCACATTGGAATTTTTTCAGGCACCCGATAACAGTGTAGGTTGCATCGATACACTGCAATTACACATCGCGTTAGTTACATTCATTTATGTGGTTTACAATAAATTCTGTCGTCTAGACTTCAGGATTTGTGAGGTTATATTGAATTGTTATTAAATAAGGAGTAATTGCTATTCAAAAAGAACTGAATACTTATATCGTGAAGAATATCGTAGACAAAAATTATTTTTAATCTCCGCAAGTATTTTGAAAAAGCTTGAAGCCAAAATATTTTGTTTCACCTTAATACTTATTTGTTGAATGCTGGACGTATCCAACAAACATGAATCAAATGCACATAAGCATCAGTATTTGTAACATATGCACGTACGCATCAGTGTTTGTAATATATGAAAATGTTTTTAAAATGTTCACCTTTAAGAATACAGAGCGTGCCAAAAAATGTATACACACTTCAAGCAAATAAAAATTGAGTTTCTATTGCGCTCTCCAGGTCTAATTCCGCTTGACTTCTATTTATGGAAAGTCTTAAGAATGATGTACACTGTAGATAACCAGCTACATTGGCAGTACATTGGGAATAACTTGAAACGGTATGTACTGCAAACGCTGAGGAAACTATCGCGAAAGTTGCTCCAACAGTAGTTCAACTACTCAGAAATGTATGGACGTCAATAATGGTAAGCATTTGGAGCATTTGTTGTAATGGTTGTACCTATAAAAGCCTAATATGATTACTGTTCATTATTTTCTATTTACGTGAATTTAGCCTTGTTAAGCCTATTTTTAATTTGCGTGAATTTTGTGTACATTTTTGACGCTTTCTGTGTAGTCTGACAACATCGTCAATGTGATGTAGTAATCGTTCGATTGTACTTGTGGAAGCTTTCACTAATTCAATGAGACTACAATATTGGCAGACTATGTTGATTTTCAAATTTTAAAATATAAAACAATATTTTTGTTTAGCATGCATGCAAGTCTATTCTGAAAATGAGAGCTTCTCACTCGGTCTTACTTTGCTATATAAATAAAATTTTAAAATATCGTATATTCATGAAGATCCTGATTTGCTTTCACCAATTATATTTTGGATGTGGTCTGCTTCCAGCTTTCAAGTTATATTAATAATTATATTACATAATATATTATATTATATAGATATACTAATAATAATAAACTAATAATATAGAATTATTTGATTATATCGCGGCATAAAAGTTTATTAGTACTTATGAAAGTAGAATGTGCTCCAAATATTTTGTAGCTAACGTGTATTACAGGAGGACAATTTGACATGTACTGAGTGAAAAGTTTGAAAAATATCTCAAATAGTATTCAAATATAGGAAACGAAGTCTATGCAATTATGTCTCATAAATACAAGGTATGATCATGAAAGAGTCTGTCTTGGTTAATCTTCCTGTTTGGAGAAATTTTACTGACTGGATGAATATTGATTCAGTGGTGAGTTGTAGTTGACATTTACATAATTGAAATGATTGAAGGCGTTGTCATTGTCAACAATAGTATTTATTTCACAAATAGCAGCTTTCGATAGCTTAGCCATCATCATCAATTTTCTGCTGTCTGGGAGCCACAAAAACGACTACCAGATAGCAGAAAACTGATGATGATGGCTAAGCCACGAAAGCTGCTATTTGTGAAATAAATACTATTGTTGACAATGACAACGCCTTCAATCATGACTGGATGAAACCTATCCTGAATATTTCAATTAAAATCATCACAATGTTAGGACTTGCCCTCAGACACTACTTATGATTGTGCACTGTAATTAGTTAATGTGTGTTATTTATTATTCGAGATGTTTCATATACGGAGGAGCAATATCTACAGTTTTTTTTCACGTTACTTGCAAATGTTTTGTGAAGTTAAGTGGGTATTTAATTATTTGCTTTTTATACCAAACTTGCAAAAAACGCAACTTAAAGAAATATGTTAAAATTATCTGAGAAAGACATACTTCTTACATGTTAATCACACCTAATTATGTTGATTAATTTGAGAGTTAGAAAGTTCATATTTGGGCTAATTTATTAACAGATAATTAACTAGACATAATTTTTTGGTATTTGTTCTCAACTACTATATATGGATATTAATTTTATGTATTAATACTATTATTTTTTCATACAAAGATGCAAAAAATATTGTTACATATAAATTTATATGAAATGTGTTTCATTATTTCCAGATTGTCCTTTTGTTTGAGATTAAAATGTCTGAATCAAGATGAAAAAAATAATTATGTATTGAGATATATAAATTTTCTCTACTTTAATATCTTGCAAAGATCTTAGCGTCCGGCTTGCTGGGTCAATGGGTCACGATATATTATAATCCTTATTACCTTAATAATGGATTATAGGATCCGCTGACTATACAGCGCAGCTGGGAATCTGAAATATAATGATTCTAATTCCTAGTTCATTACTGTTTGGATTGACTAAATGAAAGATCACTTTCTTTCTTAAAGAACAAAATTTAATAAAGTTTATTGTTACCTTTTAGTAAACAATTTAGTGAATTTAATAAATTATTTTGATGTTAGGCCTTTTATCAAGATATCTTTGAATTTTACAGTTTTATACCGCGGTTAACTTATCTATTCTTCGTTGATGTCCCTCGTAGACTTCTCAGTCGAAATATCTTGCGAGCTTGCCGTAGTCCAAAGTCCCAAGAAATCCTCTTCTGCTCCTATCCAAACTGGTCTCAAACTATCAAAATTATCAGTCCTGATTACGTCCTATGACATAGTCCCGAAATCTATAACTCGATTACCACTCCCGACAAAGTCCCAATTTATGTGTCAATATTACTTCCACATGCAATATCTGCAATATCATTTACTGTCCTTAAAATTTCACGATCTGATAACCCGACTCTGACTATCTGCACTACACTCGCTCCCTCTCACGAACCTCTCACGAACAATTCAGACACGCGTTGCCGGTCAGAATGAATCTTCCTGCTTGATTCATCCGCGAAGCTTCGTATTAAACTCCCTTCTTTTTTTTCATAACATTTGACCGTCCTTCTCTCACCCAGCCAATCCATGCGTTCGTTATATTTTGGTGTAGCTGACCTTTCGATCGTCTAAACTTCTTAATGCATATTCCACCATATAGTCTTCAAATAAATGTTAGTTTATTTTCATGTGACATATCGGTATGTCACAGCTTCCCCTCTCCATTTTGAGATATACAAATTTTCTCTCTACATTAATTTCTCGCAAAGATCTTAGCGTCCGGCTTGCTGGGTCAATGGGTCACGATATATTATAATCCTTATTACCTTTATAATGGATTATAGGATCCGTTGACTATACAGCGCAGCTGGGAATCTGAAATAGAATGATTCTAATTCCTAGTTCATTACTGTTTGGATTGACTAAATGAAAGATCACTTTCTTTTTTAAAGAACAAAATTTAACAAAGTTTATTGTTACCTTTTAGTAAACAATTTAGTGAATTTAATAAATTATTTTGATGTTAGGCCTTTTATCAAGATATCTTTGAATTTTACAGTTTTATACCGCGGTTAACTTATCTATTCTTCGTTGATGTCCCTCGTAGACTTCTCAGTCGAAATATCTTGCGAGCTTGCCGTGGTCCAAAGTCCCAAGAAATCCTCTTCTGCTCCTATCCAAACTGGTCTCAAACTATCAAAATTATCAGTCCTGATTACGTCCTTTGACATAGTCCCGAAATCTATAACTCGATTACCACTCGCGACAAAGTCCCAATTTGTGCATCAATATTACTTCCACATGCAATATCTGCAATATCATTTACTGTCCTTAAACTTTCACGATCTAAAAACCCGACTCTGACTATCTGCACTCCACTCGCTCCCTCTCACGAACCTACGATCAGTTCAGACACGCGATGCCGGTCAGAATGAATCTTCCTGCTTGATTCACCCGCGACGCTTCGTATTAAACTCCCTTCTTTTTTTCATAACATTTGACCGTCCTTCTCTCACCCAGCCAATCCATGCGTTCGTTATATTTTGGTGTAGCTAACCTTTCGATCGTCTAAACTTCTTAATGCATATTCCACCATATAGTCTTCAAATAAATGTTAGTTTATTTTCATGTGACATATCGGTATGTCACAGTATATACGGGTCTCAATTGTAGAATATCTTACTTGGTCTCCCTATTTTTATGTAAACAAGTCAGTTAAAAAAATACAACTTTTAGAACAGACCTTTTTATATTTATATTTCTTTAGAATATTATTTTTATTCATAAAAACGCATCAATAATACAATATCTTACAAATTTATTGTATTGTACATTACTCTAATAAATTGAAAATACTTCTGGTATCAAAAGTGCATGGTTAATACAATTGCTACATATCACACTTAAATATTTGTGGTTTCATTTAGTTTATGATCTACTCCCATAAACACTAGCAACCAAGGTACATGTAAGTAATTCACTCATCCTCAATATTCTATGGTTAAAAATGTTTAATGAATTATGAATGAACTCTTAAAATATTTCTCTTTCCTTGTAAATAATTCTCACGACTCCAAAGTTTTATTTCCTAACTAGAATTCACATTTTTTTTCAACTACATTTTTCATTCATAGTTTGATCAGCTTATTATTATAATTGTGTTATTTTAAATGCTTCACCTTCCTTAACAGGAAAATTGCTGGACAAACATTGTACATTTAAAAAAATGTTTATTTTTGAAATTTGATTAAAATGTGTCACTGTTGGATCACATTCACTTTCTTTTTACTTAGTTATTTCAGATTCAAAAAAATCAATACTGTATGTGTAATATGGATGTATAATCGCCAAATATTTTCACTATGACAAACATTTCAGAGACCATTAATTATTGACTAAATTATAATTTATAACCATTTAGCAATTTGACTGTAAAAAAACTTAAGTTACTTGCACAAATATCTCAATTTCCAAATACAATAAAACCAAATATGCACATGGACATTTCAATATATATTCAAAAAAAATCAATATAATGTAGCGTTAGCTGGATTAAAGCTCGGTGAAAATAAATCCATTCACACAAATGCCAAACATAAATGTACATCACAAAACCAACAATCAGATCAGGTAATACATTGAAATTGCCTCTTTCCCATCATGCCCCAGGTTTCCCAACGTCGAACGAATCGACTTGCATCAGTTGAGTAACTAAAAGAGATGAATTGCAACGAAATAAAACATTTTTTATTAACAATAGTATTGAGAATGAAACATATTGGAGAGTATTAAAGCCATAGTAACGAAAGCTTGAGAAATTAATTAATCCACGTTGTTTCGTAGCCTAATCGGCTCTTACAGTCAGATACCGATGTTGCTGCAGCAGCGCTACGGATTACTAGCGCTGCAGCGGCGGATTCTGGCAACTTTTTCTCACTTCCTTGCAGTTCACCGAAAGGTACGTCCATTTCTCCGAGGACCTTCCGCTTACCATGTTTTTCACCGTTGACGGCATCGTCTTCAAAGTCACACTTTCAGTTTCTGCAGTGCCAAATATCACTACTGCTCTCAGAATACAGAGATAATGGATGATGAAGAACAGTAATACCGTAAGTATTGTATTAATTGTAATGATATGTGTGGAAATAATTTTTTATCTAGAAAAACTAAGTAATACTGCAACCGCAAACAATTTAATGAGCACGTACCAACGGTTGTGGAGCAGATAATGTATAAATGTGAAATTACGTTTGATATACAAGTAACCTCCATTACTCCAGTTTTAATTTTCTAATTATCGGGGGGAATGGTGCACAGAACTCAGTCGAACAAAAAGGAACTCGTACGCAAATTACACTTGAAAATAGTTAAAAATTAACTCATCTAAAAGGTTGTAAGTACCGAACAAATCAAATTTTAATGATTTTACGTTTTGATGGAAATCATCCATAATGTCAAGTACGTCAACGTGGTTTATGAATAGGGAAAGATCAAGCAAGTTTTAAAATTCATACTTTTTTTAAAAGAAAAACTTAGTTTTTCTGACACGGGAGCTACAGGTGGGGTGGATTCAATTTACTCCAAATGCTGTGAAGAGGTCTTCCATCTTTCAGGAAAACGCTTATCAATTTTGAATGAAAATGTTAACAATAATTTGAATTTGGACTATTTATTTTAAACTATTAGGTAGCCATTTTTATTCTGAATAGCATCTCGTTTCCTAGCATTCCGGATAGTGGGTTTCATTGCACACCTCTCGTTTTCTTTCACTCTTACATAGCATCTCTCGCATACTAGAAAGAAAATACGAATGTAATGATATTTGATAGTTTTGAAAGTAAGGGGAAAAAAATGTATATTTTTACATGTTCTGATATTACTTGCAGTATGGGAACTTCTTTTTGTAGCCTTTGCAGCGGCGGGCAAAATGCGTCGCCAAAGGGCGACAAGTGACCTTGTCCATCGGACATTGCGGCGCAGAAACAGTGTAACAGCTTTGTAACTTGTAGAGGCCGAAGTGGGCGGTAACCTTCCTTCATTTCCGCTGCTCCGCGGCACAAGTTGAGCACGGTGTTGAGCGTTCCAATGCACTGACTCACATTTCAAGACTCCATTATCATATTTTCATATTTCTTTGACCCCGGTGAATAAGCTGATGAGTCAAAAAAACTTAATTTTGCAGGGGAGCAAAAATCCACTTTAAACTAATGCTAAAAAATAAGAAATTAATGATATTCCTACAAAACCTACACAAAAAAAGTTTTGTTTAAATATTACCGTCGTTTGAATATCATTAATCCCTGATTTAATTTAATCGTTTTTTGCTCTTCTGTAAAATTGTTTGACTTATCAGCTTATTCACCGGGATCAAAGATTTGAGTGTGGCGTGTAACAATTTTAATATTTTATATCTGTGGCAGTTTTTTTTGTTACAAGATGTCTGTTCTTCGCAAGGTATTAAGGAATAGTCCGATGCCTCCATGAATTAAGAAAATAATGGATGATTTTGATATTGTTTGTAAGAATAAATATAACGTTTATATTTCTAACGATACTAGGGGTTCTAGATGTACTCTTGGAAGAGTAAAAGCACTCTATTTTGTACTCTTCTTTCATACTTCGAATAAACAATCTAATATAATTTCTTGAATATTATTATGTTAATGATCCGAATAAATATTTCAATCTTCACGTTTACAAACTCTGATTGTTAATGGTTGATTTGTATATCATATGATATGCAGGAACTGAGAAATGAGGTACAAAGCAATGAAACAAAAATAAGGTAGAAAATTACATAGGAATAATGCTCGTGACATCCTTGTATAAAATATGGATGAGAATTATAATTTTCAAACTGGAGAGTGGTAACAGAGAAAGGTCTATTTACCAAATATCAAACACATTTCAAAAGTGGTATGGGAATTACGGACAATATTTAAACTTTTTACTTTATTATAGGAAGGGAGATAAAAGAAAGAAGCAGATAATGGACTGTATTTATTGATCTGAAGCCGGCCTTCGAACATCTGAACAGGAAATAGTTGTAGAGGGTTATGTTGAAATTAGGAATCAATGAAATCATTCATTGTTTGAAGTTAATATACAAAAAAAAGTTACAGGGTGATAGAAGGTAAATTAAGCTGAATTTTGTATCAATAAAGGGATCAGACAAGACTGCCCATCGAGTCCCTTTTTCAATTTATATATGGTATGTTTAGAGTTTGTCAAGGAAGAGCCAGGTTGGTGGGTTATTGATAAGTAAATGAAAAATTGTCTTTATCTTATGCTGATGTATTATTAGCTGATATACCAAGGACTTGAATCAGATGATGAGGAGATTAGAAACATGTTTAGAGAATAGAGAACTTGAATTAAATACGGAGAAGACCAAAGAGATGGAGTTTAAAAAGGGCAGAAGGAAGAGTAAATGTGAAAAAATTATATGGAAAGCAAGTACATCAGAAATGGTGAAAGACCATAAATATTTAGAATTTTGGCTTATCAAGGGAGGAGGCTACTACAATAGAAAATAAGGAGATGGTGACTATAAAAGAAGTGTGGGGTATAATTATGAGAAGGTACAGGGATTTTTGGGCAAAGGGTATGAGGATGTGACAGCATTGTTGCTTCTATTTTGAGGTGGGGAGAAGAAAATTTGGAGATGCAAGGAAAAAAGGAAACAAGAAGCAGCACATGAAAGATTTTTAAGACCGATGATAGGAACAGACTATTGCACATCTGATTACATAAGATGGGAGACAGAGGCAATAAATGAGAAAAGAGATGGGCAAAATGGCATGTAAGTTTGAGAAAACGATTAGAAGAGGGAAGGTTAATGAGTTATTAAAGCAAGTTGTTTGGGGAATAGATGAAAACGTGGAGACTGAGAAATTTGATTGGAAAAGGGTAAGTGTTTGGAATAATAAATGTTATTCATCGGAAGTGTCAAGGTTAAGTGAAGGAAAAGACTTAAGTAAACAATAGATTCAAAGAGATAAGGATCAGTTTTTACAGGAAGATTACGAACACATAAGAAATTCAAATTTTAGTAAATGGTTTAAAATTATTCAGATGGATGAAATTCCCAGCTATTTAAAAGCTAAATGTAAGGAAAGACAGAATCAGGATGGCAAGATACAGGTTAGGTAATGAACTGAGAGCGAGTAAATATTGGCTTAGTGAGGGGGAAAAGCAGGATCTGCGAGTTAGAAGAGGAAGTTTGGGAACATACTCTAGAGATGTCTTGTTTTTGAAGAAGGAAGAAAGTGGGTAAGGTGGAATATTCAGGGTAAGGTGAGGTGGTTATTAAAGGGTAAAGCAGAAAGGATCACTCTTTGATAAATATAGGAAAGGGCTCAGTTTGTATTATATTCTTAGTATGTAGTGTATATATTATTTACATGTATACTGTTAATGTTGTATTTACAAAGTTGTAAAATAAAAATTCATTAAATTCACCATCCAGGCGCTGCAAAGCAAGAGTTCTGAATCGAGATGAAACATTGCAACCAAAGACACAGAAGATTTTGAAAATTTGAGACCTGTCCACAACCCAAATCTGAAGAGATTTTAATCTTACAAAAGTTCAGTGGACTCCAGAGAGAAACAGGCTGACTGATGAATTACTTAAAACTTTCCTGGCACAAATAAATTTAATAGCCTTTAACCAAATTATGTATACTGTCTCCAGGATTCAAAAATTGTCAGGTACTGAAGGTTCCCAAATTTCAGTAGTTTCGTACACTTATTTAGTAAATTGTAACTGACCCAGCATATATCAGTTTTTACTTTATCTTCTTTACTTCGAAAGAAGATAAAGTATTGTAATCGTGTAACGGAAAACGGCGAATTAATTTTTGTCAGAAAAAGTTAGTGCCGGGCCCTGGGAATGAAAAAAATATAAAACTTATTTCTATGTACAGTAAATTACTTCCTCTAACACATAATGTAGTGAGAATTCATGGTTTGTGGCTCTTTGATACCGAAAAATTCATTGACTGCAAAATGTCCGTCTGTCCGTGATCCAAGCAAACGCCTAAACTGTTCAGCCGATTGGGCCCAAATTGAGATTGGCCCATCGATTTAAATGAACTCAAGGCCCTGTGTGTTTGAAAAAGATATTTTGATTTTTGGGGGTACTTACGTAAAACCTCAACTTTTTCAATATCTTCTGAAATATGACTCCAAATATTGGTGATAAGAAATTTATTACCGTATGATCTGTTCTTTAAAGAGGGATTTTCGAATAAGGTCAGGTAGTTTTTCGAAAATACGGGGTGTTTTAGCGTAATTTGCGTGAAAGGCAATTTTTAATTTTTTTAAAACATTGTAACGGAAAAGAGGCTCGTATTTTTTCTTTAAATTATCTCCTCGTATGTATCAAAGGACGATAAAAAATTGCCGCTAGTCTCATTTCCATCGAACTCTCTGTATTTTCGAAAATGACAAAAGGTTGACATGGTAAAACTACAAAGTTGAAGATGAGATTTTTGCCTTTTGTCTGTTCTAAAAAATTAGGTCTTTAAATAAGGTTATTTGCAAGTTTTTCATAAAACCTAGTTCATTAATTTGCGTAATTTGTGTTTGAAATTCAGGCAATTTATAAGAAGAAATTTCTCAAAATTCGCTCCAAATATTTTCTTAAATTTTTTTCCGCCGAGGAACCGGAGGACGCTTAAAATCACGTTGGTCTCGTTTTCGTTGAACACCCTGAATTTTCGGAAATTGCAAATTTAGAAATAATGTGAAACGTCCGACGTTGACTGCTAATTTGAAACAAGCTCCGTATTTCTATTTAAGAAGAAGTCCTACTTGGAGCGACATTTTGAAACACAATTATTACTAATAAATGGGATTTGAGCCCCAGGAAAAGGTTATATTTGAAACTGAATGATTCCTACGTAATTTAAATCTCTATCATTCCAAAATTTTTGTGCTAGCTCAGTTAATTGGGGTTTGAAGTTCATAATTGTTGCTACGTACTCTACATCCAATTATTCAATCTGCCATTCATACGGAGTGGCGAGGAATCTGTCATTCTTATATTCTGTGTCATATAAAATAACATTTCCCTACTAAAAATAGTTCATTTTGTTATATCACAAATGTGATAAAATGTGTTATAGAACCAATAATTTCTTGTTAAATCATACAAAAAATATTCCAAGGTACTTTACACATATTGAAATATGCGTATGTGGGAAAGTAAAAATGCTGCTGTACAATTACTTTATTATTATTATTATTATTATTATTATTATTATTATTATTATTATTATTATTATTATTATTATTATAGCACGTTACAATCCCATAGAGCGCAAGGGCCTCCAGTTGTCGGCTGGATTTCGGAATGGTTGAATTCCCGAGTACCCAATTCGGGAACTTCCTTATCAGGACGCTATTTACACACAAAATAAGAAAATGTAAACGCCAAGTGACATTGTTCACTTTGTCACTGTCAAATATAACACTGTTCAGTTTGACTTCACTACTTGAATCTAACTAGTCCTTCATTGTACTACTTTCTACATTTGCACATATCAAGTTGGCGAGAAATTGAATAATCTAGTGTACGTTCATTGCGTTGGATTTAGACATGGCCTTCCACTTCTGACGATCCCTTGCAGAGGTAAACCATTCTTGCCCAACAGCATTTTCAGTTCTTACGACCAGCTCTTCAGCCTGCCGAACTCTTGAATCCCAAGGGGTAATTCGGTGGGTTCAGCGAGTATGGGAAAGTCGCATGATGTGACCCTGCCCCAACCCATTTCTATGTCGAACAGTGGTAACGATTTGGTCCTCAACAGTGGTCCTTAATTTGTGTTGCTTTTCTTATGTCTTCATTTCGTATTCTACTTGCTAGGGTAATGTTTAAATGTTTTGTTTCAATTTTTCGGAGGCAGACATCAATAACATTTGTTTCTATGTGCTAATGCCCAGGTTTGCGAACCATATGCGTGCGCCGGAAGTACAAGTATTTACGATTTCTCACTTTATTCGCAAGGTGTAGGATTTGTTCAAAGTAATAAATTTTAATCCCTAAAATGTTGACAATGATGCACAAATCCGTCTGGTTAATTCTTGTTCTGTGTTAATATTGAAAGGCAATAATTATCCTAGATAAATGTATTCATTCACCCATTAATTTTTTTCTGCACCAACATAAATTTTCTTTTGTGCTATTTGTCATCACCTTTAATTTTCTGAGATTTATTGTAGACTACTTCCTTTCTAAGAATCGGAAGTTGAGAGCATTGTATGCAGTTCTCTGGATGGATTGTTAATTAAGACAATGTCATCTGCAAAAATTAATTTAGATATTTTTTTCCGTCCACGTGAATTCCAAAATTATCCGACATTTTTCGTAGAACGTCTTGTAATAAACGAAGCACTTTGTTGAAAATAATTGTTAGTGTCATTGCTAGTTCTTCAATTCCAAATTTCAGACTTTCATTTTCTTAATAATATATTATTTTAAATCCTATCAACAAAGGCCACAGTGCGAATGTCATCGGAGGGGGAAGGGCAAATTTAATGCCATCAAGCAAATCATATTATCAAATCGTAGAGTATAATAATTAGCCGCTGGATTGTACTAAATATATTTTGAATTGTAAAATTTTTCTTCGGTATAAATAGTTTATAATAATCGGTATTGTTTCCGGTATTGTATGGTGTGATTATTGTACTATAATTGCATGAATATTTTGTTTGGTGAATATTATGTTGCGTGAATACAGTGTGGCGTGAATATTGTACTGCGCAAATAAGTGAATATTAGATTGTGTGAATAAGTGAATATTGTGTTGTGTGAATAAGTGAATATTGTGTTGTGTGAATAAGTGAATATTGTGTTGTGTGAATAAGTGAATATTGTGTTGTGTGAATAAGTGAATATTGTGTTGTGTGAATAAGTGAATATTGTGTTGTGTGAATAAGTGAATATTGTGTTGTGTGAATAAGTGAATATTGTGTTGTGTGAATAAGTGAATATTGTATTGCGTGAATAAGTGAATATTGTATTGCGTGAATAAGTGAATATTGTATTGCGTGAATAAGTGAATATTGTATTGCGTGAATAAGTGAATATTGTATTGCGTGAATAAGTGAATATTGTATTGCGTGAATAAGTGAATATTGTATTGCGTGAATAAGTGAATATTGTATTGCGTGAATAAGTGAATATGGTATTGCGTGAATAATCGTTTGTGCACCCTCGAACGTTAAAGCACTACCGATCATCTGCGCGCGCGCAGTTCAAGTTTCGCATCACTTCATCGCTGCCGTTATACTCAAATTAACTCAAATTTTCAATGCTTCCTTGTGCACAGGAATATTTCCAGATATTTTCAAAACAGCAAAAATCACGTTTCTTTTTAAATAAGAGAACAAAAATGAAATTCAAAATTACCGGCAATTTCTCTTTTGTCAGTTTTCTTAAAAAATATGAGAGGGGTTTTTCTATACGCGAATGAAAACCTTTCTCAGGAAAAAAAACGAAGCGTTTTCAGACTCACAACATGGTTTTGGAAAATAAAAATCTACGGAAACTGCAATTTTTTCTTTTAATAAAGATATTGCTTCATTAAAAGACCAAACTGAAGAACCCATTGGGATATTTTTAGATCTTTCGAAAGCGTTTGACGTTATTAACCATAACATCTTGCTTTCAAAATTACCTTCTTATGGAATTCGTGGTATTGCCCTAGATTGAATAACCTCGTACCTTAAACATAGATCTCAAACACAAGATCTCAAGTACAAATACCGTACTGGCACGAAAGGACATTATTTACTTATCTTTCCAATTCTTTGTCAATTGAACATGGCGTCCCACAAGGTTGGATCTTTGGATCTATCCTTTTGTTGTACGTAAACTTCAGTGCATCTGCTCATGCGCAGAATCAATAGTGTTGTCCATTATGGCGTGCACAAAGTCGAGTAAGTTCGTTTTGTATTGCGTGAAAAAGTGAAAATTGTATTGCGTGAAATAAGTGAAAATTGTATTTCGTGAAATAAATGAGAATTGTATTGTGTGAAATAAGTGAAAATTGTATTGCGTGGAATAAGTGAAAATTGTATTGCGTGGAATAAGTGAAAATTGTATTGCGTGGAATAAGTGAAAATTGTATTGCGTGGAATAAGTGAAAATTGTATTGCGTGGAATAAGTGAAAATTGTATTGCGTGGAATAAGTGAAAATTGTATTGCGTGGAATAAGTGAAAATTGTATTGCGTGGAATAAGTGAAAATTGTATTGCGTGGAATAAGTGAAAATTGTATTGAGTCGCCACTGTACTGTTTGGTTTTAGTATTGGGTACTTTCTAGTTGCCAACGGGGCTCGTTTGCCCGAGGGTTAATGTTTTAGGATGAAAACCGATTATTATAAACTAATCGTGTAGTGGCAATTTTTTTAATGCAGATAATACTTAGCTCTAACTAGCTGATATAATGCGTTACGCTTTGAATTGATGTTTGGTTTGGAAGATTATGGACATTATTTCTAAAGAGTGCGCAGTTTTTTTCAATTCAACTGGATTTCGTTCTCTTCGATTTGTTTGGTTTTTATATATCTGAACAATACAACTTTTGTATATGTAATTATGATGCAGTTAAATATTGCTAGCTGAATAGCATGAAACCGCATGATGCATTTACAGTTTTTTATTTTGTGTTAATTTAACTTGATTAATTCTCCATTATACTGAGTACCGTACCTAAGATTGTAATGTGTTGATTTTCGGGATTTAAATTGATGTTGGATGAATTCTCTACTTTCTTCCCTCTCACCTTCTGCTGGCATCGGACGCCCTTCCCGGCAGAGACAGCTTCAAGTACAACTTCTTCGCACCTGGCCAATCTCATCCTCCTCACCAGGGTAGCTCGTAGTCTGTGTCGGTCTATGTACGTTTCCCGGACTCATTGTGGCGTGTGAGCGCGTCCCTGCTTAACGGGTTTGACGGAATTCCGATGTGTTGTTGTAAACGTTATTATGATAAGAAATAAAAGAGGTCATCTTCGTCGAAATATTAGTTTTATTAAGATAGCCGGCTTTCGACGGCTTTGCCGACATCGTCAGTCTCGCTGCTTTTGGCAAAAGTTGGTAGACTGTGTAGGCACACGCGTGGTCTGGTGCGCTGGTCAGTCCGTAGGCTCATTGCGTTGCACACAGGCTGTCTTTCAAATAATTTACCGAGTTAGGGATGGAAACTATTCTGAGGATTAGGATTGAAGCGCAATATTGTGTATTGAAAACCCAAACCGTGCACTGCGATCGAGTAATTGCCTTGGTGAAAGGCGGGCTGGGACGCAATCTTTCAAGCTTCTGTGCCATCACCGATAATTTAGAAATGTTGATTTTGCGTTTTTAAATGTTTGTTCTTGCAAGTAATATTGTTGTAATACTATTAATACTAGTAATTTCATGTTTCTTCATTAAATGTAATGTTACTGCTTCTTTTATTTCAGAAAGGGAAATGACCATCCATCAAAAAGTGTAAAATTGTCACTAAAATCCAAACTGAAGTGTTTTCATAGACATTCATTTAATGAAACGGGTGTGAGCTGGAGAGACCTCTACGATCGTGATTCTCCAATGAGAGCGTGGGCTTCCGCGACCGGAATTAGAACTTACTTGGCTATCCGGGAGACGCCGCGTCCAGGGCACAGGTGCCGACGTTGTGATTCTCTAAGATGACGAGCATAAGCGACCGATCGCTTAGAGAATTCGTCGAAACTTGGGTCAATCATTAAGATGATTACACAAAAAGCTTACCCATGAAATATTGTTGCTACAGTTCATTCAATGATTAGAATTTATTTGTTCACAGGTAATTTACATGTAAGGCTACACGCTTGCTGGAAAAATTTCCAACTGAAATGAATTGAAAAATCTAGCAAGGGCGGATGTGTCGAAAACTCATGATACTTCAGTACGATCAGGTACTTTGTATTAAAAATTTACTATTATTTACTATTAAACCATTAAATTGACAGGATTCTTTCAATAAATTGTATGTATGCGAGCTGGAAGTACTAACCCAACCCAGATGCATTGAAACGTCTTGGGGTACATGATTGTGTAGGTTCTGTGGTGGCAGCGGAGATTTTGTGGTACTCCATGATAAGCTATCTGGGGTTAATGAGGTATCTACCACAATAATATTGTGGTAATACTATTGTGGTAGATACCTCATTGACCCCAGAATGTGTAGGTAATTCTTAGTGTGGTACTTTGTTATATTTTTTGACACTGTTATTGAATTTTGTCATTAAAATACAGTCAATAAGTTGTTTTTACAGATACCTTAGATTTCGAACAATCTGAGTTACCTTTCAAATCATTATTGGTACGTATGTCGATTTTCAAACTAAACTTTTAAAGAAAATATATATTGCTTTAACTATTCAAAGTTTAAATAATATGGATAGCCACATCATTTTATATTATTCAAAGTTTTGCTTTTACAACTTTAAGGTTTTGGTTTATCATAATTTGGTTTCTTTTTCAGGATATACCATGCAACGGATATTGTTTTCGTTAATTCGGTTGTAAATTGTTTAGGGCTTTTCTGGCAGCATATATTTACGCGGCGTGTAAAATGCAGTTACAAAATGGTTCTAATAGATTTTTAAGCTTTTCTAAGCCGATTGTGTCGTGCGATGTCATTACAACTCCACTGAAATGTATATGTATGGTTGCACTTCGACGAGTGTCAATTGTATTTTATATGTATATATATGAATGTATATAACAAACTCAAGATTGATCTCGAGAACTGCTTCGTTTGGAGATATATCACTAATATCAAATATACTTGAAGAAATATCTATAAATCCAGAGACGCAAGGCGAAGAGTGCAATAATGTATAGTTCCGGACAGACGTACGTGCAGGCACACACGAACGGACGTGCGGACACGGGCGTACATGCCAATCGGAGCAACGTAAGGCGGGACTGACCGACGGACGGACGGACGGACACAAGCACAGACCGGCGTACAGTGACAGGAATATGGAAACTGACGAATGGATGTAGACGGATTGATGGACGGATACAAGTACACACACACAGACCATTTTAAAGTTAAGAGCTAGGATGAGTTCCGTTCACTCGTGCTCTGATGGCAGAAATTTCCATCTGTGCTTGCACCTGGGACTCGTTCTGCAATTCATTTTGCAATGAATCTCTTAATGGTTGGCGGAGAACGTTCAAGAATTTTCTGTTGAGCGTGCATCAGGTGAGGAGCATGTTTATTTATTTATTTATTTATTTATTTATTTATTTTATAGAATATGTTGTTTCATTATTTTTGACACAAATTTTATTTTGTTTCATATCGGTGACAACAAAGCAAATAATGATTTTAAGTGTTCCTGTGATATTTTCTTGTCACTTTTTTCGTGGAAGATCTGCGCACTGTGGGAATTACCTTAGAGGAGGTATTAAATTACAAAATAATATTAAAAGAACTGGAATTATTTCGATATAATTCAATTAATAATTGCTCATTATTTCTGAGACGTGGCGTTTTATTCAATTTCAGTGTTGCTGTGTCTGTAGTTGATAGCAATTTTATCCAAGCATATAACATTTCGTACAACGGTTGAAATATGGAGAACGCATACATCTTCGTACATGCTCATTCAGAAGTCTCAATAAGGATAGTTGCATCAAGAATTCAGCTTTAATACTTAATATGATGGAATTATCATTATTCCATCAATCATCAGTGTTTCTTCAATAATTATTATTAAGTGTTGACAGAACGATCACTCATGTGCATCGACAATTTGATTCACAGCATAGGAAGCTACGTTGCACTCAAGAGTTCCTTGGTTCTCTTAAGAACCAAGAAGAAGAAAGGGATAATTTGCATTAAAACATTATTCATTGTCAATGAGTAATAAGTACTTGTTTGATATTTTTAGGTAGCATGTACTTAACATGAAAGGTGGAGGTGCCATATCCGCCCAAGTTCATTGTAAACTCGAGAGTGAGTGTGAGTGTGTTAGGAATTCATCAAAGGTATTCTAGGTATTTTTATTAGTGAATTAATATATTTATGCATGTTTACTTGTCTAACGCAACAAACAGGCTAATAACTGATGACAACTATAATGGTAAGTACTCCATTTTGGCTCGTGAAAACGTTGCTATATTCTCCTATGTTGTCTAGATAATAATGGTATATTTTGCTCTTTCTAGGAAGCCGGTATTTAATGAAATGTTTGCGAACTGCAGGATCCATCCCATTCCAAATCCACTGAAAAGTCCCAATAAGGATGGTCGCATCGAGAATTCATCGTTGCATCATGTATTAATGAGATTAATATACACGAAGCATTTACACAGAGACGTGATGGAATTTTCACCATAATTCAATCAACATTGTTCAGAGTTAATAAATTATTAAAAGAAGCTTCCGATTCCATGTGCATTGATCATTTTTTATTCACAGCATGCACGACTGCTTCGTAATCTCCTTGCTTCTTCGTGAATAGAATATTAGGCTAACGTGAATTTGCCCGTAAATCATAATTCAACTAGTATTTGTTTCGAATTGTTTAGGTAGGCGGTGCTTCGTGAGAAAGTTGGAGGTAACGTATCGACCCAGATTTAATGTGAGTGTGCGGCAATGTTGGGAATTCACCGATGGTATTTTCTGAGTTTTTATTAGTGAATATATATATATATATATATATATATATATATATATATATATATATAGTAATACAATAAAATTAATGAATACATCTTTTATCAGAAACATCATTGGTAGTATCCATGATAGTACACACTGTATTACGACTCCAGGAATGCGTTGCTACATTGTATCAGTAATGAGAATTTTGTTTATTTTTAGGTAAGCTGTATTAAACGAAATCTGCTTGCGAGCTGCAGAACCCATTCCAAAGAAGGGATATTAAAAACCGAGTGAGCGGTTACTACGTGAGAAATGGTTGTGGTACATTATTATTGAGGGAACAACATGTACATAATCAGAGAATTTGTCACTATTGTCTAAAACAATCATTGATTTATTTTCAGGCACTTACACGGCTCAAATTGTGCAGTACCATTACAAATTCCTGTTGCTAACAGTTTTGCATAATTTTGAGGCATCTTTTATTTCATGTATGTAATGCCAATACAAATGCATGTCCAAAACATTGCGTTTTCTTCAGTAGAACTTTATAGGCTGCCTCCTCATGCAACGTACTTAAAGAGAGTACAATTTTGTGGTAATAATATTCCGCATCTATTTCATGGTTCTTGTATTTCGTGGAAGGTATGTGATAAAACAGTAGTGAATCGAGAATTTGCAGCCAATTCAAGATTTTCTGTGAATAAAAGTGTTATTGGTTGGTTAAAAGACAAATGCAGCATGACCCATGGTTTGCTCCCACCGCCTCTACGCTCATTCGGCAGGTAGCAGCAGCTTTCCCATGAAATTCCAGTACCTGGAGAAAATCACAATGACAAAATGGTTTGGTGTATTTTAAAGAATTTTTTTACAAGAGAAGTTAGGTGTGAATGAATTATTTAGTTAATTTAAATTTAGGTCATTAAAATACTTGTCCTAGTAAGTTAGGAATTTTCTTTTCTAGGGATTTGTATTTCCTTCAATGTCAATGATAATGTTTCTGAAAGAAGTGATAAGTGTTAAATTTCCTTTACAGATAGCTTGCTTTCAATACAATGTATATGAAGGCGTTGATATTGTGGTAATAAGAATTTATCTTTTTTCCGACAGATTGCATTTTATGGAGTATATGTTCTATCACTATAATAGCAAGAAGAAGAAGAAGAAAAATAAAATGTATTACGTAATTTTTCAGAAATGTAAGTCATCCAATGTACTTGGAAGTGAGCTGGAGGAGCAATCTCAAATTATAGTATGCAATTTAACTCTTAAGTGTGTTCGAATTTCCCTGTCACATTTCCGATAAGAGCAAGATATTGCTGATAACTTTCAGACATAATTTCATTGATTACTTACTGTGACATTTCAGTATGATTTTATTCATTAAATGTTTATATTGCTACATTTTATTGAGCAAGTATTTGTTCGATATTTTTCAAAACACTTGCATTGCATGTAACGTGCAAGAGAGGGACGTGCGTTCCGTTATTACAATGGACCACTATGTTAGGAAATTGACAATGCGAGATACTTCATTGTTTAGTTAGATTAATTAATAAACAAACTGGTGGTCATATACTACTTTGTAGAGTCTGAGGGTACAGCATTCACTATGCTCTCTTATGAGAATGTCCTAATATTGCCCCTTTATTTACCTTATAATTATGATTACCTTATTTATATTATATATTTATGATTATTTTTTCAGGTAGGATGTAAAATTTGTAACCAGAAAAATCCAAGTCAACTGTGTGTTAACGAGGTTGGCAAGCATACCAAAAACTCATACTTCGGAAAGTTCTGAATTGATGTCAAGTGAGAGCGCTGGGTATTTGAACCATCTAAATTATTACACTAAATTATACAGGTAAGGATTGATTGTGTCGTATTATTTAATGCACATATCTTTCGTGAATTATATGCAAGATTAACAAGTGTCTCTGAAAAACTTCTCCCTTGAGTTCGGTCGGTCCACATTTTGACGGAAGCAGGAAAGGCTCTCGTGTTCCTTTCTACATCTTCGATCTAATTATTCTCCATTTCATTTCACATTCACTCTTTTATCACCCTATCTTTTATTTCTCTGTATGCTGAACGCCCACCATGTATACTGTATACTGTTTGCCGTGCATGGCGACACCCATATTGAAGGGAATGGGTGTCCTGGCGGTTGAGATGTCAGCTTGTTTCTTCATATTCTTTTCTGGTGTTACACTTCATGCATAGCTAACTTCCGCCGTGATCCAATACACTGGCTTTGATCTCGTCCTCTTCTAGGCGAGCAGTCAAAGCTCTCACACACTTCCGATCAATCGGACCGGACTACGTCCTGCCCGATTGAACGCCAGAGTGAGTAGGGGATCACGGTGACCCCCCTTGCGAGTGTACCATGTTACTCCTTGCTATACCCCCGTGACATTCCTAGCATTCAAATGGAGTGTACCCTTGTTGGGCTCCGTGGTGGGAGGACGACGGGGATTTCAGCCGAACAAAAATATGTCCAGTTCCAATCATTCTTGATGACTAGACAAGCGTGACCAATCCGAAAATGTTAGTCCGGCACGGCCATTACCGAGATCGAAAGATTCCAGTACTAGACGTATTATCGGGTCGGCGGGTAAATACACAACGATGGATAACGAATTTGGAAGGAGTCAGCGGATCTCTTGACACCGTTTATTGCTCAAACATTTCTGTGAAATTTTTAAACGCATCATTTAATTCACTTTCAATGGAGGGGATAAGTGAATATGAGCACTTAATAGTATGGAATGCTCTCCTAAGACGAAAACAGAATTCATCGATTGTGCAAGGCGAGATGCAATCCTGTTTTAAAATATTTACAATAATTATTATACACAGTAACCCTACAAAACTTTTCAGTAAATCTTACTCCTTAACCATCACTGCATAACTGTTTCTATACAATTAGAGACTATACTGAGCATTACAAGAAAAGTAACATTAATTTTAACAATGATACATAATGCATTATTTACCATTTGAACTGTATAAATGTGTATAAACAACCTGTAACAAGTATTGTATTGCAGCCTCCGGGTCAATGACCCCCATCTCGATCAGGTTTTTCGTCCAGTTTCCCTGATCCATTGAGGAAATGCTGAGATGGCCCCTTGTTTTGCTTCTGGACATAAATGTAACTTCATTTTCTGTCCACGTCTTCTAGAATTCAGTGGGAAATACTATTATTCAAATTATTGTTTCCATGTCGTTGCGGCAGGAAGTAATATTCCGAAGGACAACATGGATAAGAGCCAAAATTTATTGCCTTTTCATCCTTGAAAATAGATTTTATTACATGGGAGCTTTTGTAGGGACCACAGAATTTTGAAAATGCGCACACAATTCACTATTCCCCATAGCACGTCATACGCAGTTTGAACTGTTTTTTGGCGTAAAATAAATTTAAAAAAATAAATAAAAAATCACTTACTAAGCGTGTGATTCCTGCACTTTGCCAACGATAAAACTAATATTTATGCGCCAAGGACGTTATAAGGGCTCTAACGATGGAGCGACGACAAAAAGTCCGAGTGGTGTTGGACTGAGGGCTTTGTGTCATTAGAACCAGTCAAGACCCGTGGTTCATACTGTGATAAACAAAATGAACCATTTTTATTATGGAAATGTCATTTTATATGACACAGAATATACGGATGTCAATAGACGATCGCGAGGGGTCGCTATGTGGTAAACAACCGGCGTTAAGGATCATTTTCGTTAGGTTGAAATGACAGAGCAGAGGCGGAATAAGCATTGTTTTGAGAGACAAAAGAAAAAGACATAAAATTCGGATGCTTCGGAGTTTTTCGAAGAACATTCATTCGCTAGAGCAATGCGGTGATGAGCGGATCGGCTCTTGATATATTTTACTAGATCGAGGAAAGACTTAAATTGACAGTTGTTTAAATTAACTATCGTTTTTTGTAATAGGATATAGCGTTCTTGTAGGAAGTAAAATTCGTGTCTAGGCGTCCACCCGAGACGCAAGTGAGGGAAGTCACGAATTATAATAGTATCGCCGGGAGAATTTGGAACTACATCACGGATATTAGGCGAGGACTTTATCCAGAAGCAAGATTCTGCTGCGTGGACGGAGAAGGTTCTACGGGGCGCCATCGAACGAAGAAGTGGAGAGCGCGCGAAGACCCACGAATGAATAACAAGGTTTATAATTATTGTAATACAGAGAAAACTGGTCATGACCAAAGAATGATTCACTTTTGATTATCATTATAATAAATTCTAATTTGTTAAGTTGAAAGAAAGCTGATTATCATTGTTCGTTACGAGCAATTCAGTATTTTAATAAGATTTTCAGATTCCTCGCCACTCCGTATGGATGGCAGATTGAATAATTGATTGCAGAGTAAATAGCAACAATTATGAACTGAGCTAGCACATCATAATTTTGGAAGGAGAGATATTTACATTACGTAGAAATC
Organism: Teleogryllus occipitalis; assembly: GCA_011170035.1. Classification (NCBI taxonomy): domain Eukaryota; kingdom Metazoa; phylum Arthropoda; class Insecta; order Orthoptera; family Gryllidae; genus Teleogryllus; species Teleogryllus occipitalis. The sequence goes on along the minus strand of BLKR01014814.1, from coordinate 682 downwards.
ATTAGGTTTCAAGTGTAACTTTTTCCTGTCGCCCAAATTACATTTATCGGCAATAATTATGTTTTGAAATGTCCCTCCAAGTGGGGCTTGTTTTTAAAAAGAAAGACGAGGCTTGTTTCAAATTGTCACCAGTCAACGTCGGGCAGGTTTCACTGTTTTTAAGAAAATGGGGATTAAGCATTACTGTAAATGCGAAATTTGCAGCTCTTTTTCACTGAAATCAACGTTTATAAAGTTTTCGAAAAACTTCATTTGAAGTAATTCGAAGTACTTCCACTAACAAATGCAATAATGTATACAAGTATATGGAAATGTGCGTATTAATAGCGTGAGAGATATTTCAAAAAATTCCATTTGTGTAATTTTTGAAAAAACAAAATAAAACCCCAAAATGAACTTTACGTCATAATAAACTGTGTAATTAGCACTATTCATTGGAAATTTTTGAAGAAAAAATTTGGAGCCATTTTTGGAAAACGACGTTTGATCGTTTCTGAAAATGCGGGATTTAGAGCTCATTTTTATAGAAAACTGTTGAGTTTTCGAGACTCTTTATTAAAAATTATTCAAAGCGTATGTTCTCATAAATGTAATAGCGTAAAGAAATTGCCTCTAATATATATATATATATATATATATATATATATATATATATATATATATATATATATATATATATATA